>OX337244.1:95388080-95819631 GCA_946965025.1 Blera fallax
TACAACCAGAGCCAACTGCTTTTTGAACGACCAGGTAAACTACCGACTGTGTTCCAGCCTGAAGTCTTTGCCATACTCGAAGGAGCAGACGGGATCATCGATGAAAAATAACAGGGTAGAAGGATTAACATGTAGGAACAGCAGGGGACAGCAAGGCTATACCTAAGACGCTTAAGACTCCGACAAATCACTCAGAGACATTGTAAGATTATAAAAGCAGAATGAATAAGCTTCCCAAATGCAAGATGGATCTTGTATTGGTAAACTTTCCGTTAAACTCATAAGAGAGGAATCGGAGACTACTCTCGTAAGTCCGGAATCGATAATTCATGTCACTTTGACTAAAAGCGTATATGAACATACTCTACATTATGAGAGATGGTCAAACCATAAGTGTGAGACTTTCGCGAGTGGAGAACTTTCTCTACCAATGTTCAGTTTTGCAAGAAAGAGACTCCAATACTTGGATCATGACGTTTTATGAATGCGTTCTTTCCAATTTCCTTGGGTGGTCAAAATTCTGCGGTTCACTAAGAGCACGCAATGCAATAGATCTTTTGCGACATACAATAGACCTGACTACTATAAAGGCAATAATTTGCCTTTATATTTATCCCGTTTCAGGCTTTCTGGAATTCGTAGTGTCCATAACCAACCAATTATGTATTTCATTACCTCATTCCCTCGCTATGCATATTCTTTCCCTCAGGTACCAGTCTATTCACCTATTATGAAGAGATTACAAGAACCTGGCTTTGCACTTTCAAACCGAAAACTCACTCTGGCCATCAACTGAAATACGTTCGCTTCTAGATTACGGAAATGATGAGGTGTTGAAATTACAAACGCACTCCAATGGCTTTTCTCTCGGCTTTTCTTATAAATACAAATACCAATCGGATTTTGTTATATTAATGTCCTTTTCACTCCTTTGTATGCTCAGGAAGGTATTAACCTGAGCACACATAATATTTCACTTAAGGCTAAACTTTAAACTAGCACTGGTTTTTAATCAATTATTCCGGTAGAAGACCCTTATTTTGAATATTGAGGATAGTTGTACCTAATGAATGTCCATAATTAAATAAATTTCTTTGAATGGGTTGAGGATTAAATGTTTCTAATTTCTCTCTTTGCGCAGAGCTTTCCACAGTACTATATGTACATATGTATGTACGTAAGTTGTACTGTACCATTCTCTAGATACTCGTAGACACGCTATTCAAGTTTAATGTGAAGGCATATCCGCAGGACTAACTACCAGCTTCCATTCACTCAACCAAAATACATACATACATACAAATTTTCGCCCCAATTCCAAATATTACAAATCGTTTCGTCCATAGCCAGTGTTTTTAAAATGTATTATAGTTGAAGTTAAGTTTTAATGTGTCCATGTACAGGGATGTGAATTCAGTTTCAACTATCAGCATTTGAATTTTGAATGCTTTGAGGCACTTTAAATTTCAGTTTCAAAAGATTACTACTATGTTGTACGATTTGCAATCCGAAAATAGTGCAACGTACAACATGATGAACTTTCCTGCAACTTGAAATATATCAAATTATTTCTTTGGATTCCAAGCAGTTTTTCCACGCTGCACTTATAGTGCTTTTAAATGTGGTCAGTCTTGTAGATATTTATACGTTTTAAATTGCTGTTCTTTTAACCAATACACTGTCACGACAAGAGGAGACTATAAATGATCATATAGGGAAAGCCTATCAATCCATTTTAAGCATATCTACTTTAAATGCACATATGTACATAACTTTGGGAAATTGAAACTAGCACGATCGAATGCAGTATTGTAAATATTGCAAAACTTGAGTTTGGATTTTGAAAGTTGCCGGTATGATTCTAAAATTTTTATTGACTATGCTCATCAAAGCATTTGAAATACAAATTCTCAAATCAAAGATACGAGTTAAAAACTAATAGAAACAAATTTCCTTAGTGCATTTCATAAGTTAAAGTCACTTACTTACTTATTTAGGTGGGGCTACAGACGGGATGAACCTTACAGTATCTGCAATTAGCCCGGCCTTTAGCTAACTGCCGTCAGTTGGGTACTCTAAGTTTCCCTTTTCTACTCTTTTTCTTTTTCTACTGCATGATTTCTTTGTGTTAGATTCGCGACTCCGAGGGCCAGTGCGTAGGTGTCCATTCGATCTACATGACTTCGGAATTTCCCATTCATAACTTTTCGCCTATGTTGATATTTCTGTACAGCTTATATAACTCGTTGTCGTGAAGTTTTCTCAAAAGCCCATCGAGGCAAAAGGGACCGCAAAACTCAGAAAGAACTTTTCGTTCGAAACGACCAAATATGTACATATTCTTCATCTGTTTTCTATAAAATCCATGTTTCTTCACCGTAAAGTAGGACTGACATGATAAGGCCCTTAGCTGTTCTGGACTTACTAGCCCATCGAGTACTATTCTTTTACTGGTGTTGCTGTAGGATGTGATAGCGAAGTCAAGAAAGTCAAAGTCATTTACTACCTCTAAGTATCCAATGCAGAAATACTTTTAAATATTCTCAGCATCGGCTGTGGCTCTTTTACAAGGTTTTCTTCTTTATCTCTATAGGTTTTTGTTCGAGCTTGCTTTCGTGACATGGTCTTTCTACCATTTGGTAAAACATAGAAACAAAATTTGTGTAGTTCTATGGCCCCGATCGCACGCTTCTCATGCTCTTTCACTTTCTGCTATACGAGCAACCTTCGTCCTTCTTTGCAACGCCGCAATATGTTTATAATATGAAATTTCACACAGCTTCTCGACTGTCATATTTCCTCGCAGTAAATTTTCGCTCCTTTTTTATGTTGGATATCTACTTTATTACTACTTTATTGGCTATAATAAGGTGGTTCGACTATATGTTGGCCTTTCGGAAAGTTCCAACATCCAAAATAGTAGCCAGTCTTATGCCCACCGCCACTTGGTTAACTTGGTTGATGGTTTATTGATCGAAGGACCGCCATCTAAAGTGATATTTCGCCCCACAGCAAAGTCAACTAGCCTAAGGCCGTAATAGCATTTTATCAGAAATGCTGCAAAAAGCTCATATCAAGGTTAGAAAGAGGCTTAGGGAAATTTTGAAATATTATATACAGCTAGGCTGCATACCAGTGGTATGGAGAAAAGTGTGGGTGATATTTATACCTAAAGCAGATAACACGGGCCACACAAATGAAAAGAATCAGTTCTTAACCTGGTCGGAAAATGGGTTAAAGACTGTTCTCTGCACGTCAACTCGGACAAGGCAGAATTGGTAATTTTCTTCAAACATCCAAAGCTGGCAGGGACGGAGCTATTTCTATAGGATAGCCCAAGATATCTTGGTATTGTGCTAGAGATAGGGGTATGTAAACACTTTAAACTGATGTTATAAAAAGTGGTTCTGATGAGTATCTCAGCTGCGCGATCGCTTATTGGATAAAAGTCAATAACTGTTGACCTGAGTCGGTTTCCCATTACGAATCCGCATCCTAGTGTGTGCAACCTTTTGTGACAGCTGTAATAAATGTCGCAATTTTTACTCTTTCATATATCATATGAAATATCTTTCATATTTCATACATCGTATCTCCTGAATCTCAGTATTATTTGCCCTGTGCTCAACTTTCAAGTATTCCAGTGTACAGCGTGCGCACATTCCAGGTGCATACTCGTAGGTCATAGTCCTTTGGAGTTCCGGGTTTTGTTGTCATTTAAGGGGGATCATCGCTATCAGTTATTTCTGTTTCTCTCATCACCAGCTTTTTTTGTGTGGTGAGGATGCTACATCTCTTGAACTTCATAAAAAAAAGCTCCAATATGCTTACACTAAAAAAAATTTTTTATTATTGGACTGCGACGCTGGGTTCATTGTTTTATGCGTATTTAATACTTTTGAAGCTGTCATCACATGAATCAAAAAGAATTTCAATTTTTCGTTTGTTAATATTTTACATAAAAGAAAAAAAAACTCAATTGCTAAATTATGCAACGAAATTCTATGGCAATTAAAAATAATTCCCTTTATTATTTAAAATGTATTTTTTCTATAAAACAATTAATTATCCTATGATAAAAAAGGAGCGGTGGAAGTGTTATGTGATGGCTATGGGTGTTTGAATGTTTTTAATGACTTTATGACATTATTGTTAAAATTATTAGGTTTTGCGGTAGCTGGCGCGTACGAAATTATGCTATCAATTTTGAGTTTTTTTTTCCCGGTGTGGTTAGGAAACTGTTTTTTCATGTTCGCGCGTATATTACTCGTAGATAAACCCAACGATGACGTTTAAATTTCAGGAAGTCGTTATTTATTGTACACGAGTATATACATATGTACATACATATCTGAATGTATTTTATGAGATTTTAAATCAATTTATCGTACTGTACGCAGGAAATGGTAGCAGAAAGAAAATTATTAATTTTAAAAAGAATCAGGAAGCAAGAGCATGAATTTGTAATCAAATCAGTATTGATTTTTTGTCAACGTAATTACCGTTGAAATTGTCGACAACCGGTTTTTCTGATACGAGTATAACAAAATAATTTGCATATTACACGAAGAAGAGGAGGTTATTAGTTAGTTGTTTTGCATTTCTTTTAATGGTACATTTGTGGTGGACACCATGATCTTTCAACATATGTAAATCCGTTTCAATAAATTTAACCCAACGTTCTCAAAAGTTAATATTAGCTTTTAAGTTTTGAGGGCACTTTGTTCATATTTACTATTGAAAAATTTACTCGATACAATATGTTTGAAGGACAAAGGTTTTATCTTTAAGGACACAATGGCCGCTCCGGCCTTCGATTTATTTACAACTACCTCCCCTTGTGAATATCGAGAAAAGGGTACTGCGCGTTGTCGTTTAGCCTGAATGCGGCATTTTCTACACCGACGGCACAACAAACAATCATATTTGGTTGATCAAATAGAATACATCGTGGTCTAAATATGGCCTCTCTCGTTTGATGCTGCCAAAACATTTCAATTTCAATCTTTATTGGTGTTAGGCACCCGAGATTCATCGCGCGCAAGTTAAAGCAGGACTTGATAGACAGAGGTGTGAAAATGACGTTTGTATCGTCTTCAATGGAACATATGTATCTAACATTGAACTCCAAAATCGGTTGTGTACTTTACTTATGTACATACAATATCGATTAAAAGACAACGCAGAGAATGTTGACCTTATTTTACGTTTAAACCAATTTTTCGTCAATGTGTCAATGACGGTCATAAAAATATTGGAAATATTGACTAAATCTAAAGTATTTCAATCTAAAGTCTTTTAAATTTGAAAATGTACTATGGTAAAAATCTAACTCTTGGTTTCTATGCGGTGCAAGTGAAGTTTAGAGGGCCTGTGTCATTTCGGAAGATAAATCAAGTTTAATAACATTTTGTTCCAAAATATTTGGAGCAACTTACATGAACATAGTATAAGGAAACATTCAGGTCTAAATGAGACATTCCACTTCGATTTCGGAAAAGTTATTGGACTATAATTTTGCATGCATTTTTTTGATCTTCCGAATAGACTTAGTAGACCAGTGGCCAAATTTTATAATCGATGTGGTGGTTAAGGCGAAAGCATTTTTGGATAGTGAAAGTGAAAGCTATGAAGACATTAGCGATGTCACACCTCTTCTATCAACTTCTGAATTTTGGGTGCCTTGTACCTCAATAAGAGATGGAGTTCTGATTCCTTGGGAAGGTTTTGGCGACGCAAACAAAAGAGAGGGAAAAGGGTGTTACCACCGTTCCCACTAAGGCAGACTTTCCTACTTTCAGACGGAAGCGAACTTTCACGTTGGACTCAACGGTGGCGTCCACAATTCCAATCAGATCGGACTACTTGGTACCTTTCACGACCTTCTTGAACATAATCGTCTTTGGGAATTGGCTGCAGTGAAGAATCATTGGCTTTAAGCCTACATATGTATAAGTGATCGCCTGGCTGTGATTCCCATGAAGAATACGTTGTTCATCATCAGCCTTAAGCTGCCATTAGACGGCCGTTATTCTCTGCCATTGAAATGGCAGTGTGATGTCAAAATTGCGTCACATAGGCGCCATTTCAAGGGTGCTCCGTCTGGTTGCCACTTTTGTCACGCCATTTGCGCTGCCATTGGAATGGCACCGAAAAAGGCAACCGAGTTTTGAGCCAGTTAAGTGACAGGAAAAAATGCCCGTGTAATAACTCCGCAATGGCAGCAAGTCCGAAAAGTGGGATGGCGTGAATTCGTGACATGCCACTTTCGCTGACAATGTCAAATGGCAGCGCATTTAAATTGAGACGTCAAACCACGCGGTGTGTTTTGTTCGTATATTGCTACATGTGGTTGAACTCCTTCGCAACTGCCTCCCATTCGGCTTCGATTTTCTAAATCTTTGCACGGAAAAGAAAAAATAATTAAAGGCCTTCATGAAGTCGGCGAAAAGTACCTTGTAAATAGAGTCGAGAACTTCTGGAATAATGCACGAAATCGATGGCTGCGAAATGCAGAAAAGGGAATTAAAATTTTCACCAGTGGCCAGTTGACGTACTATGAGTGCCAGCCGTGCTTCCGCTGAATTACTCGCTTGCATGTTCTTGTCCGCTTTTCCAATGTGCGGCTTGACCAAAGTTAGGAACTGATCGAACTGAACGGTCGCCACATGAACGAAATTGCGGTATTATTCCGGTTCTTCTTCACTCAATTCGAGTGGCAATTGTGCACAAGAACCGTGCTTCTCGCGACGACTCAACCCTTTCTTTTAACAAACACTGCGTTTTCGTAACTTTGGCTCATTATCAAGATTTTGCACATCTCCGCATCATATCTTCGCAACATTTTTATTTACATTAAATTACTGCAAATTAATTTAATTTAAAATAGCGCATAGCACGCGTGCATTTTTAGCCGAGAAAAAACACCAAATGGCAATAACCGTCATTACCGGGTGATCGCAAAACAGAAAATGGCAAGGAATTCAGAAAATTTGAATGATGCCATTTGCCATTGAGGTGGGGTATGCAATTGCCGTTTGATTTTTTCGCTATTGAGAGTTTTTTTATTTATTTTTGTATACGTTTGTTGTTTAGTGTATTGAAAGTGCTGAGTTGTTAATTTTTCAATGATTTGGCGGCTTTATCAGCCACTTCATTCCCTTTAATACCAACATGGCCAGGCACCCACATGACTCTAATCTTGAATATTTACCTGACATTAATAAGTTTTTTTAAGCAAAGCAAACATATTGAAGTATTTGATGCTAGAAATAAAACACCCAGCATATTAAGTCGTTGAGAGCAATATGCACCACCACTTTTTAAAGCTGAAGAACCGCGGATGGAATCGCCTTATTAACTGTGCTGCATCTAGATATGTAGATATGGCCCATTTGTACCAAATTGCAGTCAAACGAGCTACTTAGCAGCACAGACCATGCAGCTAAGTTAACCACCACAACAGGTTCTTTCTTAGCTGTAGATATATATATATAAGACCAGACAACAGGCATAAAGAAGTAAGCACTTTTTGAAAGACCTCAAAAAGGTATCGGACTAAGGATTGAAGGACTCACCTCTTTCTTAGCCCCATTGGCTAATTTTAATATATGTATGTACATATCTATTTACAACATCCTAAAAAAAACAGATGAACAGACGAACATCATGGTGCAAATTGGGTTTTTCCCGTACCCAAATCACCAGTCCTACTTACCACTATCAAAATGCATTTATGTATATATTCTAGTTTCTCCATAAATATGTTAAAATTCTTTCCACTTGAGACTCAAATATAATTTTATTTCTTCCTTCCCCTAACCATTCGAAACCAATCACCAAAATCCATCCATTGCGTCCACAAATAGGCGTCTTGCAGCTATTTAGTTATCAACTGTATCTTTTTTGTTGGGACTCTATCCAAATGTATCATCCTCCCCATTTTGGCAGGACCAACTGAATACTTAACTTAAGTTATTCAGAGGCAATTTTGCCTTGAACTAGATTGACAAGGTCAAATGAAACTTGTATTACTTTTTAGTTAAATATATGAATATAAACTGGCAACACTGCCAAACCGATCGAGAGCAACGAATATAACTTATTGTAAGATACCACACACTAAAGTCCCGGGCAGAATATTACTCTCGACAGATACAACTCTGAGGTTGTTGAGGCCTTTTCTAGCCATTCCTTTAACTCTGGCAACGACACCAGCTAAAGGCAGATCAAACGAAAATAACTATTGTCGAGCAATTAAATAGCAAAGACCTCTCTCGAACAACTAAAGTGAGTCTTTACAAAACATTAATCATCCCAGTTCTGCTGTATTGCGCATGGATTATTTCTTGAATGAATAAGATTTCCCTCGGTTAATCTGTGGTTGATCTTTGCTTGTCTGCACAGACGGTGCTATGCGGTATGTATAGAAACACTGAATTGGTCAGACTAGTCCAAGCTCAGCAGCTAAGATGGCTGGAACATATAGACCGAATTTCAACCTGGAGGTATAATGCAGTAGAGAAAGCCTTCGCCTTGGGTAGCGCGCACAAGTAGAATACGATATCGAACAACTTGGAGCGCCCAATTAGAGGCAGCTAACTTAGGACTAGACGAATTGGAGAGGCTTGGCGAAGGGTCGCTTATGAACTCTTCACGGGCCCTCTCTGAGGCCAGTATACCGCTCATGTTACCGATTAGATACATGCGCAACAGCCAAATCATTATGGCCAGTCCACGACAAAAAGAGATCTATCGATCTTATGGAACTAAGTTAAAGGGATATTCGAATAGCTGTTGTCGTCGTGATAGGACATTGTCTCATAGGTAATCACACAACACGGCTAGGATTACCGCACAACGACTACTGTAGCAGCTGCAGGGACGAAGAGGATATAGAATCCGTTCGTCACCTCCTTTGTGACTGTCCAGCGCTCGCGAATGTCTGAAAAACGTCAGAGAGTAATAACTGTCAAAAGAAAGTTTCTCAAAAAAAAAACCTTTCGGATATGACTCTAAATAGTAGGTCCCTTCCATTTGTGTGAAGAAATATAACACTCACAACACAAATAGTCGCTAGAAGCTAGGCCCTGGACCACATATGGTCTGTTGTATTAGAATTTCTTATTTACTGCACCTCAAATACTCATATGTATCTAAAGTAAACTCGTAAAGTATATCATTCGCCCGTCTCATTGCTCTGGGAATCACTTACCAACAGTAATATGTTAAAAACTTTTCAAGTTTTTCATGTCCAGTACTCTTCTCCGTTTTTATACGTACACTTCACACCCATTTCCAAACTATATTGTAAGAGTAGGAAATCAGTTTCCAGAACATGTCATCTAATTCAGATTCTGACCATTTAACCGGAAATTCTTATGGACAGGAGATACAATAAAACTTACTTTTGGCGTCTCATACATACGCCTTATTCATTCGAATAAATCGCTTTGAACACTTTATTCAATTATCCAGAGGATGTGTATATAAATCTGTTTTTGAAAATACATACATCGTTTCCATTCAAGTGGCACAAGAGGACAAAGGAAACAGACCTATATGCATATACGAGAACTATGGACGTCTTCAACATGTTTCCACTATCGGTTTCCGTTTTCATTTCTTCCCTTCTCAATTGTAAAGTGTGGCTTTGTATCTCTCCTCAAAGGCAGATATTATTTAAGTGAAAGAAAGTCCAAAGCAAAAGCGTTTTCATGATTTCTTTATCTAGTCAAGCGGAAAGTAGCCCTTAACTTTAACTTTTTTAGTAAATATTTGTAAAAGGAAGAAAAGTTCCTTCACTTCACTTGCATTTTGAATGAAAGCAACGAAAATTTGCACACAGCTTCTGGTTTAGTTTAGCTGCCAGAGCTTTTGTGTTTGTGGTTAAATATGTTGGAGTATCTGGATGGATACTGCACTCGGTACTATCGACAGGATAGCAATATTTTAAGCGAAAAAACTTTATTGCAGTTCAGCTGCATTCCTTTAGCTTAATAATAATGTTCGCCGGCCACCCTGCTGGCGCCTTAAAACATTTCACACCTTATCCTTGCAAAAGGGAAGTTACGCGCCTCTATTTGAATTTCACGCCAGCAACGTAAAGTTGGCGAAAGTTTTAATTCGAGTTATTTTGCAAATTGGAAGTTTAAACATGTTTCATTTTGTGAAATAATTGAGGAATTTTCGAAAATTTGAATAAGGCAGGACTTTTGATATTTTTATACTACATCTGCTTGGTAGGCGCCCATTCATCAAGGCGATGGTGACCGTTTGTGGGAGAGTTCATTTTACCTTGGTGCTACTTTTTCCTTAAAAAGATGCTCTCAGACTTGCATTGAATAACAAATTAGATACGCTAGCATCCTATGAATGCACCGTTTTTTATGTAGCTTTTTAAACATCATGCCTTATGAATTAGTTTGGGCTGCAAACAATCCATAACGAACAGCGAAAAGTGGATGGAAGAGCGCGGTATTATCCGATGTCGGAGTTGTATTTGAAGACTTAAACTTTTTACTTTTCTTGAACTTCCCAAACTGAACACACCACATCTAAAAATTATGTTGACAGCGATTTAATTGTAACTAGGGACCCGGGTTAGTGAGAGTTTATTGTGTACGGTGAGCTGCAAGCAAGCAAGGTTTCAGACAATTTCAAACTTAGAGCTAGACTTAGAGCTAAAGGAACTGAGAACTTTTAGAGCTGTTTGGGTATCTGAATCTTTTTTTGATTTTGGTCTAGATCTCTAGATTGGGACTAAGAAATCAATCATAACATCGATTCCCTACTGAACTAGATAAAAAATATATCAACCCTATCACGTGCTTTGTAGAACTTTTGAATATAAATAGCCCATCAGATTGGTACAATAGAAAATAGTTTTTTTTTAGACTCCTGATGTATCTCTTTGGAGGAGGGTAGAGAGGTTAATACATAGATTACGTAGTGTAAGGAGTGAGTGCCCGGGAGGGGAGTTTGTGGGAGAAAATGTAACGTAGAGGTCTGGTACGTATGGGGGAATTTGTTGCTTGAGAAGGCTCATTCAAATTCAGGATCATCGCGATGACATCCAAATGATTTAACGCGAAGTGCTTCCTCTGTCTCCTGAACTGGTTTAAGTAGCCGCTTGTATACAAGCTAACTAAATAAAATAAATACAGAACAAGAAACCGCTTTTTTGCCCTATGAACTTGGTAAAAGTATAAATTTCCTGCATCTTCAGCCTTTGCAGCTAAGGCGTTCATGTGGTTTCGCACTGCGATGTAATTCCTTTTTTTCACACAGCACTCTGAAAATAGCAGAGTTTTCCGGCCACTTCATCCACCCTACGCTTACGTAATGATTTACGTTGTCATTAATACTTACTTTGCTATTGCTATCCCAGGTACTTGAAATTTTCACTGGGAATCACTTTTTCTTTCAAATAAATGTTTGGAATAGGTCGGTGTGGATCAGAGAATGGGCCGTCTTTTTCGGACTGCTCAAATATATCTTTTGAGCGATGTCTATTCCCGACTACAAAAAAAGAGTTCATGGTGTACCATATGCCTACGTAAAAGGTGTTGTTTTAAGAGGCGCCGGATTTCCGATATGGATGGCTGTCAAACTAGCTGCAATATTTTTTATGTGCCAATATTTTTTTTTGTTTCCATTATAGTCCAACAATTTATCATGGATAGATTTACACCGCAAACATTTTACGGAAGGATCGTGGCCTAATCAATTACAAGATTCAATTGGTGTAAGCATTGAAGCGATTGAATGATGGCATGCATCGGACCTTCGCTGAATGGACTCAAGACAAAATTGCCTTCAACCACGAGGCTTACTTTTGGCTTAATGTATACGTCAGTAAACAAAATTATCGCATTTGCAGTGACAATTCGCAAGTGACTCCTCCGATGTAAATTATTAATTTCTTAAGCGAAATTCATTTACCGCCAAACCCATTTTGGGAGTTTCCGTTTCAGTGTTATCTACAGCACCAGTGACAGATTAAGTCAATGTCATCGGCGTACGCTAGTAGTTGCACAGACTATGGAAGGTTTTACCTTCGGTGTTAGCTTATAAGTTTCGCACAATTATTTCAAGTATAGGTATGATGTTAAAGAAGTGGCATCACCTTGTCTAAATACTTTTTTGAAATCAAAGGTCTCGTTGTGGTCATTGCCGTCGTTGATAGAGCAACGAGCGTTCTCCATCGTCTTCCTGCACAGACGAACTAGTGTAGCTGGGATGCCAAAACTAAACATGGCTCTGTGTAGCGCGTTAGAGGCATTAAAATAGATAAAAAGATGGTGGGCATCGATCTGGACTTATGGATTTTCGCCAAGATTTGCAGAAGTGTGAACATTTTGTGAACTTTCTTGCCTGAAATCACACTGATAGGGGCCAATCAGGTTATTGACGAGAGATTTCAGGCGTTCACACAATATATCAAATAAGATCTTGTACGCGATCTTTAGGATACTCCTATCGCGTTAATTGACGCAGTAAAGGTGGTCTCCTTTTTTATGGATCAAGCGAACGATGCTGTGACTGCGTTCATCAGGCAAACACTCGTCTGAGCAAATCTTAGAAATGAATTGGTGTATGCTCTTTTCCATCTACAGCTGCTTTGAACAGCTCGGCTGGTAGGCCGTCAGGTCTAGCAGCCTTGTTGGATTTAAGCTTCCAATACTATTACCTTCAAAAAACGCAACCTCGTGCCTCATTCCTAAATAAATAAGTCCCGATGATATCATCAGACTACAAACTACGTCAAACAGTGCATTTTCATATATGGAATGGTATAGGATCAATAGTAACCGATACAAAAATTTGATCAAGGAATATTTCCAAATTTACGTGACATCAAGGTAAACGATAAGTGCTTTCAGTAGGATCGGGTTACGTGTCATACTTTACTTTCTTCCATTTGTGCGTGCCACCTTAGGCGAGGTCTTCCTCTACTGCTTTGTCCCTCCGCGTAGCTTCGAGGACTCTGCGGGCCGAAGCATTGGTGTTCATTCGCTCTACATGTCCTAGCCATCTCAACTAACTGATGCGCATTTTTTTGACTAGGACGATGTCGCTGTACAGCTCGTAAATTTCATCGTTGAATCTTCTCGTCCCAAGCCTGATCTTTAAGGTCTTGTAAAAAGTCTCCTTAGTTATTCGAGATAGGACCTTACTACTCAATTGCCTTCTCAGCTCAAACAAACAGGTGTTATTGTCAGACTTAAAAGCAGAGCCAAGGTAGACAAAGCCAGTTACTACCTCGTGTCATAAATCGAGATAATTTATTCAAACCAAAGTTTGCTGAGCGAGTGATTTCCAGATTGGGACCTGTAATTCGACCACAAAGATGAGAATGTGGCATCGCTTGTTTACATGGATAAACTAGCAACGATTTAAGCCTTGAAATATAATATATGGCAAGTTATTGCGGATATACGGCCCCAGATGCTCGAAAAAGTGGTCAAAAACTGGACATATAGGATACGTTTTGTAATTGCCAGTCGCTGTACTCACATACCTGACATCATCCTTAAATGTTAAATGATAAAGAACTTTTTTCAAGTAAAGGTATTTTTTTAGATCAAAAGCAAAGGTCGTGTATCTATATTTAAATTTATTTTCCGGGTCCTTTAAAAAAAAAAATTCTTTACAAGCAAAGAAATAAATTTCACTGGCACCTCAGTTTGCACTAGATCTGCATACATATGTATGTACATCCATTGATTTTGAAAAGTCACATCGTCGTTGTTTTTGGGTCCCCACTTAACTTAACATACATCAATTTTTTATTTTTTTTTGCCAAGGGGGCGGAGGGAAAACGCTAATGCGCACGAGAAACAGGCTCGCTCTGTTTCAAGTAGTGTGGGACTCACACGCCGCAAAAACCCACCTTTGACTCCTTTTTTTCTTCTTAACACCTTCCACTCCGGCACCGCTTTCGCATTACTTCAGAGAGGTGTCGTTTTCATTTCCCTATGGGGACCGGCTTTTTCATTTCGTCTTCTGTTGCGGGTTTTTCTTTTTTTTTTGCCGGTAAGGCTTTTAACTTCTTATAGAATTGTTTTCTGAGGGCATGCTTGCTTCTTCCTCGCTTTTCTTCTTTCTTAACACCGTTTCGATGAAAGCGCAGATCCTGTCCCAACTGGTGGTACTCGAGATCATCTTCTGGACCACGTTGTCTGGTGAGAGGCTACCTATCTCCGACTCAAGCCTGGTCCTTTGCACTGCAGACGAAGAAGGTATGATAGGCATCGTCTTCCTCGGGGTCTCCGTACTGGCAGGCTGCGCTGTTTTTCTTTCCCATTCTGCAGAGGTACCGATTGAAGTATCCATGTCCGGTTAGGAATTGGGCGATGTAGTAGTTCACTTCACCGTGCTTCCGCTCCGTCCATGCAGCAACGTCTTTTATCAGCCTCGCGGTCCATCTTCCCCTGGTTTCACTGTTCCACCTCCTTTGCGAGCTCACTCTGGTGTGCTCTTTTGCTTTTGCTACTGCCGCTTTAATCCCTATTTCCGTCTTGTTGTCGTAAACGTACTTTCTTTCTGCTGCTAGCAGGTCTATAGGGGTCACTCCCGCAACCACGAGGACAGCTGGTTCGGACACTGTGCGGTAGGAGCTAGTAACACGAAGGGCACCTCGTCTCTGCACTGCAGCCATTTGCTTCCTGTATTTTTCCACGTTAAGTGCCTCAGCCCATATCTCACATCCATACAAGAGAATGGAGTGAGTGATGGACATAAGCAGTCTCCGTTTACTCATTACTGGGCCTCCGATGTTCGCCATGATCCTGCTGAGTGACGTCGTGACTTACGCCGCTCGCTCAGATGCCGATATTATTTGGTCACAGTAGGCTAGTTTGCAGTCCAGGCTCACACCCAGGTACCTTACTGCGTTCTTGCTGGTGATTGTCTCTGTACCTACGTGGAAATTCATGTGAATCGGTATCCTTTTCCTGGTTAGTAGAAGTATCTCAGTCTTCTCGGCTGCTAGACTTAGACCATGGTCGGCCATCCACCCTTGCACTCGTCTCATGATCTAGTTGAGTTTTCGCTGCGCTTCTGCTACATCTCTTGCGGTGATCACTGCGCCGATGTCGTCTGCGTACCCTATGAGAAAAGTGTCTTCAGGCATCTTCAACCGAAGGATTCCATCATACGAGACGTTCCACAAGTCCGGCCCCAGTATTGAACCCTGCGCTGGTCCTGCTGTGATGTTCTTATTGCGGCGTCCCTCTGCAGTGTCGTAGAACAGTTTTTGGTCTTTGAGGTAGTCCCCCAACACCTGCAACATATACTGTGGTACTCTGAATTTATTTTCCAGCGGCTCCAGGATATCTGCCCATCTTACTGAGTTAAAGCCGTTCCTCACGTCTAGAGCTACCAGCACAACGACTTTTCTCGAGTGGCATATACATAATATATACAAATGTATGCATGTAAAAATCACGCATGTTCCTTTTAGCATTTAAGTTCCATCAGAACTTAATCGAGCAGATGTCTATCGGAGAATGAAAAAGAAAAACCTTGTCACTTAGTGTAACTTAGAAACATCAAATATGTTTTAAAAATCAAACAACATTAAATTAACTGAATTATGTAAACTCTTCTGCTTTTCTCTTTGTTATCCTTGCTATTTAATTAAATGATAACTGCTCGCTTACGAGTACACTAGTTCTATTACTATGAAACGTAATACAATTTATAACGTTTCAATAAAAATAAAAACAAAAAAAATTTTGAATTCCACATATGATACGTTCTTTGGAAACTTCAATTGTACTTTTTCCCTGGGAACAATAAAAGAATTCTGAGCACTCTAACACTCTAGGACATAGTTTAAAAAAAAAACCTTTTCATCACACCCATCCTAGAGCTGAAAATAACACACAAAAATAAATAATTCTGTTTATTTTTTTGTAATTTACCCTCATCAAAGTTAGAGCAATCCTTTCATGTTACTATGAACCGTTCCGGACATATATCCTCCTCCAAAACACTTTCATAGTTGATTCAAAGTGAAAATCTAGTAATGGAAAATTTTTCTCTCCACCACTAAACGCTTTTCACAAAGTGCAGGCAGGTGAATGTTCTGTCACGATTTTCTACCTCAAGTAACTTCAAAAACTTTACGAAAGCACACTCGCCCGCACACACACATGGCGAAAATATATGTATTAAAAAAAAAATGAAATAAGTCCGAAAGGAAAGGCGAAAGTATCATCACGTGTTTGCGGTAGACGAAGGGTTAAATCTTTCAACTTGAACAAAATTCGCTTATGAAGGTGATCTGTCGTCAACAGCTGCTGCAGATAGGTTTCCGCGGAACACATTATTTAGTAAAAGTTCTCACGGCAAGAGGAAGGACTGATGTATGTATTTATTTGAGCATATAATTGGACCCAGGTCTATCAAGTTTTGGGCGTGTGAGTTTTTTGTACATTAAATGGGGTGCCATATTTTATACCGCGAATAATGTGTACACATATGGTACTCGTATGTGGGGTTTCTAATGTATCCCAAACGTTTTTTAAGTTTTTTTTATCTTGTATCATAAAGTTCATATATCAATTTTAATATATGTATGTTAGCTCCAACGATGTGACTACTCTAATCGAAATAGATCTTGTTCAGGCCTTGGACATTTTTAAAAAAAATTCACATTTTCTACTCCACTTCAGCTGCAATTTGCTTCGATTTTAGTGTTCTACAGTACTTAAAAGGAAATAACTTGTTGGCTTCATAAGTTCGCACAAAATTAAGGTCAACCGAGTTATAAACATAAATCTCCTTAACATACATACATAAATAAAAATCAAACTTGTTCATATTTTATATGCCCATCTACAAAAAAGGCAATTCTATGTTTTTCCACGACAATCAAAGCATATTCCTGCTTAATGTCGTATATAAGAGCATGTCCAAAGTACTGAGTGAGAATCGAAAGTGTTTTTGTAACACACTGATCCGGAAATATGTAGCTGTGTATCTTCCGCTTCGCAGATCGACGATAGACCAAATCTTCACATTATCACAGATCCCATTGTGCCGTAGTGGAGTCTTGCACTGTAACTGATCAACAGACGAAACGAGTTGGTCTTGAAGCAAGAGTAGGACCAAGTGTATGCTATCAACAAACATAACATCATCTGTCAACACCCTAAGACAAAATATCCCTGTTGATAGCATTAACTTCAATATATGTATGTAGCTCACAAGTTCATTTACATCGGAGTCAATATCAAATCTGCAAATGGCACTACTTTGTGCGTGCATAACAATGCTCCTGTCAACAAGATTATCGAACCAGCTTCCAGGTTCGAAACGGCCAAAACGATTGAATCTCTGCCTTGAAAACGAGGGTAACGCGGATCCCAGACCTCTTGGTCTAGTCAACTTGAAACAGCAGTTTCCATATCGGCGATTATTTAAAGCTACATAGACAGATACTTTTCACGGATTAAGAGTCCGTTAAGTAAGTAAGCGATAGTCTGGGAAATCACCACGAAAAGATTCATGCTTGAACAAGGCTACCAAATCTAATTTGAAAATCGGTCTTCGATTCGTGAAACAAATGCAGTCGAATCCCTCTAAGTCGAACCTCCTCCAACTCGTATTTTTCGACCCTTTTTACCTTCCCTTCAAAAAAAAAATATATGTACATTAATCCCTCCCTCTAACTCGATTTTTTCCAAAAATCCCTTTAACTCGAACTAATTTTGATCACCCGTAAAAATTTTACTTAGAGGGAGTCGACTGTATGTACATATATAGGCGACCTTGTAGTTTTTACGGTGCACATAATCGTCGATCTGAGCTAGCCATCTGTCGATTTGTGGATAGAATTCATATCATATATCCTCAAAAAGAAGCAATAATACCAATGTATCGAAGAAATGTGAGTATGTACTGAACAAAATATTGCCGCTTTACGCGAAAGTGTGCAAGATGATCCAATCTTATCAATTCGTCGTTGGTTGCAGCAATCAGGAGACTGTCCGTCCACTCTGTGAAAAATTGTGGTCGTATATGTATGTATGAATCCTACCACAGACCTGTATAAGATTCAGCTGGTTCAAGACCATCATTTGCGTCTTTCTTTCGATGAATAGGCTAATCTAGTGGGGATCCTACAGACAATAGCACCTAAAGTTACATAGGTTCAATTTCCACACTGGTGGCATCAGAGGGCATTATTTCTTGAAAAATTCGGCTGGAGCTCGTGTTTCTTTTAATTCAAATCATTTCGAAACGATGGTTACTCTCTATTTGTTGCCAAGCTTGAATGCAATGGATTTCGGGGAACTACAATACCTGCGCGATAACTCTACATTCCCTATAGCGACTGAAAGCTTATTGAAATCACTACTTGGCGATAAGCTGATTTCAACCGATTGACCCGTATAGGCAGATTTTTCTGACCATCTCGAATCTATTCTATTAGGAATGCGAGAACGCTAACAAAATAAAGTATATTACATACTAGTATTTACAGCTTTTCATTCAATAAAAAAAAAAAAACAATTTATTCCATGTGATTGTTTGTTTATTAAGAACAAAAAAACAAATTCATTTACTAAGCTGAAACTACTTATAAGTTTTACTCATAAATCCCGAGGGTTTACATTCAATTGTGCAACTATTATTATGACTTTTATTGAACTGAAACAATTCTCCTCTTTTTGCCTACACATATGTATGTACGTACTTAGTTCCGCGAAATCATCGCTATAACGGATCAGAAGCCTCCTCCAGCTATACAAAAAAATTATATTTTAAGCTCCACGCTCACAAGTAGGTACCCACATACGTGCTTTTATGTATGTATGAGAAACATCACTGAAGAATGGTTCCCATATCCCATGGTAACAGGTTAACGTCACAGAATGCTCCCAAATTCCTAGAAACTTATTGGAGGCATATTAATTTTCAGAATATAAAACGTCTCTCCAAACTTACTTTGCTCACTTTTTTCTTGTCCACCCACTGAAAGTTATGCTTCGATAGACATCTCCCCTTCCCCATCCATATTTTTTCACACACTTGTAAATACGTACATACATACATACATCCGTATGGATAGATACTATTTCACTTTCCGGATGCTCACCAAAAAGCCAAAACAAATGGAATTTCACATCCGAATCATAACCACAGATACCCGCAGATAATTAATGAATTGATCCTTAATTATAGCCGGGGTTATGAGTAAAGAATAAACTTCAGCATCACACACACGTACGTACAACGCAAAGGCTAAATAACTGGATCAAACCCATTCACCAAAGTAGCCATTATTCACCTGCTCCCGGGGTGTTCATTCTTCGAGATACGGGCTCCAGATTCAATATCATTGCTGATTTGAAATCGTTTCTACTATTCATTTACGGAGAGGCCGAATGGGTACGACCCCGAAATGGGTTAATGAATGTATCCGTAATGTACAACTATTAGTTATTTACCCCAGCGGACCTAAACTACCACCCTAAAGGCCAATGCAGGATGTACCTAAACTGACATTGATGCCAATAATTGGACAGTTATTTAATATCCCCCGAAGTAACTATTCAACAAATACCTCAAACTTTAATTTAACTTTCCTTGGTTGTTAAACGAAAGTTAAATAAAAGACGAAAGGAATCCAAAAGCAAATTCGATAAGACTTTTCTCTTTTTTTTTTTTTTGCAAAATGCATGCAGATACAAAAGAAAACTTGAAGCGGAAGGACTATTTTTCATTCTGAAAAAAAAAATTAAATTTGGGTCGATTAAGTGCACGCTTGACTCTCCACAGGAATCATAACTTTCTCCGAACATTGCGAATAAAAAAAAAAAACTGTCAACTTCAATTAAGAGTATTGCAATGACAAATAATTGAAGTAAAGGACAAAGGCGCAGAGTAATTTTTACTTCGGAGAATGAAAATGAGAAATTTATTCTGAGAATGCAAAGGTCACTCAATGGTCCTTAGGAACAAAGAACCATTTAATGAGAAACACTGCTCCTTACGTTTACTGTTTTAATACGATTATAAAGAGCTTATGAGGAGCGGTGCCTGGCCTTGCTGTTTTACGAAAGGTAGTTTGCACTGCAGTATTGAAATGATCCGCTTTTCTATGGACTTTGTTCGTAGTAATTAATATTTTATAAATAAAAGTAATTTGGATTCACTTGAATGGTGCATTTATAAAGAAAATGTACTAATACATACGTATACTACTAATATGTACATATGCAGATACAGCACATATAAAATTTGAACACTGAATTGTCATGCTCAATTGTCACATGGCTTTGAAAGAGAATATTGCAATACAAGGTTTTATTCCACTGCGTTGTCATTCTGACTTGTCCAGGTGCTGTTGCCCATATACTTTACATGCTCTAGCAACGTTAGACGCTGGCAGAATACAGTACTATTCCCACTATTGAAAGACAGTGCACTTAAGTGCACTTTTTCCTTTAGGAAAAATGTTGCAACACCCTGGCAATAAGATCAGTGCAGAAATCGAACGAGGCTCGAAGGAGGCAATGGACTTGTAAGGTCCTGTCTCGAAAAACTAAGGAGACACTATATAAAACCCTCATCATCCAAATCTCATTATACGGCGTGGAAACGTCGACTTTACCCAGATCGTTTTGAACTAAAGCATATTAATAAGATATTTGGTCCTGTTACTTTTGACGAATTTCGTCATCAACTTAGTATAAAAACTGTGCATTGTATGTTTGAGATGGCTAGAGTATGTATAGCAAATGACCACCTTCACTCCCGGAGGTCCAACACAATACAGGGAGCCTTAAATCGTACACACAACCAGCTTGGAGAATATACACATTCGCATATTTTAAAGATTGTTTTCAAGCGCAACGTGAAATTTCGAAGATGGTTTTCTAAGCACTGAACACTTGCTTGAACATACTTATGTATGCGTATGAAATTGCTTGATGAGTTTTCTGGTGGTTTCTTTTTGATAAACTTTTGAAAACTACATCGTTTAAAATTATTCAATGATTTTATATATTGGTGAGCGGTATTTCGTGGTAACCTAATCTAAACCAGTTACTGCTCTTAAGAAGTGTAGGAGATCCGGTATCTGGACTACTGCTACCTTTGCGATGCTTGCGAAGAACCTGGATCCTAGAGTGCGTAGGCGTCGTTCTTGCAGGGCGGGGTAGTGGCATAGCAGATGTTGGATCGATTCTACTTCCTTCTCGTCACAGCAGCTTCTGCATAAATCGTTAGACGTTCCATTTACTGGGCATAGCTCCGATGGCGCAATGTCCTGTGATTACTCTCGTCAGCATGCGGATAGAGGATCGGTCTAGTGCCAAAAGGCTCTTTGTTTTAGTTTTATTTAGTTTCGGCCATACAGTACGAGAGGTGGCACAGTCCTCCCTGGAAGACCAGGAAGAGTTAGCTTCTTTCTCTATTATGGTGTCAATAATGTGGTACAATCTATCAATCAGTGGCAGTACGAATGTGTCAGCTACACTGATGTTCAGTTCTGACCCCCTTTTTGCCAATGCATCGGCTTTTTCGTTCCCTTTAATATTGCTATGTCCAGGAACCCAGCAGAGCTTGATTGAATGGTGTCTTATGTTGATCAGTGCATCGCGACATCTCTTAACCGCCTTTGATTTGATTTTATTTGTTTTAATGGTTTAATTGATTTTAGGGCTGCTTGACTGTCAACGAAAATAGATATATCCGACGGAGGGCGGTGACTGCTTCTATACATATAGCAGCCTTTTCTATTTCGAGGATTTCAGCTTGGAAAACACTGTATGCTTCTGGAAGTCTGAATGACTCCTGTTTTTGCAGAGCCTCCTAATAGAAGCACCCGTACCAATATCCATCTTCGAGCCGACAGTGTAGATCGTGACCTCTTGATTTTGGTCTACACTTTTTGACACCCAATCTTCTGGACTTGAAAATTTGATAGGGATGTCGATGTTGAAGTCATTATAGGGGGTTATAAAGACTGATGTGGCTTTGAAGCTTTCAGAGTTAAATATCCCACCCATTCTCTTTATTGTACGTAATATTGCCGCATGTCCATGTGTTGCCTGATTTCTCAAGTTGGATTCTCTCAGTCTAAGAGCTCCTTTTGTCGCAGAACCTTTGAGGAAAAGGTCCAGGGGCAGGAGATGTAAAATCATATTCAGCCCTGCTTGCGGAGCTCTTTTTGTAACTCCCGTGGTACAAAGTGATGCAAGCCTTTGTACTTTGAAAAAATCCTTCATGTAGCTCTTTGTTCCTGTTGCTGTCCACCAGACTAGGGATCCGTAGGAGATGATAGGTCTAATGATTCCTCTTCCTAGTGAAAAAAACAAGCTTGGTCTTCAGATCATTCTGTTTTGTCCATTTACAGAGTTCTTTAAGAGCAGATTCCATTAGTTCACTAATAGTTTGCAAGAATTACTTACTTACTGAGGAGGTGCTATAGTTCGGAGTGAACCAGGGCCTCAACCAACAAGCCTCTCCTGAGTGCTTTCTGCTCTGATTTCGCTCTACAGCTCGTCGCTGAATCTTCTCCTCCAAAAGCTCGTCAACGCAAATGGGACTGAATATTTTACAAAGAACTTTTTTCTCAAATCGCGGATATATTCATCCGCATCCATACTTCATACTTCAGCGCTATAAAGCAGGACTAGGATCATTAATCTTCTGTAGAATCTCTTAAGAATCTCGCCATAGGGACAGGTCTTCTTTTTGGGACAAGACGTCGCCTGAACTCCAACGCCCATTTTCAACAGTCTTAAGAATTCCTTACTAACTTGAGTCTTATATACATAGGTCAAAGTAGCTCAAATAAGGTTTTCGCCAGGGTAGCTATGGATGCCACGATTGATTCCATCGAGGAAATTCCTTCAGACGAACTTTTCGTTTCTACGTGGAACAAAATGGCGGGTCAACGAGGAGTATTCGCACAGCGATCACTGGGTAAAGGTAATCCCAGCCAGCGCCCCAAAGAACGAAGAAATGTTGAGGACAAGAGTAGAGCACCTATTCTTCCATAGGCCATCTACTCTGCGCATCATCACGATGGAGAACGATTAAAGCGACCACCCAAAACAGACCAGGCCTTTTTTTTAGCAACGATGGAAAGGTGCGGTGGGGAGAAGATCTTCCTTGAATCATGGAAACTCCAGCATCTGGTATTGATACCCAAAGAAAATAAGCCACCCAGAGAACCTTCGGCGTATCGGCCAATATGTCGCTAAATACAATCAGAACGATACTAGAACGTATCATACGCGTATAGACTAATCGCTCTGTCAGAGGATAGAGGACCTTAGTCTGACCACCAGTTTGGTTTTAGAAAATCGCATTCAACCATCGATGCCATAAAAGAGGTGGTAGACATAGCAGCTGAAGCAATACTGCGCAGTAGTAATGGTCGACGTGAAAAACTCCTTTTATTCTGTAAACTAGTCTTGCATTAGGCGATCTCTGACCAGAACGGATAGGTACCCAATTTTACCTCCTGAAGATAATCCTTAACTACTTCACTAACAGAGGTACCAGGTGGACGATGGGGTTAATACAATAATTAGCCTATGGGAGTCTCCCAGGGATTAGTTCTTGGACATCCTCTGTGGAGTATAATGTATGACTACCACAAGGAGTTGAAGTGATCTCCTACGCTGATGTTAACGCTGTGGCAAAAAGTATATAGACCCACAAGCTGATTGTCATTATCGAGGCTTGGACAAAGAGAGCACACGGAGATTGCAACTACCACCTTACGCAATTCCTATCCAATCACGGCGGCAATTGTAAGATTAATATAAGAGAATTATTTCCTGTCCGACAAGAAGAGGCTCAACTTTTTAGTATAGAAGAGCCCCCGGTCCTGACGGTATACCAGCCGAAGTTTTGAAGTTAATTGCCCGAAATTGTTCCCGGCAATTATTCAACATACAACAGTTGCCTAATGGAAGGTGTGTTTCCCAAATCCTCGAAAACCCAACGTCTTGTATTAATCCAGACACCCCATCAGCGTACAGGCCTTTGTGCCTGCTGGACGTAAAGAACGCCTTCAATTAAATCAGATGGAGAGATATACTCAGCGCCCTCGAAAGCACTTTTAGAGTACCGGAGTACCTACGATTAGCTCAGAGGCAGATGGCTCATCTACGATACCACGGAGGGACAATGTTAAAAAAAATCACTGCCGGAGCGGCATAGAGCTCAATACTGCGACTCGACTTGTGGAACATCTCATACAATGGAATCTTATGTATGGAAATGCCCAACGACAGTTTCCTAGTCAGCTACGCGGATAATATCCCTGTAATACCGAGGACGCACAGAGAAGATTGAACCAAGTCATGAGGCATGTCATATCTTAGATGGAAATTCAAGGCCTTAGCAACGGAGAAGACGGAAATAGTCATGCTGACAAAAAGGCGGATACCTACTATTAGAGAGTTTCAAGTGAACCCGGAAATAATAACAACGAAGGACGCAGTAAAATACCTGGGACTGAGACAAGACACTAAACTTACCTTTTGGCAGCAGATCAAGGCTGCGACCAATAAAGCCAGAAAAATCATAACGTTGCTAAGCAGATTGATAGCGAACGTTGGAGGTCAAATGGCAAGCAAACGGAGACTCCTAATGTCGATCACGCACACCATACTTTTATAAGGCAGCGAAATCTGGGGTGATGCGATCAGACAAGAAAAGTACAAGAAGCAAAATGCGGCAATACAGAGAAGAGAAGCTCTACGAGAAGTAAGAAGTATCGAACAGTGTCAGAGCCTGCAGTTTTCGTAGAGCCTTCTATGGACCTCTTAGCAGCGGAGAGGATGCACGTACACCAAAAAAAAGCCGAATAGGAAGCAGTAATAGTGGAAGCTAAAGAGCTCACCAAACAACGCAACAACGGTGGAGCTCCGAATCCAGAGGTAGATGGACACTAAGATCATTCTTCCCAGCCAACGTTGCTGAATGGTCGGAGCGGAGACATGGTGAGATGAACTACTACCTAACTCAGTTTCTTACCGGGCACGGGTACTTCAACGCGTACCTGCATAAGATGGGAAAAGTGATGAGCCCAACCTACCAATACGATGAATCTCCACATGATGACGCAGAGCACACGTTTTTCACCTGCACACGATGGACAGCCGAAAGAAGTAGTCTACAACTAGAAATAGGCCACATAAGCCCAGAAAACGTTGTGAGAGTTGTAATGATATCGAGTGAGGACAAATAGAGAAAAATAAGCTCCTTCATCGAGGCAGTTCTCAAGTAAAAAAAGCGATAGGAAATTCAAATTATACCCTCACAAAATATATAAATCTGATGAAAACCTCACCGCTAAGAAAGAATGAACCCGCAAAAGACGATAAACATGAAAAGGCCGGCCCCCAGTGGGGAAAGAAAACGTCACCACTCTGAAGTAATGAAAAAGCAGTTTTCGAAGAGGATGGTGTCAAGATGAAAAGAGGTTAAAGGTGGTTTTTTAGTGGCATGGGCGTCCCACACTACTTGAAACATAGCGGGCCTGTTTCTCGTGAGCATAAGCCTTTTTCACCATCCCCAAGGTAACAAAAAATCACATCTATAGTTCTGGTATACAGGTCTACATATTGAACATTGGGGCACAATTGATATCCTTTTCAACGTCCAATTATAATATAGCGAAAGAAATTTAATAAAAAGCGTGCCAATAACAGTGCGTTGGATCGGTGAGCGGGAGGTTCAAGGTTCGAATCCCAGAGAACACCTAAAAGTTTTTTCACGGTCTCACCTCTCGCGAATGCCTGACAAACGTCCGAGAGTAATAACTGTCATGAGAAAGCTTCTCAATATGCCTTTCGAATATGTCTCTAAACTGTAGGTTCCTTCCATTTGTGTGAAAAACATATATGTATGTATGTAACACGCACAACAAGAATGATCGCGAGAAACTAGGCCCTGTACCACATACATACGTCTGTTGCGCCAAGTATTTGTATTTGTATTTGTATGCCAATAAAATGGGCTAAAGAAGACGTAATGGGTAAGCTGCATATGCTTTACCTATAAATATTCATCTATTGACGTCATGCCAAGAACAAGAACAATTCTACTCGTATTTAAAAATTCTGAACACATAACTTTTTAAACACAAATCTGCATTCAAGATTACGTCAGATATGCTTACGATTAAATAATTTCAATGAATTTATCTGAACGCTGAACATAGCCTTACTTAACCGCACACTTTTTGCTTCCAACGTGCTGCACACTTGTACCATAAAAAACAAAAGAACTCTGAACGCTAAGTGCGCAATACTTGCTTGAAAAACGTTGCAAGAGAACAAAACTATAGCAGTTCTACATAAATAATACACAAGGTCCGATGGGAGACGAAGTGGCGATCTGGCATCGGTCCCGGGACCCGACATGTGTGTTCACATGGTTCGCTGAGTGAAGATGAATGGATTGGGTGGTGTGGGTTGATGCTGTAGATTGCTAACAAAAAGTAATTCCTTTAGTATGCCAGCTCGCTAGTGTAGGAGTTGAATTGCACTTGCAGCTGGAATAACAACACCATCATGAGCAGCAGAAAATCGCCCCTATGCAAATTTTTTTTTTTTGTATTTACCACCCCTCTATCACATATTCGCCTTGTTGCCTGAATATACTAGGGATCTACCATGTCGCCTGTGTATCTCTGCCGCATGTGTTATGAACTCTTTTCGAGGCATCGCCACCACTAAAACCCGCCATCAAGAATTTTCTTATCGGGAAAATTATGCTAATTTGCCATCATGGAACTGTTTGGGATGGGTTTGTGTAGCTATGCTGGTTGCGACGAAGAGGTCAGGCATAACATTCCAGACGGAGGGAATGGATTGAAATTACATGATTCAGTAGATAATTTAACCTTTACCAGTGTCCCGAGCGTTTATGTGGTTTATGGGGCCATCAAACGTTTTGCATGCTGGAGTCGCCGCAACAGCAGCAGCTACAGCAGCGTTTAACCGTTGCTCGGTTTTCCTTTGCAAGGGCCCTTTACTGGAGGTTTTTATGCATGTGGATACGTTGTACAAATAGTGCGAGCAATTAAAGTTTTTACATCCAATCCTGCACGCTGACGTTCCCTCTGGCTGTTCGAAAGTATTTCTGTTTCGGACGTACAAAGTACGATGTAATTTTACCCCTTTTTCTAATAGTCGCGCATTCCTTGGTTGACTAGACCAACATGGTCGCAGATTGCGGATAATAGGGCTTTTGAGAGGAAAAAAAACGAAAGGACCAACCACTTCAGAGCTGTGATAACGATGAAATAGGATGGGTCGCCTCGATATATTTTACGATCCACAAGAAGATGCTAATGCGCGCCGATAACATCGTACGGGGCGAATACTATAGGAGGTACGATGATGCATGAGGTTACTTGCCTATCGCACGAGAGGGATTTTGTTAATATTCTTGAGTGGAGTTTTGAGATGAAATAATGGATAATTGAAAGTAAATTTATCGCCGACGGTCATTAAAAGAAGGTATCTTAATAGAAATACACTTCACTCGATAAATGGCACCAATGGCCTTCAAAAAGGTTTGATTTAGGAAATCACTTGTAACTCCTTTCTAAGATAAAAGACATTTCTTATAAACATACATATGTACATAATATGTACAATATAATAAGGAATTATGGACACTTTGACCAACGGTTTAACGTTTAAATGAACTTGTAATCCCGTGTTTTTGTATGGTGTCCCTTAAAATAATTGATCGGTTTTAAGTAATTAAGCTCAAATCACCCAAAATTTAAACAAAAAAAAAAACAAAACACTCACAAGTTCAATGACATATACATAGTTCAAAAATACCTGCGACATTTTGAAGATAAGTGGAATAAAGTACCGAAGTCGAGAAAGACATCCACCTAAATTTTCATAAAGACCTAACAAATCTTGAACACTGGTATTCAAATTGTATTTATTTTATTTTGTTTGCAAACCGTTAAACAATAACAATTGTTGTTCCCATCAAATCAATTGGTAACTAGTGTCGGCTTACGGAAATAACCCCCCAAACGAAAAGTGAAATAACTCCTCAAATTTCGGGATTATTTCACTGTGAAATAAAATCCCAAAACTGAAGATGAAATAAGTCCCCAAATAGGTATGAAATAAATCCCCAATTTTTGAAGAATTTCTACGTTTTTAGAACATCGAGGAACAAAAGTATCGATTGCAAACAGTGCAAGCCAAATGGGTGAAAGTTTATTTAATGAACTTCACTTTCCGGGGGAGTTTAGCCGCTCACGCGACTTCGTCGCTCCACTAACGGCATGTCAACAACTGTCAGGCAGGCGCCTGGAGCTAAAGTCTATTTTCATGGTGCCGTGAAATAAGCCAAGGCGCGGCTAAACCCTGCAGAGAAAAGGGTTGAAACCCAGTTAGCGAGCGAAGGGAGCCACCCACCCCAAACTTTAAATACAACCGACTCGGTTATAGGCGCCTTCCTGAAAGTTGTCGACATACTCTTAGGGGAGCGACGAATTTATTCGATGCCTTGTTTGCAGATCCATAGTGGTTAACAACATCCAAGTTTATAACTAAAACTGTGCTGACGCTAAATTAAATAAATACAAATGTTTTGCACTTTAGGACTTTTTTCATTTTAGAGGTTAGGAATTGTTTGATTATGAAATAACTCCTAAATGTTAGGATTTATTTCATTTTTGGGTTAGAAGATATTAGGACTTATTTCATTTTAAAAATTCGGAAATATTGCATTTATTGTTAGGAATTTCTTCATAAGGAACTATTTCATTAGGAGTTAATACGTTAGGAGAAATTGCATAGATCCTGGAAATTTCTGAGACAATCTTTGTTGCCCAGCCAACCACTTTCTTCTTCTGAGGGGAGACCTCTTCCAGTGGAGTACGGCCGTAACGCTCAAGAAGTTTAGAGGCTGTGCGGCGCTCATTGCAACTCCGCTTTGAATTGTTGATATTCCTAGAGGTCGAAGCAGTACGGGATATGAGGTCGGAGGAGGGCAAGGTGAAAGCTCCACTCAACTATTGAATGGGAAGGACTAGGTTAAGTTTTCAAGGTCTTAGCCTTCAGCACTTTAAGAGCTGCTATAGAAGCGAGCACATAGGAAGTACTTTTATCCGATGGATTGAGAGCATGAGCAAAGTCTTGTTTTTCTTTTTGTAAGATTTTATTGACAGGATTTAAATAAAGTTCCCACGAGAAGCGTAGAAAAAATATCCATCTGTGAAAACATCCGCAATACACAGATAAGGCCGGCTAATCCGGAGGTCGCCAGGTATTAGTCTATAACATATTAAAATTTTATCAAAATCCGTTGGAAGGCCCTTTTCTAAGCATTTACAATATTTATGTATCTTGTTTAAATTTTGTCGGTAAAGTTTATACGTTAAAGAACCCATCGCTTACTGGTGCAATGGTTTTAGTAGTTTGTTTCCTGGCTTTTTAGTATAGCGTTTGATATGATTGCTGAATCGTCGACAAATCTCTGATAAACAAGAGGTACAATATTGGTTCTACGAACTACATTGTGAAAAAGCTTCCGCCATTTCCTTACACGATAATGTACCATGAAAAAATGAGATACAACTCTTCAGGGAGATCTCTTTTCAGTTTATATTATAATCCTTGGTAACAAACTTTATTAACCCTTAAATGCCCACAGTATCTTTAAAGATACAACCATTCAAATAATTTTAATTTATTAAATAGAAGGTCCAGAGCTAAGATTGTAACAGTTTCTTATTCACCAACTCAAATCCTAATCAAAATAATTTTTTCAGCCTCCTAACTTTAAAAGTACAGTTACCATAGACAAATTACGTGCGTGAAGCGAATTTCGTAGAATTTAAAAAAAAAGTATTTTTACTATTAAAATTCCTTGAACCTGGTGACATTTCACTAGAAAAAAAAATCATTGCAGGTGCAGACATTTATTGTGAAGTTAAATAAATTTGTTTCATGGGATTCTAAGAAACGCAGCTCGCGTAATGTTGCGGTAAACGGTTGTATCTTTAAAGATACACTGGGCAGTTTGGCCTATTTCGTGATTATTGCTATTTTTTTATGTGCTGCGTTTGTTTGCAATGAATTATCATTCTATGGGTATTTATAATGTACATGAATATGAAGATAATGATGAAGTTAAGCCGGGTGAAACGGACGGGGATAATAGGGAAGAGGATTTTCCCAATATGATAAATGATGTGGGAGGTTTGGAAGATGCAGATGTTGCTTGAACCTCATCTGCACCTCAACTTCAGTTAACGATCGTTGGAGTTCATGTCCTTCAGATTTTACAATTTGAAAGTTGATGTCAAGTCTTCGAAATGCGAAAATTCGAATCTTGCTTATGATGCACAGGAAGACTCAAACCTTCCAGCAGAAGTGATAGGCTTGGAATTTTTTTTTAAACTTCGATCATACCTCTTTCCTTAGTCGTTGGACCAACGTATCGTTGAAGAAACCTTAGTCAATGCGGAACTTGCTCTTGATACATCATTCCTCTTTAGACTTCTTGATCTACGAAAGTTTATTGGGATCCCTTTTTACATGGCTTACTTCAAACTCCCGAGTACGAACGATTTTTGGAGTTTTATAGAAAATCGATGCGCCCCGTAGTGATGCGACAACATTCCTATATTCATTTCAATGAAAAAGCTAAAGCAGATGAAAGTAATGATCCTAATCGTGACTGCCTTTATCTATTAGGCCATTGTTAGAAACACTGAATATGGCGTACCAATATCAGATCGGTTGTATGTAGTTGAACAAATGTGCTCTTTGAACAAATGTGCTTTTCATTTTATGGGCCATATTTGCCTAACATTATATTATGCGACTCAAGTAGATTTGCATATAAATTTGAAATATATACATAGCAGATCACCTGAAGTACCGGCCCTAGGTGAAGTGGGCCCTCAAGCTTCGGCAAATATTGTTTCTCAGATTGCTTAATGAAGTACTACGTATGATATGATAATTACTATCGAGATATTCCCTTGCTAATTTATCCCCACACAAAAGCAATGCTTGCAGTTGGTACTATCCGAAGAAATCGGGTAAAAAATTGCAAGCTTCCAAAGGTGAAAACGATGATGAAGGTTAAACAAGAAACCAAAGAAGAGTTTGTAGCTTCAATACACGGCATACATACATATGTAGATCTTACTTCACCATCGTAGAATCGTCAACCTCGTTTCAGCAAACATATGTACATTGGCATAAGACCTCTTTTACTCATTATTTCATTTTATCATTTTATGCATTCAATTTTTGATTTGTATTATATTTACTTTAATTTCGTTGTAACCCAGTTTGTTTTGAAAATAATATAAAACAAATAAATTTAGCATAAATCAAATTTGAACCAAATTTGTTCATTAAATCTGCTACCATTTATTTCGTTTTTCCACTAATTTTCATTTATTTTTAAAATATACTATTTATCCATTTAATTTAACACATAAACCTTTAAACTCAAACCTTTCCTTAATAATAAAATAATGAAACTAGTTATTTAAGATTAATTTTCCAACATATACACTCAGAAAAGAAATCGATACTAAATTATTCTCATAAACGCCTTTGAGGGGTTAATGCCCAGTGTATCTTTAAAGATACAACCGGTTTTTTGTCAAAAATATGGGTTTAAAAAAATTTAAACAATTTTTTTTTAATGAAATATGTAGTTGTTTGTGTTCTATTTTGCATGCAATATATTTTTTTCGACAAAATCGGTGTCCTTGGGCATTTAAGGGTTAAAGACTTGTGCTACAGATTTTCACAAACTAACTAACAAATATCATTTTAATCTTAACCACACAAATTTTCATAATGGCAGCAATAAGTTTTCTCTTTATGGCGTTATAACTTTATGCGTTAATACTCCTCGGCGATATACATTCATAGATACATATAAAACATGAGACAGTAAAGGCTGCAACTTCACACAGTAAAATAAATTTAATCATAGTCAATCAGATTTCAGAAAATATTACGTTTAGTAGAACTGATAGTATCGAACTGATAGTATCTAAACTGATAGTATCTTAACGAGAGCTAACATTCTTTGGGGCCACGAGGGGAAAAGGAAAAATTATGGGCATTCTCACATTTTGGCGAACATTAATTGGCAACATTTTATTTTCAAAAAATTTTTCTTTAAATGAAATAAAAAACTTAGAAAATATAAAAAAGGGATAGTATTATGCTAATTAATGGAATTATATTGGCAACAATAGGTAATAGCAATTTAACTAAGACCGTAAATAGGCGAACCCTCAGGGTGGTACTATATATCTTTTACATTGGTTACTCATAATAAAAAAAGTGTTAGTGCAACTGGACACGTAGAGGATCAAAGTGGTTGCGTACGCCGACGGTGTTGTTATGAAGAGCGCTCTGGACAGAGTTTACACATGGGCCACGGGATGTGGTCTCGATGTAAACCCAGGAAAAAATGTAATAATGTTTTTTACCATAAAAAAAACAAAGTACAAGGGACCCAAAATCATTCCAAAAATTATTTGCTTGAAGTAGCCAAAAATACTTTAATGTGCTGAAGCAAGATTTGGATGATAATGGCGTTATACAAGCCTCTTTGATCGTTTTGAACAAAGAATGCTTTTATGTTAATTTTTTAGAATTAACAACAGAACCTAGGTATTCCTTTTCTAGGAGCCTAATCCTTCATTTTGCACAACCCGAATTCAAATTATAATCTTTGGAAAAATAAATGAACAACATAATTACATTGAGTTCTTTGTACGGATACTTCTCAGCCCTTTTGATTCGCTCTAATCTCAACAGTTACATGTGAATCTTAATCACACATTACGAGGAAACAAAAAGGAATGTTTCCATAAAAGGTAATTATCCTGCGAAGGCTAAAGTAAATATTCCCAAGCTAAATGAAAGACTCCCTTACGTCTGTTTGTGCTGCATGTATCTACACGTGGTAACACTCTGGAGTGCATGCAATGCCAATTTCTCGTTACGGAAAAAAAGACGAAGTAAAAATTCTGGATTCTGGATTAGAACGCTTTTGAAGTGGGTTTCCTCTTCCTCTTCTTCCATTTATGTACATATATTCTAAACTTAAACAAGTTGATTCCGCAAGCAAATGAAAAGGAGATTACTAAACAAATTTGAGTTGAAATTTCTTGTGAATTTAAGCAAATGGTGCTTTAGGAATATTGATAGATCAAGCAATGTTGCAGCTAAATGTCGGGGACTCCCTTAGGGACAACTTACTTAAAATGTTTGTTTGGATGCATTAAGTCATCTCTGTCCTCTTTTTCACACAAGCATTAAACATTTTAAACTAAGAGGAACGCCTTTATTGTCCCTTGTTGCCCAAGGACTATTTGCTGCAGTTAAATCACTACTAGCTTTATTGATTTGTTATGATGTACATTATATTAAGAAATCATGCGAAAAGAAGTTCACTGGGTTCTTCATGAACACACGAATACTTCAAGCAGCTATTTCGATAAAAGTGTGGCCTATAACTTAACCATACTCAGGAAAAATAAAAGCTTATAAAGGGTGTCCCATAATTCACGCAAAATGTAATTTTGAAAGAAAATACAGATTTTTAATTAGAAAGCTTAAATTTTTTATTGATTCATAGAGTATACAGATTGGGGTTATGTATGGAATAGCACATCGGATGAATGGCCTCCACGGCTTTGCTGGCAAGTACGTACTCTCTTATTGAAATTTTCTATGACCGTTTCGCATAAATGTGGCTGATTTTCATTAATACACCTCCCAATTTCCTCTCTCAAGGCGTTGGTGGTCGTGGGCTTGTTTGCATAAACTTTTGACTTCAAAAACCCCCAAAGAAAAAAGTCCAATGGCGTTAAATCGCAAGATCTGGATGGCCAATTCTGATAGCAAAAACGGCCGATTACACGATTAGGAAATGACTCATGCAGTAATTAAATTGTTTCTCTAGCTGTATGGCATGTGGCACCGTCTTGTTGAAACCACATGTTGGTCACATCCATATCTCGTAATTTAGGCACTATTAACTGGGTTATCATGTCACGATAACGAATACCATTAATTGTTACTGCCTGACCAGCCGCATTTTTGAAGAAGAATGGTCCGATAATGCCTCCAGCCCAAAATCCGCACCAAACCGTCACGCGTTGTAGATGCATTTATTTCTCAACAATTACTCGTGGGTTTTCTGAACCCCAAATGCGACAATTTTGACGATTAACGAAGCCATCAAGATGAAAATGAGCTTCATCGCTGAAGATGATTTTGTTCGAAAAATCAGCATCCACTTGTTGTTCCAAAATCCATTCAACGAACTCTCTTCGCGCTGCATGGTCAGTAGTCTTGAGTTCTTGAGTCATTTTTACTAACCCCGAAATGTCAGCTGTCACATTTTTTTTTGCGTTGGCATCACTGTATTATTAAATGGCGCAAAATTTAAATTTTGCATGAATTATGGGACACCCTTTAGAAAGATTTAACTCATCTAAAATTGATCGCATGATATATGTATGTACATATGTATGTATATCATAGATATACGCTGCCCTAAAGAAATAGGCATTGTAATGTTTTAGATTTGATTGAAATATAATGAAATACAACACAACGCAATTTTGAAAAGATTGGATGTAAAACACATTTTTGATGGCTGTAAACTTTTTATAGCCCCTTCTTCTTCGATTTTAATAGCAGTTTTAAAATATATGTAGGTCGGTCGTCATCGCAAATAGAGTAAGAATAACAAAATTCTTGATTTTAACCGGTCGTAGGTTCTAGGAGTCTTTCTGAATAGAACTGGCCCTCCCTTTGCTTTTGGGAGAGATCGGAGCGTCGGATAACGATAATTCCCTTCAAATGACAACACGACTTGAAAGTTGAAAGAACTACTATTTACGAGTATGCACCTACATATATAGTGCGTGCACTGTATACTTCAAAAACTTGAAACTACTTCTTCAAAAAATTGTACGCCTAAGCCCGCCTGGAAGAATGGCAGCTTTGCGGTGAAGTAAAATTTACCCACAAACAAAACATCCTCTGTCTAAAAAAAAAAAAATAAAAAATACAAATACTAGGCACGACAGATCGTATGTGATCCAGGGCCTAGCTTCTCGCGACTATTCGTGTTGTGCGTGGTATATTTTTGACACAAATGGAAGGGACCTACAGTTTAAAGCCATATCCGAAAGGCAAATTGAGAACATTTCTCTTGACAGTTATTACTCTCGGACGTTTGTCAGACATTCGCGAGGTGGGACCGTGAAAAAACTTTTTGGTGTTTCTGGGATTCGAACGTCTCGCTCAGCGATCCAACCACTAACCACTTGAGCCACCACGGCGCCCACTACATCCTCTGTCAACGGCCGGCGTAAAAACGTCACTTGAGTATAGAAAAGCGACGCTCAAAGCTCTAAGCTCCCACATGGTTCACTCAAAATCAGTTCTAAGCCCATGGGCGTAGCCACAACATTAAAAAGGGGAAAAGCAGAGGACTGTTGATTATTTATTACCTACGTTTAACAATCTGAAGAAATATTCATTCTTAATTTTCACACCCACTACATTTATTCGATTCAATGTTCGCTCGTTAGGAGCGGTCGTCTAAAACTCTAGATGCGTTTATCGCACCGATTGCAGTGTCATCAATCTGGTTCTAGTTATTTCCGAGTTTGTCATTAAAGTCGGCAAGGACGAGGTTACTGTCCTATTTAAGACACTCCTTGTAATTCTATCTAAGAGTTTATTGAATCCGTATTTGATGGGGTCGTCACTTCAATTGTAGGGACGCGAGCGAATTTCATGCTGATATTGTCAAAAGCTTTGCGTGTATAGCCATAAAGTGTTTGCTCACATATGTACATATTTATATATTTAAGGCTCATAAGTGTTTACATACATGTAAATCTGCGTCTATCGATAAATACGCGTATAATCATTGTAGTACATATGCATCAGAGGCTAGTTCTTTGCACTTCTTGGATTACTTCTCGTTCGGCTAAGCACGAGTTGCCAATGCTCGAAAATTAACAAGTGCAGATCCAAAAATCACTGTCCTTATTTTGTATGTCAATATTAAGATCAATTAGAATAGCAGCACAGCCCCCAAACTAGAGAGCAATATCCAACCCCTTCAATCTTACAATTTATAATCTCCATGACCTATAGCATCCCAGCGATTATAAAAGCAAATAATGACAGATCATTTTAAACAAAAATATTATCTGTCTCTTTATGACGTTTAACGTTTATATTGAACTGTAAATAGTTAAGTGTGGCAAGCAGCAATCAGTTTTATTTAACTTTACTTTGAGGATGCAAACATACATACATACATTGAATTTTCAAAATACCTTATTCCCCCGAGAATAGATCACATTACGAGATTTCCTCCAACTCCCTCAAGTGTTAAGTACGAATTTGATGTTCAAAAACTTTTGAACAAATTTACTTTATCATGTTTCTTGAATTACTACCAACTGATGATAACCTTCAAGTATCTCTCTATCTACTTTTCCACCACACAAAAGGACAGAAAGAATTTTCCTGCTCCTCCTAAATCAATGAAATTCCATCAGAGGAATCTAACATTTCAAAAAAAAAAAAAATTCTCCCAACAGAAAACTTTCCAAGAAAGCGAAAGCAAAAGGATTGAAAAAAAATTGTTCATTGGAATCCTTTCTGTTGTGTTTGTTCTATCAGACGTTTCTTAAATTTATTCCACCCCAATCCAAGCCCAACATTCGAATCGCCTTCAATTAAAAAATTCCACATCTCTAAATATGACAACATGCGTTGATGGGTGTAATACGCATTACATCATCACATCGCATAATCCCTTCGACACCATTCATCTAGGATTTCAATGAAATTACTCACTTCACTCGGCTCTCCCACCAACCTCGATTTCCTGTCTATTTTCTCACCGAGACGTGAGACAAAGGGGCAGGAGAGCGATAGGACGACAACGTTTGGAATGGAATCGTCTAAGTGGCGAGAGATGGTCTCAAGTTTGTCAAAAGGTTTTTGGGGAGATTTACAACCATTAAATGTCATCCTTTAAGTTTGCTGGCATTCGGTGAACATGACTTTGCAATTATGTTATTGTTCCGTGATGATTTATGCATTAGATTCAGTTTCGCAAGCACTTTTGCTGTTTCTCCTCGTGTCTGCTGGCCCTTCGAGATAAGGATGCGATCTTCGCTTTTGAATGGGCGTTCGGGTAACGTATCGAATAGAATCGGCTTAGAGCAGATTGAAACATATACGCACATACACTTATACTCGTATGACTCTTCGAGAAGGAATGGACAGGTGGGCTGCGGTATGTGTGGCATGGAATCCGGGTCTCTGCCATGCTTTTGGTTGAGGTTAAGGAATATTCAATTCATTCGATGGGAACTCGTGCAGGTGATATCTATGCAAATTTTATTCATTTACCCTTTCATTCCTTCTTTAGTGTGACTTCGGTGGTTCTAGACTGAATCGACCCAAGAATTTTGGTTGCGATTGTAAGGTTCATGCAGAAATTTTGAGTAACATCGTTACTCAAAGGGTTTAAGGGTTTGTATTTTGGACATCTTGCACATAATTAGAAGAAAAGTATTTATGATTTTGAGTAGGGACGAATTAGGGATGCTAATGTTAACGTACTCGTATAATGTACTGCGATTATTTCAGTTCTATTTGCTCCACTGAGTACAGGTTTGGGTGAATTTTATTATTAGGATCCTTTCTGTGTAAATACGGAAACGTATTTCAGCGAATTACTTCATTGAGACCACTTTATTTGCAACCGTTTTTTGTGATATGTACCTGTTGAAAATTTTTTACTTAAAGATACATATGTATTTACTAGCACAGTAAGTACACATTTTCTAAAAAAAAAAAACTATACAATTTAAAATGTAATCAAGAAAATCCATCGGAATTTCCAGATAAAACTACTTGATTGAAACCATTGCAAATATGGATTAAAACTGGAAACATGTTTTCGGCTACAGAAAAAGACAAAAACAGATGCTTTCAAAGAAATCGGACTCTTAGACTAAGTAATAGCGAAGGGACGTGTATACAATATAAGTAAGAGCGTTGTAAGCAACTATCTTCCGCATCCCGAAAACTATGAAAAAAAAACGAAAAGGACGTACAAATAGCCGAAGCAACAACATTGTCACCAAGCAGAACAGGGAACCAAATAAAATCTGAGTTTCTCAAACTACACCAAAAATGGAGTTGTTACCTGATAGCACAATAGACCGTATTGAGTCTGAGTGCTTCTGGGATTCGGTTTCTCCTTAATCTTATCTTATATATATAAAACAGAGTGACATGCGTAAGACCGCGCAAAACTTGAGAGCGGATCGTTCGATTTGAGCTGTCTTTTTTTGATGTGTTCGTCTCCGCCCAAGAAAACTTTTTACGGCGAGAAAATTTGAAAGTTTTGAAGAAAAATTGGAAAATTCGAAAAAATCGATTTTCAATACATTTTGTATGGGAAATTTAATTTTTTTTCATTTTGATCTTAATATTCAAATGGTTGCAAAAGTTCAACATTGGGATACGTTTCCCGGAAAATAATTTTTTTCATTTTGGAAAAAATAATACAGTGAAATTAATTGGCAGAGCTCCAAATTTGGAAAATTTTTAATCGGAAAAACCATTTTCCCACACATTCACATGCAACAACATTCGTATGCAATCTGACATGTGTCCTTTTTACCTCGTAATTTCACCGTAGTCTGACTATACTAGACGCAAACTTTCGATGCATTTGACAGATTCGCTCCACCAAGCTAAAATTAGTCCTTTTCTCCATAGAAGCTTGAATGCATTCTGACGTTCCAACAAAAGCAAATGGGAGCCTCACTCACACACTCTTACAAGTAGGTGGAAGCCATGGGTGCAGCCATTTTGTTTGGATCATTATTGTACATTTTGTTGTTGTTAAGGGGATGACAGGCTGCCCAAAATGTTGTGTTCAAAAGGAAAGAAAGAAACAACACAACAACAACAACTTTTAGACAGTTGATGGCTCATTCATGTGCTCATTCACATGTATTCACAGACAGGAAAATTTAGGCTCCGCATATTTTTGACACTGCCCGATCAGGGGACATGCAAGTTTGCCGTCTGTTATGGTAGTCTATGCATTTCACATTGATCTGTTGTTGCTACAGTTGATGTTGCACTAAAATTACTTTTTGAGTGAAGTTCAGCCTGATTTTGATGATTGTTTAGTTGTAAGCTTATGTTTTGTGATTTTGTTGGTGATTAAAGTGGAAATTTCAGTGGTTCCGGTGAGTTTATCGAAAACATTAACAGTTTCTAATATTTTCAGTGAATTTGTGAATCAGATAATATTGCTTCAAAGATGATAATTCTTTGACATTGTACTTTCTGTGTTCGGGAGACATTATGCCGCCGATCAGAAGATCAAACATTGGCTGACATTCAAACATCAAACATTGCACGATGATTGACGATTCGCCGTGCAAATCAAACCCCTGAGAAATGCGCAGAAGCGAATTAACAGCTGTGAGCACATGCGTCGCGAATTCGTGCAGGACGAACTCAGGAGGAACGAGAAGCACACGTAGCTGCTGAACGACTGTGAACAGCGGCGCAATCGCTATCTCCGTCGTCAAGTTTTCAAATGCCAATCGTCGAGTGAGAAAAAGTGCCGTGAATGTCCAATTATACCGCGCCGCTTTTTAATATGACAGCACGATTCACTACAGCGAACTGCCGTGTGTTACGATTGCAATGCGCTAAAGTATCATTCGGAAACACCAGGATTATGTTGTGCAGGTGGTAAAATCAAATTACCACCGTTGACGCCACCACCAGAACCATTGCGCTCTTTCCTTTACGGAGACTTGCCAGAATCAAGACATTTCTTGACGAAGGTCCACAAATACAACGGTTCTTTTCAAATGACGTCATTCGGTGCGAATATTTTTGAAGAACGTGGATTTAATCCGACATTTAATCCTTGCATTCGCCATGACAACGCCAATCTTTGGAAGTGTGTGGGATTAATCTCGAATTCCCATGCTTCTCGCATGACGAAGTAGTCTGCCACAAAGCTTTGAATTGACCTGACATGTGATTCCCTCAACCTCTTTACATTCCGTGTAAATAAAGGGTATTGGATTCAATTGAATTCGAAAAGTGTTTCATTCAATCAATAATTGAAATTCGAGTGGCGTCATCTGTTGTCGATCGCAAATGTTAGATAAAAAAATTAATTTCGGGTGGAAGCGTGAATGCTCGAAATTATTTCGAGCTAGTAAAAATAATAAAAGAAATAAAAGTAATGACATCCTGAGAAAAGCGGTTTCAAATTTCACTCTTGCAGGGCAAAGACATTACAGTTGTTGAATTAACTCCACTTCTTCTTCATATGCTCAATGTCTATATATGTAAATCGCTAGACTCTACTTTTGCGGAGCATGGCTCCGGATAGTGGATCTAGCTAGCGCTATGTTTTAATTTGTTTCATTCCGGTTATAATGGTCGAGATGTGGTACGCTTCTCAATAATTAAAGAGGACGAAGTGGTTTATTTCTCTACTATTTCTCTACACAGTCCGGGGTGGACCTGGGTCTCAACCATGGTGGTGGCCATCCATTTGAAGTTTCTGGGTTTTTTCTAAGATATGCGGTAGTGTGAATTGACTGGGGACTTTGCTGGAATATAACCATACTGAAATGGACTGATGAGGTTCGTGCAGTAGCGCGCTCCTTCTTTTCCTCCTAAGAAGCCTGTGTACGTCTCTCTTCTTCTGCTCGCAGAGCCGAGTTTGAAAATGGAAATGGAACTAAACTGTATTGTTCGGTGGAGGTTTATAGAGGTCAAAAGCGCTGATGCAAGAATCCTATGCTGTTTGTGGACCGTTAATCGTGTTCGTTTCTTCTCAGTTTGCTGCAAGGGCAAAAAGTGATTACTACATACATATGCTTATAATTCACGGAGATGAAGGTAATATCCAGCCTTACTTATGGTTCGCTTCTCACAACTCCCGTGGTGTAAAGTGATACTAGTATTCGTACTTTGTAATATCCTTCATACAGCTCTTTGCTCACCTTGATGTCTACTAGACTAAATACATACTTGATGACAGATTTGTACAGCAAGTGTATAATGCGCGGTGCATTCCACCTATTCTCGCAAAAGTTCTCATTCTCATACAAGCATAAAGAATATTCACTCCTTTCTTAATACTTTTCCAGCATTTTTCAGTCTAGAATGATGCCGATATATTTAGCCCAAGATGACAGATCTATTGTGACGCCGTTTCGTTTTGGTAATGTGCAGTCGGGTATCTTTCTCTTCCTAGAGAACACGGCTAGCTTAGTTTTCTGAGGATTAACCTGTAAACCGTTTTGTTTAAGTTCTTTAAGAACAGATTCCATTAGTGCACTGATTGCTGGCAAAAATTTGCCTTTAATCAGTATTGCAAAGTAGTATAGAATCTAGACCCATATCATTATTTAATTCTATTTCTAGCTCTACTAAAAGCACGTGCAGGTAATGATGTTCCATTAAAAACTCCCCGGACATGTCAAAACTGCAGCATTTGTTTAAAAAAAATAATAAATTATCCATGGAAAAGCGAAACACTAATACAACATTTCCATTACCTACTTTAAAAAATCCATTTACGACATGTCATAAGCAGCCAGACTGCACGAGCACATAGCCATGTTTATTTTTTTCTTTTTTGCCGGGCACATCAGAAAGTCATTAATTTAATCTCTCTAAATACATAGAGCATTAAAGTGCATTTAACATTTTGCAGCTTCATTGCTTTAAAAGGACAACCCCAGCAAAGAAGAGCCTTGTCAGCACAGGAGTTGCTAGTTCCTGTCGGCATTTATGCTTGACACTTTTTGTATGCTCTGAAGGGGCTACCTATGGCCTGAGATTGGTTAGCGAATGAATAACACTGTCGAATGAAAATGTACTTACATATTCTTCTACGTATGTATGTGTATCTTAAAAAAGTATGCATATATTTTTTTATGGAAGGACCTTCAACATTCTATGTACACACTGTCGCTTCTTCTTTCAGCGAACTTATCTTGGTCCCAGTCATGATTTCAATGCAGAAAGCAATAATATAGGACGGATCGGTGCACTTTTAACGTATCTCTAGAAGGATATAATAACCTGATATCATCAGTGCTGTCCTTAAGTATTGCAAGTTGCAACCACACCCATGCTGGGCTGCTGTATATGCATTTCCAAATAGAATGACGTGGAGAAGGGTGTCAGGCACACAGTTATAGACTGCGATTGAATAAAGGCTACGTCGCCAACGTCATCGTCATCAACGTTGTCGTCATCTTCATCCTACAGGTGAATGAGATTGAGGACGTGATTTGATTATTTAAAAATGGACGAAAGGATATATACGATAACTGTGTACATCGGTTTCAGTTAAGTATGTATGTACATATATGCATTCTTTGTTAGAGTCAACATAGAATGCTGCTTCTCATAAGCGAAGATGGTAAAACTCCGAAGGCGAATATTGTCCTTGCCCCTGAGACAGTCAAATGAGGGAGGTGTTTATACAAATTCCGCCTGCTTGAGAAGAGACTTCTGCATCTGTTAAAGAGGCGGTGGGTGATCGTATCGATGTAAACGAATATAATTCATTGAGTGCAGTGATATTGATATTTTATGTAGTTATTAGTCAACATTTAAATTAAAGTCTAGACGGAGATTTTTAACGAATGTGCCTTTCATGTCTTGGGTCTTTGATATTTCCTGCGCTTTTAACCATATAGTGCCATAACGCCCTAGTAAACAAGCTTGAAGGTTATGGTGCGAGTAATATTGTCCTGAAATGGACTGCGAATTTTACTAGCAGTTTTAGATTTACAGCTACGGTCAAAAAAATAGCACCAAGAGTGCGTAGTTAGTATTTATGAGCAATATTTTATATTTAGTCTTTTTTTTCCAGACTTGACAATTAATTACCATTAGTCGAAGTGTTTTCTCTAATATTTTAAGTAAAACCGTTTACACTAATAGCCGTAATTTTTATTATTAGCAATTTTGAAACAACACCTCTGTGGGTAAAAACTTCAGAAGTAAAAATGTATTTCTTTATAGAGTTAAATTAAGTATTAAATGTAGATGTTACTTAATCAATATTTTGTTGCATAGCCTTTATTTTCAATAACTGCCTTACAATGTCGTGGCATAGAATCTACCAAGGACTGGCACCTATGCAAGGGGATGGCATACCAGGAACGTTGAATTGTTGACCAAAGCTCATTGATGTTGCTCGGTTGTTGCTCTGAAACTCCTTTCTTTACATCGGCCCATAAATTTTCCAGTGGACATTTAGGTGGCCATTCCATCACACTGATCTGCTTTTCTTCGAACCGCCTTTTAGCTGTTTTGCTGGTATGTTTGGGGTCGTTATCTTGTTGAAAGACCCATCTTAGGGGCATTTCCTCGGAAGCAAATGGCAGCATAACTTCCTCCATAATTTTAACATAAAGGTGTTCATCTAGTATAGATTTCATCCAATATATTGGACCAACACCATGGTAGGAAAAACATCCCCAAACCATTATGCTGCAACCGCCATGTTTTACCGTTTTTGTGGTATAAGCTGGGTTGAATTTCTTGTTTGGGGGCCTTCTCACATAACAACAAGACCAAACACCACCAAACAGCAAGATTTTGCTTTCGTCAGTCCACTCTTGGTGCTATTTTTTTGACCGTAGTTGTATGTAATTTTACCGCTTTCTCAATCAACCAATATATACACAAGGATTCAGTTCCCCCTCCGGCAATATTCTTATATTATATACTTATAAACCGTCCTCCTCTCTTTTACTCATACTCCAAATGATTGCTTTGCGAAGACATCACCCTTGACGTTACTAATTCCTTAAAAACTCCATGACAAGGGCCCCAATATGTAGAATCGCAGAAGTAGTGAATATCTCCCACAATCCATTTCGGACGTTGATACAATTATGAATTGGTATGTGGAAATCCGAGCTGAACTTAACACGTCAAAAACCAAGTTTTGTGTCCTGTCTCTAAAGTGGGATATGAACTTTGCAAAGTTATAAGTCAAAGAATCTAATGGCCTAACGTTGCTGGGCGTACTTACATACATATGTATGTATGTGGTGGAACAAATCTAAGCTCAAATTGATTGCAGATGCTTTCAATGCTGTCTTCATACTCTAACGGTAAAACAGCTTCTTGTTATAGAAAAAAATAAAAGCCACAAATGATTTCGCCTTATGACGCTTTCGGAAAGCGAAAGTCACGCGCCGATGATAGTCCCCTTAGTTCTGCCAATATCATGGCCCTATGCAAGTCTTTTTTGACATCAAAGATCTGGGCAAGCACATTACAGATGGAGCAGCGAACGTTCTCCATCGTCATCGTTCACAGAAGGGCTGCCCTGACCTAAAACCTCACTGATAGGCACCGATCAGGATGTTTACAAAGAACGGTACTCCCAATCTCATTCTGTGGTTAGTAGTCTTCGGGGTGTTGGGGTTGCATTGTGTGATTTACCACGTATGGAAAAAGCGTTGAAGGAATGGTTTCTAAGGAACCGAAAACTAAATATGCCAATTTCCATCGAAGGCTTAAAAGCACAGGCACAGGATTTGAAGAGCAAAATATAAAGCATTTAATTTAAAACATGCCATATGTCTCCTGGAAAATGCATGGGACAAGGTACATTATACGGCAATATGGTAGTGCTGGGACACTTTGATGTCTCTAAACGATATTTAATTACGACGAAGACGATAAGCTCCCTTGGAGTGTTATAAGGGACCAATTCCCAAACGAACGCAAAATATTGGCATCAATTAATGACTTGCTTAAAGACCTTTCATCCACTGACTGTTCCGAGAACATAAACAATTGGATTACTGAAAAAGAAACCGATTTGGGACTGTCTTGCATCAATTCAGAAGCCGAAAACATCGAAAGTGATGTCGAACATGCAGTTGAGGAATCCCCAGGGCCATAAATTAAAACAGAAACCGCAATTCAGCCACTTAACATTTGCCTTCAATGCGCTGAAGAAAATTCAGCTTTACTGGATAACATTTTAGCGCTGCAAGATTTAAGAGTCAGACGTAGAAACGAATTTTGCATCCAAAATGACTCAATCAAAATGTATGATAGTTGTGTGTATAAATTTTTTTCCTTATAAAGTGATTTAAATTAAGAATTTTGTTTTGTTTAACAGTGTAAGAAAGGTTTTTCTTTTTTTTGACTCGGTTATTGCAACAACCTCAATTAATGCAACTGCCCGAATTTTTATTAGTTGCTTTTATTGAGGTCGTACTGTACATACATATGTATGTACTTTTCGATCGCCCGGAAAAAAAACGTCACAAATGAAAAAATCAAATTTTTCAGGAGAGTCAAAAGAAGATTTCTAAATTGCGTAAGCTCTCCACCTTAATTTTTGAATTATCTGTGAATTATTAAATAAGTGCTTTTAATTTAGCTTTCTTTAAAACATTTTTCTAAAAAAAAGTGACGTTGACTTGTGACGTTTTTCTTCTTTTGAATGACATACATATGTAACTCAAATTGTGTCAAAACATAGAACATAGCGCGTACCATTTTGGGAATTTGTTAACACGAAAAACGTCATATTTTTAAAAGTGCCACGTATTTAAGCAATGACACTTACCCACTTGTGACGTTTTTCGCAACATTTCATACGTGTTTTCTTTAAGAAAGATGAAACACAACTAAGTTGGGTCAGTTTTCTCGACGTAGAAGTGAACACTTGCAGGCAAATGAAAAACGACACAGCAGCTTTTTAGTGGTCTAAACATAAACTGTTGTTTTTCTAGTGAGAAAAGATTTGTTTTTCATAAAGAATTGCATCAATAACTCAAAAAACTCATTTCTAGACTTATGACGTTTTTCTTCCGGACTATCGATATGGACTTAGGATTTTTTTACAATCATATGCTCTCCGTGCTTATTTTGTTGAGGGAAACATTTGGCAGTTTGTCAGACAATCTAATCTCTGATTCAGAGCTGCTGTTAGTGATGTATTTTAGAATACATCTCTCAAGAAACTCATAAACAAATGACAACTACACATGTAGATTTCCTCGTTGATTCTTAATTTGGCGTCGTTTCATTATATCCAATTAAACAAAAAGCAGAATACTTCAACTATAATCTTTTTCCCGTGAGTTTCTGTGTACACAGTTCATTCCCACAAATATGGCACATGTCGGCATGACGCTGTCAGTAATTTGGGGAACAGATCTCCTGAAATGTCAAGTTATAATGTCGCTGGGTTGATTACATGAATAAATTATTTGAATCCTTTTTGACAGCGGGACAAACAGCTTACAAACGAACGACAAATCCGATGACACATACACTTCACTTACTCGCCCTGTCATGCCGCACCGCAAAAATAAAAAAAGTTAAATATGTACATACATATGTACATACCAATATTACAACAATAAAAAAAAATGAAAAAAAAACTCACCATCCTTAGCATGTGTCGCTTTCTCCATTCGATTGCAACGCAGGGACGCATATACGGATACATAGGCTAACCAGGAGCAGGCAGTCAGCGTAAAGATTGTAAATATCTCGCACCAAGTCAAAGGGTGCGGGTTGCTGCCTATTTATCATTTTGATATGACACACTCTGGCACATCTGATGTATTAAAATGATAATCGCTTTATGTGGTTGTTTTTATTATTAAATGTTAAAGGGATGTGTGTCCATAAATAAATAAATCCCATGTTGTTGTGTGCCAGTCGGTTTTTTGGACGACCAAATCATTTCGGGAAACAACTGCCAGCTAACCGGGTCTCCAGTTCCGGGAATGCGCTGGCGATTTTTCCGCAAAATAAATTGAATATCTATTATGGCCTTAATAAATCCTTACAGTGGTGGCAATATGATTGCCTACTTGCATACGCAGCTTTTACCGAGTAGCGTACAATAAAATTCCGTAGATAGAGTGATATGACTGAAAGTTTATTTTGTTGGTTTTGTTGTTAACTTTTTGTTGGGTGGTAGGGGCTGATGAAAATATCAATTTAAATGCGTGAGAGAATGCAGCGATATGTATTTTCTGTACGATGACACGAAATGGTACTGCACTATTTATTTTGTCGAAATCAGCACTGTCAATGTCGTGCCAAGCGAACCACGGTATCTATATTTTTATATTTTTAATTTTATTACATGATAGGGAATAATGCAATTTCGCAAACCCAAACTGTTGATGTTTTTTTCCGAATAAATAAGTCCTTCAGTTTTAATTAGAATTTTAAGCATTGCTGTTTTATAGGGAGTTCTTCGTAGTATCGGTGTGACATGACGGTATAATTGAAAATTAGAATTTTTCCAAAAATTAATAAAAAAAGGTATGAACAAACCACTGTTTCCGATATTTACAAGCTGATGCACACCTAGCCTCAATTACGTTAAGGTGATTGTAAAAATTCCAATTTTCAAACCCATACTCTGAATTTCCATTTCTTCATCTTTAAATGTGACAGACAGCGTATTCACGATCTCCTCCACTGCTTCTCCGGAAGCTATTATAGAATTTGTATTTGAGTACTGTACACCAGTTTCTTAATTCATGCTACACAAAGAAATGGGGTGGTGTGTGATCCTGGGTACTTTGCAACCCGAAACTTGGAGCATATCTACTGTATATAGACACTACAAAATGCAACAACATGTTCTTACGATTCCTTCCATCACTTACTTACTTACTTAAGGTGGCGCTACAGTCCTTGGTGGACCTGGGCCTCAACGAACAAGCGTCTCCAGCAAGCTCTATCTTTAGCTAACTGCTGCTAGTTTCGCATGCTAAGTTGTCTGAGGTCCTCCTCCACTGGAGTAAGCCACCTGAGTAGTGGACCTCCTCTACTGCGTGATCTCGGGGTTGGAATCGAAGATTTTTCCGGCTGGAGCATAAGTGTGTGAGTTTTACGCTATTTTTTCAAGAATGATGTTAAGGAAGTCGCATGACAGCGCGTCACCTTTTCAAAATCCTTTTTTATCATCAAAGGTCTCGGGGAGTTCTTTATCGACCTTGATGGAGCGATCTGCATTCTCGATCATCATCCTGCACAAACGAAAGAGTTTAGATTTGGTTATCTTCGGGTGATCTGCATCGTCCAGGTTAAATAGTTCGTTTTACTTGATAGTGGGATTTTATACGTCGTCGCCGTTATATAGTCTGCAGGAGTAGTTCTTCCATATCCTCAGCATCGACTGCGTTTCTACTAGATATGTTCCCTGAATTGTCTTTGCAAGCTTTCGGGCTTTGTTGCCTTGACAATATCTTTCTATCTTTCTCAGACTTTCCAACCTCATTCCTGTAGAAGCACTTCTCTATTTCCTCGATCGCGCGCTTCCTATGCTCCTTTTTTTCCACCTGAGAAGCCGGTGATCGTTTCTCCTCTTCTTCTTGTACAGCTCCCTAGCAGCTCTAGTCCTTCTTTGCAGCACCGCTTTGTATGCCTCTTTTTAGCTGCATGTGCTTGCCGGCAGTCGTCGTAAAACCAGAGGTTACGTTGTGGTGGTCGAGTGAAACCCAACACATCAAAGGCATAGGACATCTTAAGAAATTAACGAAGACTCGATCGGAAAAGGATTTGGCGATCTCTTGCGATTACGACGTCAAAATTCCGAACATCAAGTCTTTGTCTTGCCGGTGTTCGGGATATCTGCAACCGTACCTTGGCTACAACACGGTAGTGGACCGAGTCAATGTTTACCGCTCGGAATGTTCGACATCCATAATACTGGAGGAATGCCTTGCGTTGATCAGAATGTGGTTAATCTGGTTGACAGTTGATTGATCAGGAGATTTCCATGGGAACCAATAACAACGACACCATTTCGCACCACAGCAAAGTCGGCTTTAGACTGTACTTTTTAACTGGGCTACCAAAGGGGCCCACTCTTCCTAGCTTTCCTTCAAAATCGCCTAGGACAATTTTAGTGTCATAGCTAGGAAGGGCACTGCTCGTATGTTTTATCCAAGAGCTCGTAGAATCTAACTTTGATGTTGTCGTCATTCTCCTCTGTGGGGAATGCGGGCATATTAGGCTGATGTTGGCAAATTTAACACTGATGCGAATTGTCGTTAGATGGTCGTCCATCTTTTTGAAACTTAAGACCTCTTGTATAAGTCTGTCTCCAACGACGAACCCACATCAAAATAGCCGCTGCTTTTGTGGCCGGTAGCAATTGCCATAGTAAATGTCGCAGTTTTTCATCTTTTACCCGTGCTTTTCCATTGCACTTCTTGGATGACGGTGATATGTGCTTTACAGCAGTCTAGGGACTCCGTCAATTGTATGGCTGCACGTGGCCTACTAAGCAAGCTGACATTCCACGTACAGATCTGAAGTTTCATTTGCATGGTTCGTCATCAGTAAAATGGTCCGTATCGGAGGCTTTTATTCTTCGTTTTTTCGTAGTCGGGCAGTTAAACCGGCGGTGCAACCCTGTTGTATTGAAGAAACTCCTAGGAGGAGGGGTCGGTTAAACCGATATCGGTAAGCCACTTCGGTGGTGTGAGTGCTGCCGTTGCCCCTTTTAGTGCTCATCCGCGACCATCTCTTTTCCAAGAACCCAACTGAGTTCTTGAAATCCGTATCGGCTTAAGCTCCAAATACATATGTTGATAAGGTGTTATATCCGCTCCGGAATTTTATCACGTCGCCGTTGCTTCCATCTGAGGAATTCGTTCGCTGTCATGCACTGTAAATGCTGCTATTTTGTCTTCTGGTTAACACTCTCGCTTTTAAATTTGGCAAATTGAGTTCCGGTTGCACAGCTACCAGCATCCGATTGCTATCACGTGGAGGTAAAATAAGCACAATTGATGTGTAGTGACTGTTACAATACTGGACACCAATAAGAGTTTAACCTCTTCCTACAAAACATCCAGCCGTCGATATTCCCACCAATCTTTGAAAATTTTTCCTTACAAATTTAAACTATTCTTCCGATTTTATTCATGCTGGAAATATGTGCTCTTAAATTAGTACTCCTTACTGCATTTAATTGGATTTGATTTGGGTAGGTTGTAGAAATTGGTCCTTAAATTGATCATCATCATAAACTTTCTCTTGAAATCCGTTACACAGAAACTGAAGGAATTGCGGAACGGTCCACAAAACTTCAAATGCTTAAGGATGGATGAATCACTTTTCAATATTCGCTTCGATCCTCAATTTTACCAACACATCTACATATGTACATATGTGTATCTTCCATGGATTTCTGTCCTCTGGTGAAAGCGGGTAGCAAATTTTCCGTAACATAAGCCCATGTGACATAAGACCATATTTCAAGGTATGGCCTTATGTAGCTTTGTGTCATATTTGTGAAAGCGTCATAAAGCAATATTTTGAAATATGATCTCATGTCACGGCACCCCCTGGACCACATACGGTCTATAGCGGCAAGTACATATTTGTATTTGTAAAGATCGGGTCCTGATTACCGATGGCCTTTAAAATGCTCTAGCACTTGTAAAGTATTTTACGCCTCTCTTTGATGTCTCGCTAAATACCCGCAATAATAATAGTTCTTTATCTACAATAAATTTAGACTTACGGTGTTTGCACTTGGGGTCGGTGCATTTAAAATCACTAGATTACAATGAATGCTTGATGCTTGGAAGATCAGATGTATAGAAAAGTCACTAAGCGCGCCTCTTATTTCGTTATTCTTATTTTCAAACTAGCCAGCTCTCAATTAAAGTTTACACTACAATATCGCTACATCGCAACCATCAATTATTATTCAAGCATCAAATTGAAAACAATTAAAAAAATATATATCTGACGTAAATTCTGATAAAAATTATTAACAAACAAAATCAGCGCTCTTGTTAACAAGCTTTTATATGTACTTGCAATAAAATCATCAATTAAAATGAAACATTGTCACAAGCACAAACACTTAATCCATGTTTAGCTTAGCGAGCACTATTGGATATTGATTTTCAAGTTGGAAAAAAATGCTGGCAAATAAATTGAATTGTTTCCATTGGAATGCATTATAGCCTTCGCAACTATCCGATTATTCAATATTCAAATTCGTGAAACATGAGATGAATAGCAAAATTCCTCACTACTGTAGGTGAATAGAATTAAGCTGTGAGTTTGAATTTAAACTGAAAAAAACATCCTTCATTTTCCAATTCTCAATATATATGCTATTTTTTATTTTATTTTGAATGCCAGGCTTTTTACGGTTGCCGGCGACATTATCAATTCTAAACTGAAATCACCGGCGAAAAAAAAAAAAAAAAACCAAACAACACCCGATGCTGGGAAACTATATTTTAAATTTTCATTTGAAAATAAATTTCAACCAAAGCTCTAGGCTCTTGACAACCAAAGCAATTCCACGCACTCTTTCCGCAACTTCACATACCGAAGTCAATTAAAAAAAAATGCAATAAAACCACGAATACAGAAAAAAGACTACTGAATTCGGAAAATAATCCTGGCATCCTTTCGTCTAGAATCTATTTCGCACATACACGATTAAATCGAAAATCTACACTTCTCAACGCCACATGCAAACTCAATTTTCCAACAAATAATGTCATTCAAAAATCGACAGACAACGGAAATCTCTGCAAGAGATAATTTCAATTCTCAGCACGTATGCATTCTCGAGAATTGAACAATGCACATTCAAATCCATTGAAACTGCTTGCTCCAATTTTGTAAGATGCTCGCCTCTCAACGTGAAATGCTCATGCACCTGATACTACAAAGGTTCAAACGACACATACATCCATACATAAATCAACACTTGTGATCATTTCGCATCCTGTCCTAAATTTTTCGAAAAAAAATTAAAAATTGATGGTCCTATGCTCGTGGTGATTTGAACAGATTGTTGAAAAAGGATGTGAATTACATTCTTAGACCATCGCTTGGCTTACACCAGTAAACACGGAATGAGTACTACCTTGTCAGTACCACTACGCGCACAGTTCGTCGAGCATTTAATAAAGCTCGACCAACCGTTTGGAAAATCGTCATTCCTAGAGGCTGGAAAAAAAACGACGGCACTAAGAACACACCTTTGTGTGCCTTGCCTGTGCATTCCGCTCCAGGGTTGCATATCATAAATATGTTACTAATCCTCCATATCGCCATCAAACTCCGCTGCTGAAGTAGATAGACGAGCTGGTATCTCTGTGCGAGTTGATTGGATGGCATGGAACTTTATTCTGATCTGTTGGATGTCGAGTAGTTTTACATGGATGTCCCTTGGGGAATGGTTCCCTGTTATTCTATTTTCTTCCTAGTGAGTTGTCATTATTGATGCAAAAGATAGATGGACATTGATGGAAGGTGTTGAAGCAGAATGTGAGCAGATGAACCCTGTGTCGTGTTCTATTTTTATAAATGCATAGGTATCCTTTTTTTGGTTCTCGTTTTTTTTTCATTTTGTGCATCATTCATTGTTTGCTGAAGGGAGAGAGCCTCATTTTTTATGGCTTCTTAGGAGGGATGCGATTTGAAGTTGGGTGGAATTTTCACTTAAATTATGGAAACGTATAACTCATAAAGATTTAGAAATCTGTTTTGGGAAAGAAGGGAGGTTAAAATGGGGTCAAGGAAGTCTGTTTTGGAAATACAGTGGGTCTTCAGTATTTCTAAGTGATTGATGTAAAAAGTAGAAAAGAAAATATTACTGCGCTTGAGTTTTTGGGAGTTGGTTGAAATCCAGGAGTATATATGTACATAGATACTTTTAACTTTACATGCTGAGCTCCTTATGTAAATGTTTGTAAATAACACTGTCTGTTAGGAGTTTGTCCATCTAAGCAGTTGGAAACTATTAACCTGATCAACGTGCAGCTATTGTGCAAATGTACATATGTATATCCAATTCGTCTATTATGTATCTTCACACAGCGCAGATTATGCGAAAAATAATTTTGGCTCTATCCAGTCCGCGAGTAATCGCTTCCATAGAAACTGTGAATGCTGTACACGAAAGTGAGCGACTGACGAGCACATTGTCATTCCTGGGTAGTACTACATTACCAAAATCTGTATTTGGAGCTTAAGTCAGTAAGGAACTTTCAAGACTAAGACAGGGTTTTGGAAAAGACGTGGTGGCGGAGAAGCCCCTAATGGTCCTGTTCTATTTCCGCAACGAATCACATGTAGCTTTTTATTTGACATTTAACATTTTATGACAAGTGTTGCCATTACAACATCCCCCTTGAGATATTAAAGATACAATTTTAATATTTATATTAACATAGGTTTAAATCAAGTACTTCATTAACAAGGTTCATATCAAAATAAAAGCAAAGTAAAGAATTCATTAATACTTCATTAATTAGATAGTTCATTGATTAACATAAAGATAAATATTTCAGTGGAAATACTGTAAGTTACTAATGTCTATTTTAATAAAATTATTTACATTTCAGGGTATATTTCATCACAGAAGAATTGGGATGATGTTGACTAAACTTTACAATAGATATTTATAATAGATGTACATATCTGAGTTGACTAAACTTTACAATAGATATTTATAATAGATGTACATATCGGATTTCATATATATTATATATTTCAATGAATTTGTCTCCCAGATCGGGTTACCATCGGATCGCTGAAGTCGGGTCTGCTTAGACTAGGTTGTCCTTCAAGCTGGTTCGCTATTTTAGTCTGGTCTTCCTCCTCCTCCTCAAGGTGTCCTCCGCTTTGTTCTCTTTCTCCCAGATCATCAGGATAATCTACTATTTGATTAAAAGGCTGCAATGAAGCTTTATTAAACGATTTGATTAAGTGAAATCTATTCCTACGAATTATTCTTTTTTCTGTTTGTATAAGGTATGATCTATTTTGTACTTTTTGTATTATTTTTCCGAATCTTTGTAAGTCTGTTATCCATACGTAGTCTCCATTTTTAAGATCGGATAGCTCTACGGCGCGGTGTCTTTTGTCAAAGTTAGTTTTGTATTTTCTTCTGTACATATGCTCGTTTCTTTCCAGGTTTTTAAAATGAGTCCTTGTTTTCAAATTTATATTTGGTAAAGTATCTCTAATTTGTCTCCCAAATAAGAGTTCTGCGGGGCTAAACCCGTTTGCTAGTGGCGCATTTCTGTATGACAATAAGGCTTTTTCGAGTTGTTGTGGATTTTTCTTGATTATTGCTTTGGCTATTTTTACAGCTGCTTCTGCAGCACCGTTTGCCTGATGGAATTGCGGACTGCTGGTAATTACTTGAAATGACCATTCTTTGGCAAATTGGCGAAAATCTGATGAATTGAGATTTTGAAACTGTGTACCACTGTCTGTATATACGTATTGTGGAATCCCGTAACGACAAAATGTATATTTGCATGCTTGTATTATGTCGCTCATACGCATCCGATTTAGTTCAATAATTTCAAAATAGCGGGAATAATTATCTGATATAACTATGTACCATCTACTGTTTATTTTAAATAAATCCATGGATACTTTTTGCCATGGGTATGCGGGGAAATCTGAGGGTATTAAGGGCTCATATCTGTTTATTGTGTGTTGAATGCAAATTGGGCATTGTTTTATGTTTTCTTCTATTTCTTTGGCAATGCCAGGCCACCACATTGTTCTTTGCTCTCTAAGTCTTGTTTTTGTGATACCTAAGTGACCTTCGTGCAGTTTGGAAAGCATAAGTCTTCTGAGCTGGTTTGGAATTATCATTCTATTTTTGCGTAATAAGAGGTTGTCTATTTTATTTATTTCATTCCTCACTGGATAAAATAATTTTACCTGCGGGCTGAGAGAATCTTTGCTCGGCCATTTTGTTTTCACATAGTTAAATATTTCTTTGCATGTCGGGTCTGCTAATTGCGAGTTTTTTACTTGTAATATATTTTCGTCTCTTGTGTGTATCTCTTTTAAGGCAATAACGTGTATAAAGGCATCTATTTCGTCCTCAAATTCGAGATCATCTTTGCTTGGAGAAACTTTAAGTGGGGTTCGCGAAAGGTGATCTGCTACACAAAGGTTTTTCCCTGGTATATACTGTAGGCAGTAATCAAACTTCATCATTCTCAACCGTAATCTTTGAAGTCGTGGAGTGAGGTCATCTAGGTGCTTTCTTTTTAAAATTTGTAGTAGGGGCTTATGATCTGTTTGTATAGTGAATTGTTTTCCTATCAAATAGTTCTTGAACTTTTCGCATGCCCAAGTTATTGCTAATGCTTCTCTCTCTATGTTTGCATAATTTCTCTCCGTCGTTGTCAAACTTCTCGAAATGTATGCAACAGGAATATTTTCTTTTCCATAGCGTTGCAAAAGAACAGCTCCCAATCCGACACTTGAAGCGTCGCATGACACGATTGTATCTTTATTTGGATCAAATATTTTTAAACTTGGTGGAGATGTCAACAATTTTTTTATGTTATCAAATGCGTCCTGTTGTGCCTGCCCCCAAATGAACTCGTTTTTATTACTTAACAGACATATAATAGGCTCAATGATTGTGGCTCTTTTAGGAATGTATTTGCCAACAAAATTAAGCATTCCTAGAAATCTCTGGACCTCCTTTATATTGCACGGCGCTTCCATGTCTCTAAGCGCTTCCGTTTTTTCATTATCCACTTTTATTACTCCGTCGGAGATCACATGACCCAAGAACCGTATTTCTTTTTTTTCAAAAACTGACTTTGTTTTATTTAGTGTCATTCCGCTTTCTCTAATTTTATCCAAAACGTCTTTTAAGCATCTGTCATGTTCCTCTTTATTACGACCCCATACCAGAACATCATCCATATGTATTATACAATTTTTTAAACCTGCCAGCATTTGTGTCATTATCTTTTGGAAAAACTCCGGAGCCGATGATATTCCGAAGGGAAGCCGCAGAAACTTAAATCTACCGAAAGGCGTGAGAAATGTGGTCAAAACTTGAGACTCATCCAAAAGAGGAATTTGCCAAAATCCGCTGTTGGCATCTAATTTTGAAAATATTTTTGCACCTGATAATTGGGACAGAGAATAGTCGATTCCGGGTATTGGGTGTATTTGTCGTTTTACCCCTTTGTTCAGTTCAGTCAGATCCACGCATATCCTTACGCTTGCGCCACCTTTTTTCGGGACAACGACCATTGGTGCACACCATTCAGTTGCTTCCTCCACTCTTTGTATAACTCCGTTCTTCTCCATTTTCTCCAATTCCTTCTGAACCTTCTGCCTTAAATGAATGGGAATAATCCTCGGCGTGGTTATAGCATACGGTTTGACATTATCCTTTAATTCAATTTTGTACTTTCCCTTGCATGTACCCAATCCTTCGAAAACATCGTTATACTTGCAAGCCCAATTGTTTAGAGAAACCCCGAATATCCTTTTTACTAGACCTAAACTTTCAATTCCCGTTTTACCCAGAAGTGGTGTTATTTTGTCTCTTGTTATATATATTTCCTCTAAAATGTTTTTATTTTTGTGTTTTAAACTCACTACCGCTTTCCCAATAATCCTTATTGCCTTATTTACACTGTATAATTTTGTACTTGTTTGTTTTATATTAATATTCTCAATATTCCTCGCAATAGCCCACGGAATCAATGACACATCCGCCCCTGTATCTACTTTAAATGTTACTTTTTTATTATTAAGTCATAAATCTACCGACCATTTCTCACATACAGATCCAATGAAATAATCTTGATCTTTATTTATCTCCTTTACTTCTTTAGTTTTACATTGTTTTGCAAAGTGCCCTAATCTATTACATTTTTTACAATTCTGATTTTTTGCTGGACAGTTGTTGGAGCTATGTTTCTCATATCCGCATCGAAAACACCTAAGCTTTCCAAACTGCACTAAGCCCTTTTCATTTTTGTTCCCTTTGTCATATTTCCTTTCCGGATTGTTTCGCGCGCTTTTTGCTCTTTCAAAACGTGCTACTTTAAATATATTTGAGGTTATTTTATTACTTGCCGCAATGCTGTGGTCGCCTTTTCGAGAGAAAGATTCGGGTCAAGTTGCAGTTTATCACTTAAACCCTCATCCTTCATACCCACGATTAATGTAAGGAGGATCATCTCATCCTGCAATGGACCCCAAATGCAGTTTCTTGCGAGAGCATTCACCGAGCTTATAAATTCCTCGGCAGTTTCCTCGCCTTGTTTCCTTTTGAGAAACTTTGCTCTTTCATAAATAATATTTTTTTTTGGAATAAAGTAAGAGCTGAATTTTTCAACACTTACCTTGTATGTATGAGGACATGGCTGGAACGTCTCAAAGATTTCCTCCGCCTTTTCCCCCATGCAGTAGATTAGTGTGCTAATTTGATTTTCTTCATTAGCCTCGCTTAATCCGCAACTTGATCGATATCTTCTAAAACGCGCGATCCATCTTTCCCAATCGGATGGAATAAAAGAAAATTCTCCTGGTGGGTTGAGGACAATCTGCTTGGGCAACTGCTTCTCCACAATTGCTGTTGATTTTCCCGATTTCTCATCCGTCATTTGAGTTGATTATTATTTTTTTTTTTTCAAAATTTTTTTTTACCAAGCTATTTTTTCACTTTCTGCTTTAAGTCTTCTTTGCCCAATTTTTTTTTTTTTTTTTTTTTACAATTTAAGTATATATATATTTTTTTTTCCGGACAACACACTTTTTTACGACCGCTGCCACCATGTTCTATTTCCGCAACGAATCACATGTAGCTTTTTATTTGACATTTAACATTTTATGACAAGTGTTGCCATTACAACAGGTCCAATGACAGCGCTCGCAACCCGGAGGTGCGTTACTGGCATCGGCTCAGCTGACCTTCGGTTGCAGAGGCAATAACCTGGCCTTCCAAGTTGGGGTTTGCCGCGTACAGCTATTAGTAAATGTCATAGGTTAGGTTAGGTTGAAGTGGCTGCCAGCTAGGATTCGCCAGCACACTTAGACCAAAGAGGTCCGTTGTGATACCACGTGGATCATGGGAGAAGCCTCCCTCCACCTACTCGTCTTAAAACCAATTAGAGCTTCTTATGAAGCGTAGGAGGCTCTTGATGTCGATATTCATCAGGTCGCTTGTATCACTATAATAGGGAGCTCCTAAGTGGAGTTTCCTTCTACGGGAGAGAGCTGGGCAGAAACAAAGAATGCCGATATGCAATCTGTTGAGAGAAATCAAATTTTTAGAGCGTTTTAGATCCAGCTTTGGCCAAATCTGTTTTGTCGCTAGACATGTTAAACCACTTGTCCACCTAAGATTTGCACTCTCGATAGCATCCAGCTTAAGTTTAAGTTTGCGAGTAGCGATTGGAATACCTAAGGTGCCGTTATCCAGCAAGATGGGTAAAGTTGTTCCTTCTTTGGCGAGTTCATCGGCCTTACAGTTCCCTGAATGTCTCTATGCCCCGGCACCCAACACAGGTGAATATTGAACTGCTCAGCCATCTCCACAAGAGACGAACGACAGTCTAGGGCTACTAAAGAGTTTATAGAGGTCGATTCCAGGGATTTGATTGCTGCCTGGCTGTCAGAAAAGATGCGGATATCTCAGCAGATATCACATTTTTCTTAAGCCAAGATAGGGCTTCTTTTATCGCCATTATTTCCGCCTGGAACACGCTACAGTGATTAGGAAGACGGAAGGAGAGCTTAAGATTAAGCTTATCGGAGAAAACACCTGCACCGACTCCGTCTCTAGTTTTTGACCCGTCAGTGTAGAAGTGAATAGAATCATCTTCTAAAAATGCATCGTCTTCCCAGTGTGATCTGGAAGGGATGGTGACAAGGAAGTTCTTCTCAAAATTTAAACGAGGTATGGTGTAGTCCGTGTTTTCGGGAGAGATTTTGAATATATTCAGAATAGAGGCGTGGCCGAATTCTTTTCTTGACCACTGTTGGGTAGCTTCAAGGCGAACGGCTGCAGTTGCTGCCATTTGCTTGCTATATATATCGAGGGGTATTAGATGGAATATAATGTCCAGTGCCGCGGAGGGAGTTGTACGTAGTGCTCCGCTTATGCACAGACAAGCTGTACGTTGGACCTTACTTAGATAATCACGATTTATAGCTTTATCTAAGGCTGTCCACCAGACAATCACCCCGTTTGTGAGTATCGGTCTAATGATCGAGGTGTAGAGCCAGTGAGTAATTCGAGGTTGTAATCCCCATTTATTCCCAATGGCTTTCTTACAAGAGAAAAGTGCTACTGTAGCTTTCTTTACTCTTTCTTGAATATTACGTTTCCAACTTAGCTTCCTATCCAGGATAAGACTCAAATATTTTGCTTTATCAGAGAAGGTTAAGCTGGTTCCATTAAGAGAGGGAGGGTCGACTAGCGGAATTTTATATTTCCTTGAAAAGAGTACTAGTTCAGTTTTATGGGGGTTTACACCCAGACCACACCGAACTGCCCATCTAGTGAGCTTATTTAAAGCGTTTTGTAAGAGTTCCTTCAGAGTAGTTAGGTGCTTTCCCGAGACGGCCAAGGCAACATCATCTGCATAAGCGATCGCTGTGCATCCCTCGCCTTCCATGATTATCAATAGTTCATTGACCACCAAATTCCACAGAAGCGGGGATAGAACACCTCCTTGTGGAGTGCCTCTACTAACAGATCTTCTGATAGACGTCCCACCCAGCTTTGAGTTGATAATCCGACCATTGAGCAGTAGATTGATCAATTCGCGGAGTGAGCTGTCAACTTTCAGATCTGATTAGTGCATCTGCTATCGCTGATGTATTGACGTTGTTGAAAGCGCCTTCTATATCCAGAAAGGCAACCATTGTGTACTCCTTGTGGAACAGGGAATATTCAATTTTGCGTACCAGTGAGTGCAATGCTGTCTCCACTGATTTGCCTTTGCAATACGCATGTTGGGCCGCTGACAGTAGCTTCTTATCAATACTGTTGCGTAAATGGATATCAATCAGTCGTTCCAATGTTTTTAAGAGGAATGATGATAGACTGATAGGTCTGAAATCTTTTGGATTTGAATGAGAGCATTTACCCGCTTTGGGTATGAATACAACTTTGACTTCTCTCCATATCTTTGGAATGTAAACCAGGTTTAGACAACTTTGCAGAATCATCTTCAGCACCGGCATAATTATGTCCGATGACTTCTGCAACTCGGCAGGTATTATGCCGTCTGGTCCCGCGGATTTGTATGGTTTGAAGCTGTGTAGTGCCCAGTGGAGTTTGCTCAGTGTGATCAAGTTTGAGGAGTTGATAATTTGTGGAAATGGTCTGCTGGAAACCATACTGTTAACAACTTGGGAACTGCCTGGGAAATGGGTGTCAAGCAGTAGTTTTAGCGAATCTTCGCTGAAAGTAGTCCAAGTTCCATCCGGTTTTTTAAGGTAACTGGGTGTAATTGGATTTGAAGAGAGAATTTTTCTTAGCCTAGATGCCTCAGAAACTTCTTCTATTTTACCACAGAAGAGCCTTCAAGAATTTCGTTTGGCTTTTCTTAATTCTTTTTGTATGTGCTAAGGGGCATCCCTTGTACAAGTCCCAATCTAGCGCGTCTCTCGTACTTTTGACATTATTGAAGAGTTTCGTACAATTCCACCAATGTGGCTTCTTTTTGCCCCTGGGTTTGATCAGAGGGCAAGAAGAAGACATCGCTGTGTTTAAGGCTGATGTTAAATTTTCAACCATGCGATCAAGTACTTGGGGATTGCATGGGGGGTTAATGTGATTTGAGGTAACTAAACAACTTAAAGTTGACCTATAATTGAGCCAATCAGTTCTGCGATAATTCATAAAAACTGTCGGGCTAGGAGAGTCTACATATAAGGAGAATTGGAGGTACCTGTGATCCGAAAATGAGGCCTCGCTTGACACCTTCCAATTTCTGATACGATGGGCAATGCTATCGGAGGCAAGTGTTATGTCCAGTACTTCTTGCCTGTTTCTGGTGACGAAGGTAGGCTCGTTACCTATGTTGCACAAAATAAGGTTTGTACTTAGGATAGAATCGAAAAGTAACTCACCTCTTTTGTTAATATCGGAACTGCCCCATACAGTGTGATGAGCGTTAGAATCACAACCAATAATGAGACCAGTTTTTTGTATCCCCGCATCTGCAATCAGTCTTTCCAGGTTATCCCCAAAAAGAGAGTCCATGTTATCATGGGCGAGATACACCGAAACCAAGTAATAGGCACCGCTGGTTGTTTCCATTTTTATTGCGGTAGTATCTCGATCGCTGTAATTAGGGAGTAAAATTGCATTTAGGTTACTTTTCACCAGTATACACGATCTGGGTTTACCTTTGTTCCGCATATACAGGGTGTAGTAGTTTGGTGTCTTGAGTCCACATACCATATTGTCCACGACCCAAGGTTCCTGGACCAAGACTATATCTTCCCTGTCCTTTGAGAGACGGAGAAGAAGGCCGGCAGAAGCCGTTATGGAGTGGTGTAAGTTAATCTGGACTAACTGCAGCATTGGTGCTACAATAAGGCAGAGAAGCCTCCACCACGGTGGTATTCAGGGCTTCCGAGTCCGAGGACGATTCCAAAAATTCGTCCTCACTCAAAAGCAGTGGATGTAATTTATTGAAGCAGTCATCCGTCTCCATGTCCGACAGTTTGTCTTCATCGACTAGAGACGGATTCTGCTTAGGAAGTGATGTTTGAGAGTCGTCACTATCCAAGGAAGGGAACGTGACAGGCTCGGGTACGTCGGTTGGAGGAGTGGAATCAGAAGGGCGGGGGGGCAGTATGCCTAGATCTGATTCCTCATCTTTTTTTGTAAACCTTGATGGTGATAGGGTCAAAGCCATAGTAGACGACACCACCAGTCTTCGCCAAAGGAGCCAAACATTCTTTATTTATAATGATTGCGCATCTATAAAGACCTTTAGGCTCATCCGGCTTAGCGACTTTCCAGTCATAGGCTGCTACAAATCAGATGTTATAGCCATCCAGGAAGTGTGATGGAATGGGCCGGGCAAAATAGGATGAGAAACTATGACAAATATTACGGTGATTGCTTCTAGAGAGCAGAAGTAGCGCTTTTTCGGGTATGGATTTGTTATACGCGGCATCGCGTTTAGCGATTGTAAACACCAAGATAGAAAAGAAAGATAGGATGGGTTGGTAAGCACGGGATTATTGACTTTGCTGCGGGGCGAAACATGCTTTTCTCATCTTAATATCCACTTGGAAACATGAAGGTCCCCTGATCATGAAACGATAAACTAAATTGATCACATTGCGATCAACGTAAAACATGCTTCAGTATTCTGAATGGCCGAACCTTCCGAGCGGTCAACATCGATTCGGATCACTGCCTTGTTGAAACCAAGGTACGAATACGGATATCGCAACAGCCCCAAATAAGAAGAGTTATTGTGTCGCAGAATTAACATCTATATCGTAAAAAGCTGCAAACGTAAGAGAGCGCCAAAATCTTCGCCGAACACATATCTTAAAATCTCTCCACGATGCCGCTATGCATCAAGTTCCCAAGACCAGTGGCAACGCAGCCAACAGAGAAACGCCGTACCCACAACAACACATGTATATGAATATATGTATATGTATGGCCAGCTATTGTATTGCCCTGGCTCAATTTGATAACTCCGATCCCCATCAAGATCAAATTAAAACATCTTGTCAACACCATTATTCTTCAAAAATATCTGCTATGAGTCAGAAACACCTGCATCTACGTATCTGATGTCTGGCAGCTACGTATCTACGTATCTGACGTTGCCGTTGGTAGAGCAATGGGAAAAAAATAATCCCACATGCAGAAACAAGTTCGCAAGTAGAACAGTGGAAGCTGGAAAAGACAGCTCAACAATAATATCCAAAAACTCCTGCAGCAAATAGCCAAAATATGAGATCAAACAAGTGGAGGAAGGCAATTCAAAATATCAATGCTCCCAAACTGCTAAGCCAATTCATTCAACAGCTTAAGGCTTACGGTCTGCGAGTGAGGAGCTCTGAAGAATCTTCAAGGACTGCTAATTTTCCATCTGCACAGAAAACGTCTTTTGTTCTAGTCTACCTTTTAGCTTAGCAATATGAAGAGACAATATTGTTTGGGAACAGTGATATTTTGAAATGATTCTAAAAGAAGTGTGGCTATCATGGTTAACACTGCAGCTATAGAAAAGGGTAGCATTTAAACCACGAGAAGAGACAACATTACTGCTCAGTTCACCTATGTATTTCTATCTGTTGTGGCGATAGTCGCTTATTAATTTGTATAGAAAGTGATGGATTCCTAGTTTTTCACAAAAGAATAGAGAACCAACCGAAATCTTATCAGCTTCAGTGTTCTCTTCTCACTCATGCAGCAACAGAGCAGTTACCCGTGACCACCATCGACGGACAGTCGCGATTTAAATTTTTGCAAAAATGTGTTACACAAGTGGAGAGAGTAGCGAGTAGCTTTACGGACTCTTAATAGATTTTACTGCTGGTGTTGGCTTTAGAGTTACGAATATTTTTCTCCAATATCTTTCGTAATGCGAAAATTTGATCGATCCTGAACTATCATGGCCTAAACCCCCACTGATGGGGACCTACCGTGTGTTGAGCCAGCGGTCTTAGGAGGTAACGTGATACCGCAGACAAGAACTTATTTATATGCGTGCGGTTTTAAGAAGACTTATATCTCTGTAGCTGGCGCAATTCAGAGGATATCCATTCCATTCATCGGGCACACTTTCATCTGACAAAATTTTGTAGATGAGTTGGTATGTACATAGTCCTTGCCAAGTTTTATTCCCCCCGGTTTGAAAAGTTCAGCGACTAGGCGGTCAGCTCCCAAGGCTTTATTGGCTTTAACCTCTTGACTTCATTTTAATCGGGTTGACGAGATTTTGTCTTACAATCGTCACTGTTGACATCATACTACCTGACAGCGGAAACGAGGTCGTAATCATCGTTGCGATGTGCTTCTACCACTAGGTAATACTGTCCGTCTCTGCAGGTTTTTCTTCTAAATTTAAAGCCATAACATTCCTGTTTTACCTTTTGGTAGAACTTTTAAACTCCATCCGTGGGCCTCCCTATGTCCTCGATCGCGCGCTTATTATGGCCGTCATCATTGTTTTGCTTCGCTACGTGTAACCATTGCTCGTCACACCAGGGATTTCTAAATATACATAGGTGTGATGAAACCCATCAGTAGCGGCTTAATACACGGCTTGTCTGGTCTTCGGCATTTGTTGCTGGCGGCACGCGATCTTTGTGGCAACCTGTTGCAATTGCAGTTTCTCAACGTTCCCCGGAGTAATTTTTCGTTCCTGTGACGTGATGGATATCGCGTTCTTACCTTAACTACATTAAGGTAGTGGTAGCATTTTATTTTTACCATTTGGAAAATTCCAACATCCTGAACAGTGGAAGCAAGTCCCACGTCAACTACACGGAGCAGCGTGGGTAATTTGATTGAGGGTTTGTTGATTATATTATCGCCATGTAACCGTGTGCTAGCTATAGTGAGGTTTCGTCCACAGTCAATTAGCCCAAGTCTGTTTGCGGACGTTGTGTCGTGTGGATTATTTCTACCAATCGTACTACCGAAGATGTCCTTCTTTCCTATTTAGGCGTTCAAAACACATAACACGACATTGCTTGTAGGCTCTCGAGGAGCTCGTAGAAAACCCTCTTTAATAGCATATTTAAACGAGTTATTATAAGACGTTAAATTATATGACGAAATATATTTTGTCTAAGTCTGAAGCGAATTTCAAATCTGCACTTGAATAAGCCCTACTTCTCATCTATATAGCAGTCAGCCTTCCTGCTTTTTGGCAGCTCAGAAAATCGCATTTCTTGTAAATTTATCCTTTTCCAAGGTTCTTGTTGCAATTTTCTTTTTCAATGGTGAGATAGTTGACGCAGTGAAGCGTAAAAAATTTGACCTGGAAAACCAAACCCTTTGGTGGAATCCTTGGAAAGAAGAAACCGGATATTCCGGTTCTTATTGACTGTAATCCGAATACATCGGATATAAGGCGCTCAGCAAGTATTATATACCAGACCGAACTGGAACTGTGGACGCCACAGTTGAATCAGTCTATGGACCTGCGTTGTCCGAGTATAAAGAGTGCTTTTTTCATTATTCTCTACTCTTCTCTTCTCTTCTCTTCGACTTCTCGAGACTTCCGCGAACCTTCTGTAAAAACAAAGTTCTGCGATCTCATAGCTCTAGACTTCATTGGAGTAGCCGCATAAGCCACCCCACCACGGCAATGTTTGAAAAGGATGTTAGATCTATCACAAAATAAACCTTATCAATTACATCTTGAAACTAACATACCTATTTGCTTATCGTCGCCGTAGTAAAAAATATTGTTTTGACAAAAACTCAGATTCCAAACTATCTAACTGCAATATTATCTAACGATCTCAGCTTTTGACATTCTATAACACAAGATTTCACCTCCTCGTATCTAGAGAAATGCTATTTTTTCAAGGCCTTCTGCAAAGAATGAATTGAAAATACACTTCAAAAGCTACACATGATTTGAAACACTATCTGTTTTCTATCAAATTGCCAAAAGGACTACTCAAGCTAGTGATTAGTACTCGTGTATGGATACTCTCTTTGTGAAACTATACCAAGTCACCGTACTTTTCAATTGATTGAATCGCCAGTGCATGAGTACTGGAACGGAAGTATGAATCGAAAAAGAAAATAAATTCCTGCAAATGAGTTTGTTTTATACGATGAATTGCCAATGGAACCCCAAATAAAACATATCGTAGAGAAGAAAATTAATTGTGTCCAGCACAATAGCAATCGAAGCACCGAAACGGGCCGAAATACGAGACTCTAATTGCCAACCATGTGGGAGTAGTTTCTGTATGGTACCCAACAATTATGGATTAGCAAATTAATGATTAGTTGTCCCGCACAGGATGTGATTATGGTAGTCAAATTCATTCAATACAACTGTCGATCCGCCGGATCCTAAATTTATCCGTACTTCTGTTTCTGTTTCTGGTGTGCGTATCTATGTATGTGAGTGCGCGATTGTGCTTTTGTGTGCAATTGTAAACAATGACATAATGATTTACATTCGCCTCCGACATTGATTGATGTACTATTAGTACTGTTGACTAAATACCAACCAGGATGCCAATGGAGAGGGTGGAAGCATGGACTCCCCGCTGTGTCATCCCCCGCAGAATTAAATGCGAGTTTTCAAAATAAATCTAATTGAGGAGAAAATGTCTGATTTGCGAGATGACGGTTTGATGTGATGTGTTGCCAGTCATTATTCATGTCGCTACTGATACATTTTCTTGTGTGTCTGTGTTTATTTGTTTGCCATGCGGGATGTTTGTCGGTTTGTTTCCCGTTGCTCTGCCCAGGAATCGAATGCGAGAACTGTGGCCTGTGGCATCAATTGATTGAAAAACAGTGATAATATTATTTGCATTGAATTTCTGGTCCTTGGGTGAATACCGTATGTATGCGGTTTTAGAAATAATCTAGACTTATTGTAAATTTTGAATAATTTACCATAGGCTGCTATTTTTAAGGTTGTATGTACAATGTGCAATATTTTGTGAAATGAATGTGATTTATGAACTCGGATGAGTGTAATATGATTATTTCAACTCATGTCGTGGGTTCTGCATTCCGTTTATCTTTATCTATGAGTTATTTCTGGGTTTATTTAATCGATTATGTTAGTTTATTGCAATTGGTTGTTTCACACAAACTGACTTACTGTTGTGTTTGAGGATATCGAGCTCATTGATAGTTGTAACTTACTTGAGTATCATTCACCAGACAATAGATGCGCATGTCAAGGTGGGTCTAAAGTGGTATATCACCAAGAGAGCCTTTTAGAGAAGAACTGTGACAGGGGGAACCAGAGGGGATTCAATGATTTCACAGTTCTTCCTCCGTGCTGCTCTCTTGGATTTCCTTATATCTATGCTGAATTTAGTTAGTGCTGACTTTTATTCGCTACACGGAGTTTACGGCGTGTTCCATTCCACCATGACACGTCCCGATTAAAGATGTAAGTAGCATGTCGTCTCTGACAATTAAATTTGAATTAGTTTCTGCGAAGAAATTGACAATTCTCCGCGAATAGGGGGATTTCTCCGCGAATAGGGGAATACTTTTGCGAACTGTCAAATTTTATTCACATTTCACAGATATAGAACGCAATCCACATTCGCGCGACCAAAATATTCGCGAGAGGTTAAACTTACAAATCTTTTGTACATTCATATGTACAGCGAATGACACGAGAAATTCGCAGATTTCTGCGACTAGAAAAAAAGTTGCTGTGAATGAAATGTCAAAATTTGCGAATATTCGCTCGTTCGAATTCGCAAGTCGCTGAGCTGTGAATGGCCCTTTAACTCCACTCGATGTGATGTGGATCATTTGATGTGCTGACGATCAGATAACTAAGCTTCTTTACACATGTGTCACGTAAAAATTATTTTGGAACTGATTAAGTCTACAACCCTAGGCATTAACTCGCCATGTGTACATAACTAATGAAATCCTACTTCAAAATGACACTTAAACAGTGATCGCGAAATATCAATCTTTCACAAAGTCACCCGATCATTCCTTCACAAGCTTTGCTTTTGGAGGCTATTTTTCGATATCTAAAAAGAATTCAGCACGTTCGTAGAACAAAAAGCCCGGAACTTATTCAACAAATGCAACTTCGTATTCATCAGGACCCTGGAAGGTCAATTGCAATAACCTTCAAGTGTCTAAGACACCGCGGTGAGGTTCATGAAAGCCAGCTTGTGCCAGAGGAAACGAAAAAGCAGACTTTGCTTGGAGAAAAATTGCTCCTTAACAAATTGAATCATCCGGATGATCCAAACCTTCCTTAGTTTTTTTCCCATTTCGATCAAAACCAGAGGATCAGTAGAAGGAGCGACAGATGGCTGCGTGTGACGCCCACCAAGTTTTGTGCCAAAGTGATAATTTTCGGAATAGTCAGTATGTCCAACATTTTCCCACAAAAGTTTCGGATACATAGAAATGTTAAAACCTTGATAGGTAATGTGAGTCAAAAAAGTGACTTTGAATTTAAAACGGATGGACAGAACAAGAAGAAAGGGATCTCAACGAACTTGGAATGTGCAACTAAATAGATCTAGTTAGCTAAGACTGAGATAATTCGAGAAGCTTGTTGGTTAAGGATCAGGTTTACCCCTAACTGTAGCGCCAGTAATTAAGATGAAACTTGTGTCCGTTATTATGAACCTAAGTAAAAGCAGGAGCCTATGCAGTGGTGTAAAAGTATTCTGGGATCATGGCACAGGAGTATAATACACTGGGTTACTAACAAAATTAAGGAAATCTATTAAAGTAAAGAGGAGGGGAAGATTAACCAAAGGCGTACTCTGACTTCAGAACAACGGACCGGTTCATACGGTTCAAATTAGCTTGGTTGCTACGAAGTCATGTGGCTTTTAAAAATTTTATTCATCCATTTCGCAGTCTTGACCTGGTATCTAGAAATCACATATTCCTAAATTTATAGAAAGACTAGCATAAGTACGTGGAAAGCTTTTTGATGACGATGAATGACTACGTTTGGCTGTAAACGGTATGTGTATTAACAACCATCTTCGTTGGAACGATCACATATTTGAGGTCGCCAAAAATGGTGCAAAATGTCTAGGATTCCTTAAGCGATGCAAGAAATTTTTCAACCCGCCTGATCTGGCCTCAATATATAAGGCATTCATCCGCCCAAAGATGGAATACAACGCCCATATCTGGTCTGGTGCACCCAAGACCGTCTTGCATATTCTAGATAGGGTCCAGAACCGCGCGATAAAACTAATAGGTGATAGAGACATTGTGAGCTCTATAGACTCACTTGAACATCGCAGAAATGTCTCTTGTCTTTCCCTATTTTATCGCTTATTCCACAAAAAATGTACCAACAAAATAGCCACATGCATTCCTCCCCTTCAAAATTTCACCCGCAATACACGTCACGCTTCGAATGCTCATCAGTTCACCCTCAAGCCCAACTTCGGACGTACTGTCAAATACAGGGATTCGTTTATAAGCCGAACGACACATATGTGGAATGATCTTCCAGGCTCTGTATTTCCTCATCGGTACAACATCCAAACATTTAAAGCCAACGTGCACCGGTATCTCCTCTGTTCCTCTTTCCAAACGCCCGTGCCCTGAATATTCAGCAAAAGGGTATTCATACCTTTGGTGCGCGCCAATTATAAAAAAAAAAAAATTATTTTATAAAGACCTAGGAGAATAACCCATAGGTTTAAGAAATGTAACAGAATGTATGAAAGAAGGTTATATTGAAATACATAAATGCTGTACGGCTCATTTTCCGTACATCGACTTGTTGTTCTACAGTTGTCCTTTTAACTGATGGTTGGGTGGTTGGTTAGTTGGTTTTGGAGGGTGCGGAGTATCCTCATCACGTAGGCCGCTGTTTGGGCCCCTTGTGTTCCCCAACGAACGAAGCTGTCCAGGATTCTTCCGAAACTGTAACGTCTAAGATAACTCAGCCCAGGTAGAACCTGACTTCCCAGGTGTTTGTATCTTAGCGCCCCTGTTGCAAGGCATTCGAAGAGGAAGTGCTCGAGACTTTCTTCCTCTTCCTCGCAACCCGGGCAAGTGCTAGACGTCAGTCCCAGTCTGTAGACGTGTTTGTTTAGGTTGATGTGGCAGGTGTACAGTCCTACCATCTTTCTTAGTTGTCCTCTGCATAGGTCTAGCAACGTCTTTGCTCTTTGCTTCCCACATGCTGTCGTGGTTTTTTGCGAATGTGTTGCTATATGCATGGCTGCTGTGGGGGCACTAGATTGGGATCCAGTGATTCATAGACAAGCCATGCGTTGGATGTTCGATAGTAGTGAGAGGGCGTATTTCCTTTCTACGATCGGCCCCCATACAAACACTCTATAGAGTAGGGTAGGCATGATGATGCAAGTGTAGATCCAAAAGACTTGCTTCGCCTTCAAATCTCATGTCTTATCGACATATCCAGTACCCCGTTCTGGCTTTCGTGATTCTGTTTTCTAGATTTCTTCTCCAAGTTAACTTGTTGTCCAGGATGACCCCAAAGTACTTTATGCCGTTTTTTAGGTCCAATTTTACACCCCCTAAAACGGGGCATGGAAGTCATCTAGTTTGTGTTTTCTCGTGAAGAGTACCATGTTGGTTTTTTCAGGGTTGACACCCAAGCCGCATCGGTCCGCCCACCTTTTCGTGATGTGCAGTACCGACTGTATGAGCATGAACCTATTGCTTTGCAGTGATTTCAGGAGTTCGTCTACTACCAGTATCCACAGCAAGGGAGAAGGATTCCCCCTTGAAGGTCCCGTTCTGTTGAAGGCTCCCTCTATATCCTGGAAGACGCCAAAAACCGGCTTCTTTACATTTTTAACTGATTCTATTGGATCTATCATGCCGTTAAGAAGGATACGGAATCTCGGTTTCCACACGCCGAAACATCTTTCAATAGTATTTCGAGTTCCAATATTAACGCTCATATTGGAACTCGAAATTATTATTTAAATTATTTAAAAAAATAAGTTTTCATTAAATGTGTCAAGCTGCAGTTCTTTTACTGTGTCATAGAATCATAGAACTTTAATACAGTCCTGAACTATTCTTTCGAGACGAATCTGTGTTAGAATATTCAGCTTTTCGCTTGCACCATCTCTTGCTTAGCATACCTCACTCCTAAGCATTTACTTACAATCAGCTAGAAAAAATTGTCTTACCTTTATCATAATCTATGTATTTCGGTGAAAGATAAAGGGTCAGCAGAAGTGCGATAACTTACATATTTCTTTCGCCTAAATGAACTTTCCCCCGAAACTGTATTCTTTTTCATGGATTAGGAAGAAAAGAAACCCAAAAAAAAAAAAAAATCATAGCTGACATCCGGGTGAAAAAGCGGAAAATTCTAAAGGATTCACCAAGTGAAAGTAAAACGGACATCAGTTGAGTAATTTATGACTTGAGAACGTCTTTTCAAGAGGACGAATGCTTATATTTCAAAGGCGATCCGCATACATGCACCTACAAGAAAATAAAAATAAATTTCATCCTTGGTCAATTGAATCCCTTTTCTGTCTTTTTTTTTTCCTCAATTTTTTTTCCATTACTTATTTTCTCCTTTTTTTTTCTTTGAAGGATCATTAGATGACTTTTTGGATTAGCCTTAGCTGTTTGTTCGTAAGTTTATCCTTCATCTTGTTATACATTTTCATGTTGTGGGTATAAGCCCTGTGAGACCGTAAGAGTATCTCTCCTTTCTATGTATATTGGATGCAAAATGGAGTTAACAATATTTTTCGGTCCATTGGACAGAATGAATGAAAGCAAAATAGCAAAGGGAAGACAAGTAGAAAACCGATATTGGTTATCGAAATTTAAGATAAAAAGGAAAGAAAATATGCGTGCGTACGAACGCCAATGAACTGAGTTTATGGGATTTCTTCTCGGAATAGAGAAACGAATAACGTATGCAGAGATTTGAATTATGGCTTATACTCTAATACATAATGTGCCTACATACATATGTATATAATATTGAAATAAATATTGTGTCTAAAGGTTTGTTGCATAAAATTTTTTTGCACTCCTCCATATTTTTCGATACAATTTTGAACACGCTGCTTAAAATTAATTGCTAATTTGTAAAAAATAAAAAGAGATTTCTACGATTTTTTATTGTGTGTAGGAAAACATGAAGTGAAGAAATAATGACATTAGGAATTTTGTTTTCGAATTTCGAACTTGAGGTGTTCGAGAGACGACAACGATGACATCGATTGCAAGAGTAATTTTTCGATTGCATTTAGCGCTGGTGTTGTTGTCTAAGCTTATAGCGGAGTCTAAATAGACAAAGTTCTTAACTACCTTGTATCGTTTGAGAGTGACTTTCTGTTCGAGATGTCGATTTTGGCACTTATTCGAAAACTCCATAATTCGAACGCTCCAATAATTCGAAAACATTAGGTATCCTGTAATTCGAACATTTGCCAAAATTGGTACTCTATAATTTTTGTCGATTCTTTGCTGACTGCTTTTATAGTTATAGAGTTAAAAGTATTGTCCTAGAAATATTATTTTTACGATAATGGCATGTCGATTCCAGCTCAGTAGGCTGTGAGTTAAATTTTTTTTAAGCAGTAAGAAGATTTGCGTGCAGTTAGCATTTTTGTAAAACCAAAATGTCAAATATCTTTGACGTTGAAATTTATTTACTTTTTGCCAGAATTCTCTAAGCAATGAATTCTTTCTTGCTTGTTTCGACAAATAAATGCATTTTACTACTTAAAACCGCTTTACACTGCTTTTTCATTGACTACGAAAAAAGTATCCAGTAATTCGGAAACCTCCGTATGTCGAATTAGGGTAGGTCGCTAATAGTTCGAATTACCGAGGTAATACTGTATATGGTTTGTTTTGCCTTTGTTCACTGTTATACTTCAATTATATTGACATCGTCGGCGTATGCTAGTAATTGTACCGAAGCCATGTTGATATACAGTGGACGCTCGATATAGTGAACATCGATATAGTGAACAATCCAATATAATGAACACACAATATTTTATACAGACTATTCTAAATAGTGAACAAACAAAATCTCGCTACAGTGAACTTATGTTTTTTTTATTTTCTTCGAACCTCACAGCATGCAAAAAACAGTTAAAACTTATTAGTGCCATTAGTGGAAGTACATATGTACGTTCACAGATATGTATGCATACTCATATACAATCGTCCAAATTTACCGTTTTGTGAGAGTATCTTGCACGACTAGTATATATCACGCAGTTTGGGGTTGTTTGTAGTACAAATGCAAACTGACTGTTGCAACAACCATACATATATAGATTATCCGATTTGTTCAGTGTCTTCTGGAAATGCTGTTAGATTACACGGATGTTTTGGTCCTTAAAATGTTGCAAGAAAAGGCGATACTAATTGACATAAATTCAAAGAAAAAGCAAACGAAGATGACTAACTATTTTAGCACAGCTTAAGTTTGATGTATTTTTTTCTTTTTTAAGTACATGGAATGTATTACTTTTGTTACGTTTTACGATATTTTTAAAGATGAGTTGCTTTTGTTAAAAATAAATTATTCAGTTTAATGAATATTGGCTTGTTTTTTAGTAATTGCAAAGAAAAATTGTAATTATATTCTATTTTCGATGTATTGCATGTAAAAACATACACATTTTGATGAAATTTGCTTCAAGGAGTCCACGCTCGTTACAGTGAACAATCTCGTTCCAGTGAACAGGCCCGGTTTTTATTAGTTCACTATATCGAGCGTCTACTGTAATAACTTTTCTCCGCAAAAGTCCAAAACGTGTCCATTTTACACTAGAAAAATATTTTTTTTTTTACGTTTGCGTATTGCTTAGCGATCCATTTAGATCCAGCATCTTTGCGTGCTAACTACGACAACGTTGCATCCCGTATCCGCAACGCTACCTTGGCTACACAAGGTAGTGGTCGAGTCAATTTTGGCCCCTTGGAATATTCGGACATCCATCGTTATGGAGGTGTGCCTTACGTCAATCGCAATATGGTCAAGCTGGTTGACGTTTGATTGATCAGGGGATATCTCCTATAAATATCGAGATGTGATCAACCTTAATCCGTTATCGGAGGTGGTGTCGTATAGGCTGTTCTTTTCGATTTTACTACCAAAGATGCCTTCTGTTCCTGGCTTTGCGTTGGATTCGCCTAGGACAATTTAACGTCATACTGCTAGCATGTTTTGCACAGGAACTCGGTTGGCGAAGTTAGCCTTGATGCAAATTTCCGTAAGGGGCTCGTGCACATATTTGAAACTTAAGACTTTTTGCCTAAGTCTTCCTCCAAAGACGAATGCACGTCCAAATAGACGCTGCCGGTAACAATCGCGCCGTAATAAATGTGGCAGTTTCTCATCCACTTTTTACCCGGCCCATTCCATCGCACTTCTTGGATGGCGTTAATGCGTGCTTTGCTGCATTCTAGGGCCTTAGCTAGTTGTTCAGCTGCATGTCTCATGCTGAGGGACCTTACATTCCACGTACAGACTCGAAGTTCGTCGTCGTTATTTCGTGTGCATGATTCGTCATTAGTAAATCCATCCGTATTCGATGCTTGGTCTTGTTTTGTAACTAGCTATTTCTTTCGTTGTCGAAGAGTTACCACGGCGGGACAACCTGCAAACTTCAATGTCGGTCACCCACAATGGCGGTTCGAGTGCTGCCATTAGCCCATTTAATGCTCATCCGCAACCATCTCATTTCTAAAAACACTTACTTTATTCTTGTAAATCCTTATCGGCCTAAGCTCCGCAAGTTTACTATGCCACCGTGGAGTCCGGGTGAACAACCAGCATACGATTGCTACCACGTGGAAGTAAAATAAGCACAATTAATGTGTAGTAACACATACACCGCTATCGCCTGGTTGACACCAATCAGAGTCTACCCTTTTTCTACAATATTCCACAGAAAAAGCCTGAGATACCAACAGCCAACTTTTGATTGACGGGGAAAAAATTAACACAGTCGACAGACACTTACATCGCGTTTCACATTACATTGATAAACATTTTTATATTTCGATTCCAATCATTTATCAATGCACCAGCATGAAATTCCGTATGACTCGATTTTATTTTAACGCAAAAGAAGAACAATTCTGCTCAAAGCAATACTCAAAGGCAAAACAGTTTATGGAAGCATGTAGATGGCAAAGTTGAACCAACAAGGGAACTGCATTACTATACTCAATTCCCTTTATCCACGGCTCTTGTCCCTATGCCCGCAATCACCAATCGAACTAAATACCTAGATGCATCTTCACCCGCGTATGTTTGCATTCGCTTCACAGAATCATTCCATTTCCAGAGAATGTTTTGCTTCCAGGCAAAAGGACACAAGTTCTTGATAGTGGTAGTAACATAGCACTCCCATTCAGTATGTAGTACTGCACATTTCATTTGCGCCACCCTGCCATTATGCGAACAATCCACCAGCAGCGATCCACTTACATTTATTGAAAAATATTTTTCTTCGTTAACATCAACGCACATGGTATTTGGTGAAGTTTATTGCATCCTTAGGCCAAAGGACGTGCTCAAAATGATTTCTACCATTTGCAATTCCGACGCTTGAGTGCTATAGTGAAAACATCTGTACATAGCTCGCGACGAATACGTCTGTCTAGCGAATATGTACATATGGCCAACGATGTGTCAGTCAGTACCAATCGCACTTGAAAGCTTAGCGCTCAACGTCTAATTACTGCCGACAATTTGCTTATTTCATTTAACCCCTTCTAAGCTACATACGACTATAATGACTTTTAGTAGACGCTGTCCCACTAGTTTAACTCAACTAGGGATGCAATTTCATTTTACCCCCCACCACAAAAGTGAGTTAATCTGCAAGTAGTGGCGGGTCGAGTGTAATGAAACCGTCAGAAGATTAACATTGTGGAAGCAGTTCGGACGTGTAGCTTCCGGATCACAGGATGGGCACAGTTAGACTATTGGAATTTCCATTTCGAAACGAGGGAAGGCTTTTCAGAGAATTTACTTTCAAAAAGGTTCTATTCGGCTGTTGTGCTAAAGGGTTGTTTACACACAAAGCACAAACGTGAGATTTTGTACGAATGGCGCATTTACGTGGGTCATTGAACTCACTGATGAAATTGAGGACGTTAAACATAGCTGGCACTGCACGTTAGACGAGATTTGAGTTCAGGTAAAACATGGCAGATTTGTGTTTGAAATTGTTTACTTGCAATTAGTACAAAGTGAGGAATTTATCGAATTCTCTCACAGATTGTGTAGTGATTTAACATTGAATACAGGTCATGATTTGACTTGGTTGCTAATTTGGGTAAATTACTTTTAATTTGTTACCGGAAGACCAGGCCTATTTGGTGATTACCAGCTGCAGGTGGAGACATGTAAATATGGTGATAAAATAATCACAAGTAAGCTTTGAACACAATCCAATGATATTGTATTTGTTTCGTGCGGTAAGAAGAAGTACTATTAACTCAGAGGGTTAATGTGAAGTTAGAAATAATGATTCCATTATGGAAGCATTGGTCGTGCAGTTTCTGGCCAAAGCCATTCCAGCACCAGATGAGAATAGACTGTGTAGTTGTGTCGGAATTGGAATTTCATCGGAATTTCCAGTGTCACTGCATCAGAGACCATATTCATTAGACTTTGGTTGTAGGATATATCTCGAAGCTTCAGCGCGAATCGTACCAAAAACTGTCTAAAGAGAGACGACAGGATGTAGCCTATTATATTAATATTGAGTGGAAGAAGATTCAGCAGGGCATCAGGAGCGGAGCGCTGTGGCTCAAGTGGTTAGTGCGTTGGATCGCTGGGCGGGAGGTTCGAGGTTCGAATCCCAGAAACGCCAAAGGACCGTGGGCTTGAGACCAACATTGTCAGCCGACCTCAAGTAGTGTTCCGAGCACCCATTTTCCTGGATTCACAATAATCAACGAGGTAATTTATTGCCCTTGGTAGTGGAAAAGGTACCGTGTCATATGGGAATGAGATAGACTCAAAAACAATATTTTTCCATTTATTTTGAAGCTACGGCAGCAGCTACCAGAGAGCTGAAAGGAAGCTCGATACGGCAAGTTAGGTTCTGAGTATGTTCGACTGTTTAGACCTAAGTCCACAGGTAATTCTCACCCATGTTCGCGAATGGCTTTTGTGTGGGTTTTTGTTCTACTAGCCGCGAGCCTACTATGTATAATGTCGGTAAAAGCCTTGCAATGCTGTGGGTTTATCTGATTCAGAAATATTTTTTTTCAATAAATAAATAAATGAATAACTTATCCGTACTTATCCTTGTGACGAGAAGTAATAATCATAAATGTGTACTTTTCAAGGGTGTTTTTACAACGCATTTCTGACTAAATATGTTTGTTATTTTAAACGTTAAATACTATGATGTGTTCGCAGAGGTCCCCCATAACCTCTCATGTCAGTGCCATAACCTCTCCTGTGGAACATAACGTGTCACGGAATTCTACGATTTACGCTACCATAAGGAGTTAAAGCGATAGGCTTTGCTGACGATATCGCCAAACATATCTACGGCCAAACACATCCACGAGGTGGAGTCTACCACCGATAAAGTGATCGTCAGGTCGTCAAAATTGGCTATAGTCTGTCGGCCTAGCTGATCACAAGTCCGAGGCTTCAAAACCATCCGAAAGTGAAATGCGCAAACTTCAGGGTTGGGAGCACTTACTAAGAAGGAGACAAAAAGAAAGCTCTCGTTTGCATACAAGCTTTGTGCATTAAGAACAATATGCGGTTTCTAAACAGTTTCGAATGAGGCAGCCTCTGGTATAGTGGGTATGGTCTCCATCAATATTCTCGCTAACGAGATGCAAAGGGTTTACCTTAAGTGAACTGCAAACCGACAGAAGACCTGCGTTACCAGGAGGGTAAAAGCAACATCTATAACACTGTGGAAAGCCAGGTGGGAAAACATGGTAAAGATTCTCCCGATCAAGTCCTGGACAAAGAGAGTACATGGGGGCTGCAATTACGACCATCCACAATTCCTGTACGGTCACGACGACTATCGGAAATGCCTACTTATATGGCCATATAGCTTGCTCTTCTGCCCCGAAAGTCCAGATGAAGAAGAAGACGCCAAGCACGCAAAGTTTCATGGCAGACGCTTCGCAGAGGGAAGAATGAACCTCACAACCCCGGTGCTTCTAGTAAACCATATGACAAGGTCATGGGATGACGGGTGTGTACCAGAATCTTTCAATTGAGAAGAGCCTAAGTGGCTAATCAGCGCCGCGAACTAATACCTATAACTGCAATTCCGCGGGGAGAGTGGTGGAAGTTCTGTTCTTGGCTGTCAAAGACAATTCGTACCATCTCCCGTCCTTGAACCCCACCCCCTCTAGGGCCCTCTCATATGACTCCTTGGCTTAGATTTTTGCGTCTTTGTATATTAATGGTTACATCCATGATTAGCTTCATGCGCGATAGGAATCTCCCTGGTCAGACTGGAGCTTTGAAGAAACAGTTGCCTTTCGTGGCTTATGTACCCAGACCAAAATTCCAAATTAAATTTGCGGTACATTAGAAGTTATATTGTAGGTACTCGTTTTCATTTAGTTGGCAGCTCGGTATATTTCTACTCTGGTTCGTTCATAAACTTCTTGCAATTATTCCTGCAGCTGCTTAGCGCGTTCACAAAAGGAAACCACAGCTGGCGGAACTCAGCAGTTTTAGTGGTAGCCTCATCTCTCTCCTTTTTTTCGGGATATAGAGGACACATTCACACTTAGTCGTTACTGATCGAAAATCGTAAAAAAAAATGAAATTCGCTAAGAACCATCAACACTATGACAAACACTTATGTAAAAAAATAATAAATATCCCTTTTTCATTAAATTCAACAGAGTTTTATTATGAAAATATCTGTTGAATAAGCTTCACCTATGGTGTACATAGACTTTTGTCACTAAGCGTATGTATTCATTTCCGGTCTTACCGCGGGATTCGAAATGCAAAGCTCAACGAATATGACTGTTAAAGCAAAAGGTAAGCAGTTTTTGGAATTCTGTAACGACAACGGACTGATCATCCTAAATGGAAAAAGAAAAGGAAATGAGGAAGATAACTTTCCTTTTATCAACAGCACAGGAGAATCAGTAAATGATATTTATGCTATATCACGATGAAGTGGGTTAAAAAATTCAATGGAGACGAAGAAATATGGTCCGGTTAAACTATGCATCGATAGCATCGACATAGCATCGATGTTAGTAAACCCGGCTATAATATATGGTTTACCCTGTCAAAAGCTTTGGCAAAGTTCCTAAATAAAATATCTGTTTGAGACTTATTTTCAAAATTCCTGATTATATATATGATTATTTATTATACACAATTTTTTCAAACAGCTTAGGGATTGCAGAGATCTTGCAAATAGGCCTATAATTTGTGATATTTTGCTTGGATCCAGATTTAAAGATTGGAGAGAGAAACGATATTTTCCATTGATCCAAAAAAATCCAAAAAAAAGTGATAAATTAAATAAATACGTAAGCGGTTTAGCTAACGTTAACGCACAGTTTCTTAGTAATATAGGAGGGAAACCATCCGGTCCTTCTTTCTAAGTTGTGTCAATTTTGAGTAGGGCCTCTTCTACTTCAGATACATGTAAGTAAATGGATCCTATGTTGACAACTTCACATACATTAGGCATTCTTTCATCAGAGGGAGATTCAGAAGAATAAACTGATTGAAAATAATCCGGAAACAAATTGCAAATTGTTGGTATATCAAAAGTCGATGTGCCTAGATAACTCATACAATTTGGAAGCCCATTCGTTTTATGCTTTGTATTAATATAATTCCAGAAATGATTACTATTAGTTTTTAGTTTGGATTCTGCAGGTAAAACATATTCACGATACAGGGCTCTGTTAAAAGAATTGAATTAACGCTGTTTAATGAAATAACTAGCTCGAATCACCGGGTCCTCCTTATTACTCCTGTATAATTTATATGCCTTATTTTTTTTATTTTTTAGGTTAGAAAGCCTCTAATTAGACCATATTGGATTACAACCGCGTTTTAAAACCTATTTAAGAACAAATGGATCTATTCCATCTTTCAGAAGTGAGGCGAATGATCTAAACGCGTTTTTCAAATTAGAGGAAACAAAAATGTCTTCCCACTAAGAGCACATACTATACATTTGACATAATATTCACAAATCCACCACTATCAACATGCTGCACCCTTTGAATCATGTGAAGACATACATATGTAGGTATGTATAATGTGAAGAGCTATAGACAGAACCGTGCACCGTAAGCAAATACATGTTAGGAATGGTTTTGTAATGATCATCTCACTAAATAATGAGAAGGGAACTTAAAAAAAAACAGCTATTGATTTGAAACACTGAAAATCCATACTTTAGAACTATACATATATTTAGCAGAAATACGTATTACAACATTCTTCTCTTACTTGTGATTGTGATTCTGCATATCATTCCATAGATATGAATACTTTTCAGCAACCTCCGAATAAACACTTTTAAATCTTATATCTAACTGTAAAAGGTCCTGACAACATCTAATAAACAAAAGTCCTAATGAATGATACTCCTCCTCTCTTCTTTTAAAAATCCATTTAGCTTCCTCGGATGCCAGCAGACGTCACTAAAAAGAACACCACCCCAATACCACCCATTGCATCTCGTTGAAAGTATTACTCTACGCGATATCAAGTTCGTTTACAAACGAACGCGGAGAGCTCCACCGCTACAATGTAGATGACAGGCAGTAAGTAAATAAAACGCAATAAGGGAATTTCAATAAAAGGGTGTTGATTTCATCACCGCCATTGTTTTTACGATGACCCCTAAAGGCGCAGGATTTCCAATGTGACAATTTCGCTCTTATTGCTAGTAAGGCAACAAAAACATCACTTTTTTTTTTAAATGCATAGTTGGGGTATGCGAACAGGATGCAATATCAATTCACCCCCAACGAACTCCGGACACTTGCAGCAAGGATTGGAAAAGTTCCACGGATGGAGAAAAAAATGATGCTGTGCTAGTGCTTACACATTTTCCGGCATTCTTTTGTCAGTGGGACAGCAACAATGTACGACCACAATAAGAATCCATTTTTGTTTTTGTGCAATTCCTGACAACAGTTTTTTATGGAGCTTGACTTGTGAGAATAATGAATTGAAAGTCCTTACAGAAATGGACATTAAACCATTTTTTTAATCAATAGTAGATATTATTTCCTTTGGGAAAAGTAGTCTGATACATTTTGTGATAATTTATTGTACTTCTCCTTCCGGAATTCAAATAGGCGCGGAAGCTCTCAGGGCTACACAAGCTAAATTAGTTACACTACGATAAATATGTGAATGAGAATGCGTTAATACTTGCAATTTTTGGACTTTCAAAACATCACTCAAACCACATAGTCCCCACTCACCGTAACTAAATTATGTATGTGCTTCGAAAACGTAACCTCTAACTCAAAATTAACATATTTCTTCCGATTGAGCTTCAGTGTATCCTTTTCAAGTACATAATTTCAGATGGACTCGTTATTGCGTAAACGTTTTTCTCACAATTATTACCATAACTTAACGACATGTAAGTACACTCAACTCGATTTAAATACTACATTTCAAATACGTAGTTACAAAATTATAAATACTGGCTGAGAAGCTCCTTAGGCTTTTATCATACTAACGTCAATACTCAGTAGATCCTATTTCGCAACATCATCAAACATGTAGCCAAAACCAAAGGGCTACCAACTAGAAGTACACAGTGCGATAAGGCTTGAGAATTCCAGAAAAAGAGTCAGAAGGTGTACATTTTGAAACATAAAAATGCGAGGGATGATTATCGGATCAGTAGAAGGGGGAGAAGAAAATCATCCGTAGGAAGTAGGGGGTGTAAGCAATTTCCCATTTCACGCGGAACAGGCTGTTCTACGGAAAAGCCAACTAACTGGCTGAAAGGCCGGAGTGCATGCTCTTAGATATAGCGACGGGAAATTAGACACCGATGAACAGAGAAATATAGTGCTTCAGTAGCTGAAAAAATTACAATAAAGTAATAATTAGAACGTAATAGGAAAGGGACAGAGAGCCCATTTCCAGTCAACGAAGAAGTAAAGGGTGTCCCATCATTCACGCAAAATTTGAATTTTGCGCCATTTAATAGTACAGTGATGCCAACGGAAAAAAAGATAACGATGTGACAGCTGACATTTCGGGGTTAGTAAAAATGGAGCGCTATATGAAAGAACAACGCATTTTCATTGTTGAGCAATATTTTAAAAATAATGAAGGTTTGTCAGCTACAGTCCGCAATTTTCGTACAAAATATTGACGGCCATATTGATTTAAAACTATCAACTGTGAACAGAATAATTGAAAAATTCAGGGAGACTGGATCAATAAGTGATCTTAAACACCCTGGGTGTCCTGTCACAAGTCGTTCAACAGAAAACATCGAAGCAGTTCGCGAGAGTATTGCTGACAGTCCAGGAACATCAATTCGGCACCGTAGTCAAGAATTGGTCATTTCGAGAAGCCCTCAACAGCGAAGACTTAAAACTTCATGCTTACAAAGTTCAATTGACTCAAGAACTGAACACTACTGACCATGCAGCGCGAAGAGAGTTCGTTGAATGGATTTTGGAACAACAACAAGTGGATGCTCATTTTTCGAACAAAATCATCTTCAGTGATGAAGCTCATTTTCATCTTGATGGCTTCGTTAATCGTCAAAATTGTCGCATTTGGGGTTCAGAAAACCCACGAGTAATTGTTGAGAAACAAATGCATCCACAACGCGTGACTGTTTGGTACGGATTTTGGGCTGGAGGCATTATCGGACCATTCTTCTTCAAAAATGCGGCTGGTCAGGCAGTAATAATTAATGGTGTTCGTTATCGTGACATGATAACCCAGTTAATAGTAGCTAAATTACAAGATATGGATGTGACCAACATGTGGTTTCAACAAGACGGTGCCACATGCCATACAGCTAGAGAAACAATTCAATTACTGCATGAGTCATTTCCTAATCGTGTAATCGGCCGTTTTTGCGATTAGAATTGGCCATCCAAATCTTGCGATTTAACGCCATTGAACTTTTTTCTTTGGGGTTGTTTGAAGTGAAAAGTCTATGCAAACAAGCCCACGACCACCAACGCCTTGAAAGAGGAAATTGGGAGGTGTATTAATGAAATTCAGCCACATTTATGCGAAGCGGTCATAGAAAATTTCAATAAGAGAGTACGTACTTGCCAGTAAAGCCGTGGCGGCCATTTATCCGATGTGCTATTCCATACATACCCCAATCTGTATACTCTATGAATCAATAAAAAATCTAAGCTTTCTAATTAAAAATCTGTATTTTCTATCAAAATTACATTTTGCGTGAATTATGGGACACCCTTTAGTTCCCTGCTCAGGATAAAAGAAATTGGAGCTGCTATTCATAAGCCTAAGAATAACAAAGCCGCCGGCTCTGATGGCTATCAATCGGGGCTATTTAAATACAGAAGATATGTATGTTTTAGTAGGCTGAATGCACCTAATGATCAATCAAGTATAGTTGGACACAAGTATGCCCGACAACTAGAACATCGGTTCCATATGTCCTATCTACAGAAAGACATAAACCAACTATCCGGGCATATCCCTGTAAGATTCTATCCAAAGTACTGTGTGAACGTCGAAAGAATTTTTCTTACGAGTAATGTGAGTTAAGCTTCCGTTCCGGCAGATCGCCGATAGACGAAACACACGAATATAAATCTTGGATAGATCAACGGACTTAAAACCGATATCATTGCTCAGTCGCAGCGTGCCATAGCAGAAGCTTTTACAGCAATTGAAGCGAGTGAAACAGGGCAAAACCAAGTATTTGCTATCAGGAGGAAAAAACAGTCTGTCTTTAATATATTATGAACCAGATAACCCTGCGAGGTCGCTTTTTGTCTCCCTTTCACCAGTAATCTTAGCCAGAATTACCCTCTAGTTTTCTCCAGAGTTCCACACTGACTGCTAGTTAAGGCTGGACATAAGCACAGTATATGTGCCGCTGTTTCTACATCTCTGTTATCTTCCAGGAGACCCATTTTCTTCAGGTGATATCTGAAGTTGAATATGCTGTAAGCCAGAGTTTCTGAACACATTCCATTGCCAGTGAGGTGTTAATATCCATTCCTCCGTTCTCTGACCCGTTCCCTAACCCTCTTTCAGGTGATGAACAGTAAGTGAACTACCGCTTAACACACTTAGGTTTTTATCCCCAGACTCTGACGATTAGACAAACTTAGCTCTTCCAAGAAGAGCCCTGCTCCGGCTCTTCTTTCCATGTCAAAACTTCTTACTCCGAAGAAGTTACTTAGCGAATTTTGAACGCTAAGTGATGGACGATAAGCAGATAAGCAGAGCAGATATTGGACGCTTTCAAGCGAAAAATTAATCGTCGAATTTTTTTCTGCAATCGTGAACTCTACGGGCCCATTAAGTCGACTACATTGGCTCGGCCATATCGAGTGCATAGACAACCACGCTTAAGCCAAGAGGATTGTTATATCCACAGTCTCTAGGTTCAAGAAAATCAGGAAGGCTAAACCTCCGATTTAAAGACCACTGTATCGCTGAAGCCTTGGCTTCGCATACGCACGCTTACGTACAATATTTTAAAAGGTAGATAGGCAAGGACTTCGTCTGCCAAGCTCAGCTGTAGATTCTGAAAATGACACTAGTCAAGAGATATCGCCAGTCGCTGTATACTTGGACAGAAAACCCTGGACTTCTATAAAATAGATATCATTGCAAATGACACCGGTGCTGAAATTTTATAAGAATCACTCTTGTCAAGTGCTGTTTCCATTGGCCAAGAAGACTACAGAGAAATACAGTCGCCTTTGGAACAACAAAATTAATATTGTCCCATTCCTGCTATACGGCACATAAGCATGGAGTCCTGGTTGTTTTCTAAGGAGCATTTTCAGTATGAGTGATAACCATAAGCACTACGAATGAAAGCCGGGCCTTAACTCCACTGTAGAGTGATAACGAGTTCTAAGGTAGTGCACACAATTGAAAGGGTGTGTAAGAAAATGGAGACAAATATGGGTTGGGGCCCAGCTGCACTACTGACTGAAGCGCTACCGTAAAAAAAGGATGTTAATTTTTTTTAATTTTTCAAATTATGTGAACAAGATCTTATCTGTTGTTCTGTGTGAACGCTTAAAACCTTTTGTCAGCATTCTGATTGGTCCATATCAGTGTGGTTTTAGACCAGGAAAGTCGACCACCGACCAAATTTATATATATGCTATCAATAAAAAAGGACATACAACACAGACGCCAAGGGCAGCACATCACTCTCGACAGATATAACTTTGATGTAGTTAGGGACTTTAAATACCTAGGATCCGCTGTAAACTCAGAGATTAACACCATTGTCTTGCGAATCGATGCTTCTTTGGGCTAAGAAGGCAATTGTGTAGCAAACCCTCTCTCGAACAACTAAGGTAACCCTATATACGACCCTGATCATCCCAGTCCTGCTCTACGGCGCAGAGGCATGGACTATGTCAAGAATGAATGAGATCGCTCTCGGTTGTTATGAGAGAAAAATACTTCGGGTGATTTTTGGTCCCGTCTGCATTGACGGAGAGTGGAGAAGAAGATATAATCATGAGCTGTACGAGCTTTATAGCGGTATCGACCTAGTCAGAGGAGTTCAAATACAACGACAAAGATGGCTGGGTCATGTAGGCCGGAGAGTCTTCGAATCCACCCCAAAGGGACGACGCAGTAAAGGAAGACCTCGCCTAAGGTGGAGCGCTCAAGTGGAAAGGGACCTCAACCAACTTGGTGTGCGAAACTGGAGGTAGCTGGCTGGAAAGGCTTGTTGATTGAGGCCCGGGTCCACCCCAGACTGTAGCGCCACCTAAAGTAAGTAAGTAAATAAATTATGTGAACAACATCGACTGCATTCTAACATTCCTGCAATTAGAGTAGATACAACTTTCAAGAAAAGGAGATAGTATTGCCCACTTGCAACAATTTTGACAGAAAAATGGAATTGAGAATTTAAATAAGTATCTGAGCCTTTTAACGTCAATATTTTTATATCACAATTTTAAAAGATTTTTTAAATTATAAAGTTGAACCAGAAATTATTTTTGTTAATAATTATTAATATGGATAATCAAGATGAAAACGCTTCTGCAGTAATAAGCGATGCATCCATCGCAAGTTCGGTGCAAGTGAATCGGCCTGTGAGCACTTTGAGTCCAATAGATAGTCAACCACAGATAAATCAGACACCGAATCGTAAATCACGTGGTCATTCTTACCGTTATCTTCAAAATAACCTAAAAAAGCAAATAAAAGCGTTAAAGCAAATCAAACATTTGATACTGAAACAGAATCAAATTCTTTGGAAGAGACATATTTTCTGCAAGAGGTACATTCAGCAATCCCTTCACTTTGATTGAAATTTGTGTAAAATTGCGTGTATTGGAATGTATAATAAATATTGAATAAAAGCCATGTGTATGTAAACAGTGTTCCTGACTTTATTTTAAGTGGTGATATGTTGTGGGATGGACCTGAGACTCTACAGACAAGCTTTTCCAGCTTGATCCTCAAGTAGCCGTCTGCCTTTTCAGATAAGAACATTCCTTATATGTAGAATGGATTGGTGTACTCTGCGGGCCGGGGCGTTGACATATTTTCGCTTCACATGTCTTTACATCGTATGTGATGAGTTTGAAGACGTCAGCTGTTTCCAATTTCTTCCTTCTGTCCGATGATGCATCTGTACACAGTCAACTTTACCAAGTAAATGATTTGGCTTAAATATTCTGACGTTTTCATAGCGATTTCGTACTTGTAGATTCAAAGATTCCATTAGCTGGAGCTATGCACTCTCCATTCATCATCCTCACATAAAGGACTAACAATTCGACAAAGTATGTATTTTTTGCTCGAAAGCGCTTTATGACTGCAGTACACCAAAACTGGCAGGATTAGTGTTCTATAGAGCATACGCTTTGCAAACCAAAGAAGAATCGGCTCCAAGGTGCTTTCAGTTTTTGTCGAATCTCCACGAAAATGCCATTTGTGGAACTGAGGCTGACTCCGAGGTAGATAAACTTATTTAAGCTAACAGTAACGTTCTTCCTAGGCGGTGTGCAGAGGATGTTTTGTTTGTTCATAACATAATTTAGTTTTATTCTTGTTCACTTCAGTTTCGCCTGCTCATCAATTGCTATGAAAGCATCTACTCCGGCACGTTGAAAGCGACCAATCACATGATAGCGCATTGCACAAGATTTAAAAATTTACATACATGATAGCGCATCTCCTTGCCGAAGCCTAGTACAGGTTTGAAACAAATCAGAAAATCTACTTCCAAACTACACCTTGCATCACGTATTCTCCAGCATTACTCGACACAGCTGGATTAGTTTAATAGGGACATTTGAAATATTTTAAATTTATTCAAATGATTCCAACATAATGTACACTTAATCACTAGTGAGCGAAGTTACATTGTGATCGGTTGCTTTTTTTTGCTTTCTTAAAATTCTTATAATGGCATCTGAAAACTGTGCTAAATGCGGAAAGGTTATTACTGACTGTAATTTTGTAAAATGAGAATCATTTTGCAAGCTTAAGTTTCATAAAAAATGTTCGGACATTTTTGACACTAATTTTAAAATTCTAATTTCTGAACCCGGCATGATCTGGAGGTGCACTTCGTGTGTCGTGTCTCGTAAGCCCAATATCACTTTATTACAAACTGTGCAGAAGCGTTCTGACGAGCTTTGTGAATTAAAAAGACTAGTCTCGGCTTTTATTAAAGATAATAATTCTTCCAAAGGTGAAGAAAATTCCAACACCAATAAAAAAAAGAGAACTTCCGAAAAGTCTAAGAGTTCACTGAACCCCACCCGCTACATTGCTAAAGCTCCTGCTGCAAATATTAACGGTGACACGTTTTCTTGTGCCGCGCGCTCAAACATTGCTCGTAGTGACTATGGTGTTACTGTTCCTGAGACCGCTGGATTCTCATCAAATTCAACTACGAACTCAGTGGAATTCTCTGGTTATTCTCGTGCTTCTCAGAGTGCAATCACCTAAGAAAAAGCTCTCCCAATTGCTACCGCATCAACATCATCGCACTCTAAAACCATATGTTCAATGGTTAATAGTACGTAGAAAAATGCAGAACAAACGTGTCATCGGTACGAACACCTCCGCTGAACAATTCAACATTGGAGTTATTCCGTCGTTCAAGTGGCTTCATCTTTCTCGTTTTACTAATTCCACTAAGGCCGAGCCGATCATCAAATATGCTTCGCATAAACATTCCATCTGATCAACTACTTTGTGCCCCTCTCACCAGAAGAGATGCGAATCTCCCCTCTCTTAAGTATATCAACTTTCGATTAGCTGTACCACCCACGGGCTTTAGTGCAGCTCTCAACGCTGATAACAGGCCGACCATGTGCGTGCTTTCAAATTCCATCCAAAAAACGAAGAAGCTGCAGGAGGTACATTGACCCTTTAACAATGTCACCAGCTGTTGCCGTAAACAAAGAATTTCCTAATTTAAGCTCTCTTTCTGTTTACTTTCATAATACCGGTGAAATGAGAACCAAAACAAATGAGCTCTACCTTAATTCATCTCTACATGAATACGCCATAATTGTGTTGACCGAGACTTGGATGCATGATGGTTTTCTTTCATCTGAACTTTTTGACTCGTATTATGTTGTATATCGTTTGGATCGAACTTCCCAATTTCATCGGGGTGGAGGTGTACTCATCGCCGTTCGTTCTTCATTTGCAAGTACGGAAGTAGCTTTTCATCACTGCGAGCCGAATATAGAGCAAATATGCGTTCGAGTAAATTTTTGACAGTCATCATCATGTCCAACTGAATTATTTTTTATTGTAAGCTACATTCGTCCAAATCCTCCTATATCAATTTATGAAACTCATTTTCAAAATATTGATATTCTAGTATCCAATTTGAAAACAAATCAATATCCAATTGTAATGGTTGATTTTAACATTGGTAATATTCTTCGATCTTCGGATCTTCGAATCCCAGCTCCCAGGTTCGAGACGACAAGAAAGACCGAACCTATGTTTTAAGGACCAAGCTATGGCGGATGCCAGAGCGCTTGGTCTGGAAAACTGGAAGCAGCTTGCCCAGGATCGAAGAGGACGGAAGGATGCTGTGTCTCAGGCAGGGACCCTCCACGGGTTGGGAGCCCGTTAAGTAGTAATATTCAATGGATCTTCTCCGAAGAGGAGCAGATGCTTTTTCCGTTTAATTTCAAAAGTGAATGCGAGTTTGTCTTAAGCCCCACTCAAGATAATTCTTATCGTTTTAACTTTCATAATTCTGATGCATTAAATAATTTTTTTGTCGAGGTTGATTGGGATCTAGTTCTGATAGGTCGTAGTCTTGAAACCGCGTATAGAATGTTTTCTAGTAAATTATATGAAGCATTTTCTTTACATGTTCCTAAATCAAGGAACAAGAAAATATCTAGAAAGTTACCGTGGCATAACAAGCGCCTTGCAAATCTTATGAATGTAAAGAATAAAGCTTTTAAATTATATAAGTTAACTAATAATGAATGTGATCGGGAATATTTTCGCAGATTACGCAAAGAATACGAGTTCTTAAATGCTTTCTTGTATAAACAGTATGTGTTAAGTTCAGAGTTCTATTTGACAACGAACTCTAAACTATTCTGGCAATTTGTTAATGTTAAAAGGAATACCAACGGGTTTCCCGTAATTATGGAATTAAATGGCGTAACTGCCAATGCTTCTCAAGGAATATGTAACCTATTTGCTGACTTTTTTCAAACGATCTACAGAGTGCCCCATAGCTCAGTTAATTCTAATGAGCATCATACTAGCTTGTCCTCCATAAATATTGGTTATCTTCAGTTATCTGAGACCGATGTACTAAACGGTCTTAATAAACTTTGGACAGATACTACTTCGGGTTCCGATAATATTCCACCAATTGTTTTAAAGCTTTTAACTACATTATTCAATTTATCGTAACGAACAGGTGATTTTATTGATATGTGGAATATATCTTACATAATTCCTATTCAAAAATCAGGAAGGAAACAGATAGTAAATAACTATAGAGGAATATCTAAGCTCTCAGCCATTCCTAAATTATTTGAGAGTCTGGTGAAGGACAAAATAGATTTGATATTCTTAGTTATGTTTCCCCCGCTCAACGCGGCTTTGTTATTGGACGATCCACCTCAACTAATTTAGCGATATTTTTAAATTATATCTCTCAGTCACTCGGGGAAGGATTGCAAGTCGATGTTATATACACAGACATTGCAAAAGCCTTCGATACCGTCGATCATAAACTTCTATTATTAGAGCTTGAAAGGATTGATTTTCATTCTAGTTTTCTGAAGTGGGTTTCGAATTACCTACTAAATAGAAAACAAATTGTAAAAATTGGGAACTGTACCTCGTTTGCCATTGAGGCCTGCTCAGGTGTACCACAAGGCAGCCACCTTGGCCCTTTATTTTTTATTTTGTTTTTAAACGACATTACTAATGTTGTCGAATATTCACGATGTTTGCTATATGCAGAGGATCTTAAACTATTTTTAAAAATAAAAACTGTTAATGACTGCTTTAGCCTACAAGGTGATTTAGATAAAATTGTCGGATGGTGTGAGCGTAAAAGGCTATAAGCTCAACATAGCCAAATGTAAAGTCTTTTCTGCTTACCATCGACGCTTTCCTATACATTTAGCCTTACTTTATTAATGGTAATTGATTAGAACTTGAATGTCAAATAAATGATCGTGGTGTACTTTTCGACACTAAGATTACCTTTAGTGCGCATTTTGATTACGTTACAACCAAATCAAATGCATTGGCTGGCTTTATTAAAAGTAATTCTAAAGTGGTTTCCTTAATTCGACAACTTATTGAGTATTGGTCTATTATTTGGGATCCCTTTTATAAAGTTACTGTTGGGGGAATCGAGAGGATACAAAAACGGTTCACAAGATTTATAATCTTCAAAATCGGTTGGGAATTTTTGCCTTCATATGGTTGTAGATGTGCTTTATTAGGCCTGACCACACTGGAAAAAAGTCGCAAAATGCATGCTATACTGTTTGTACATGATATTTTAGCTTACCAAATCAAATGTACAGAGTTATTGGAATTGCTCCATATACTATATGCTCCAACAAGAAGTTTCTACAAACATATACGCATAGTTTTAACTATCGATTAAATGAACCTATCGCTAGATCCACGCGTTTATATAATCTAGCTAGCAACAAATGTTGTTGTTGACTTTAATGCCAGTGGAACTACAATTATATGATTGCTTCAAAATGAATTTTTGTAATTAAATTTAAAGTAATAAATTAAATTCTATTTACATATGTACATATATAATTATACTAAAATGTATGAAATTTGTTAGAAATCTGTAAGAGTTCACCTCCGTAGATGAAATAAATAAATAAATAAATTAATCCTTGTTTTCAAAATATTTAGTAGCCCCTCCGCTGTTTTTCAGCACAGCCAAACATCTGCGTGCCATAGATTCGACCAGTGCTCTGCATGTTTCGATTGGAATTACATTCCAGGTTTCGTGGACCAAAAAATAATACAAATACTTGGCGCAACAGACCGAATTGGTCCAGGGTTTAGCTGCTCGCAACCATTCGTGCTGTGCGTGTTATATTTTTTCACACAAATGGAAGGGACCTATAGTTTAGAGCCATATCCGAAAGGCAAATTGAGAAGCTTCCTCATGACAGTTATTACTCTCGGACGTTTGTCAGACATTCGCGAGAGGTGGGTCCGTCCGCATATTGTAGCATGGTGTTCTGCATTATATCTTTGTATACAACAGCGTTCATATTGTCTTTGATCCAAAACAGACTTTTTTTTATTTAGCGTATGGCAAGATATGTACATATTACAGTGAACATTAAATAAACATTTAAACTATACAGTACATAAATATGAAGTAATTATACTCGGTTACAGACATAAAGTTATAAATATTGCACATTGATTCAAAATTTAATGTCAAGGTTTTGTAGCCATAGGATAGCAGCGGGAGAGGCAGTGATGAAATCGGCTGGATCACCGTGGTACTTTCGGAGGTCGCATTCGGTGTAGGGATGATCGATGTTCATCGATGTTCACAAAACATTGATGTTGAGAGAGTAAACATCGATGTTTCATATGTTTAAGTACGTAAAATATCGAACAATCGATGTTAAGAACAAAACATCGGTCTTCGATGTTGGCAAAAGATAACCGATTCTTAATAGCAGATTTTTAATATTTTTTTTCATTGAAGACAGCATGCTTTGCCTTATAAATACCTACATATGAATAATTAAAAACTTCTTATATATTTATATGAGAATAGGCGGTATGGCTACATTCCATTGCCTTTCCCTTGTAGATAGGGTACTGGCTGTGACTGATAAACCCATCCATGAATTAACGCATCCATAGATAAAAAATTTTGGAATATGTGATGTAAGTATTTACACATTTCCTCTATGTATTTACATATATCTTTAAACTTACACTTACGTTTTTTAACTTCCTTATGATTAATAAATGCGATACTTAATACGTGTTTTAAAGTATGTTGTTTTTTTTCGCCATTCGTCGGCATTCTATAAACTCATTCTAAAACATCGATGTTAAGGAACATCGATGTTTTGAGTTCGATTATTATCGATCATCGATGTTTAGTCATCGATGTTGACATCGATGTCAGCATCGATGTTTTGCCAACATCGCTCATCCCTAATTCGGTGGCCACGTGTTTGATGGTCTGTATTGCAGCGTCACAGTCGCAATATGGTGAATCGGACGCTCCCCATTTGTAGAGTGTTGCCGCACATCTGCCGTGGTTCGTTCGCAAACGGTTAAGACTCACCCATGATTTCCTTTTTAGGTCGTAGCCTGCTGGCATGGATGTAGGATCATGTATGTGAAATAGGTCATTCGCAGAAGAGGAACTCCACTCGTTCTTCCATACTTCCGTAGCGCTGAAGTTGCTGGAACTTAGTTCTTGTGCCAGTTTTAGGGGTGGGCGCCGTGATTTTAGTCGAGATCTTGCGCTAGACTCGATGTCGTTGTGGATTGGTAAGACGTAGTTGGCATTGAGATTATTGTATTCGCGCAGTAGGGCGTTTTGTCGTCGGAGGTTAGGCGGGAGGATGTTGCTCAACACCGGGAGAAACCTCGTTGGAGTAGAACTAATAGTTCCTGAGATTATGCACATTGAAGTATTTAGCTGCACGTCTACTTTTTTGGTGTGGGCGCTATTTATCCAGACGGGGGCGCAATATTCGGCCAGTTCTTAAAATGAGAAAGAATGGTGCCGACGAGTCGATCATAGTTTTTGGCTAGCGGGTGGATCCATCTTATATTGGCGTCTAGGTCATTTGCGTACTTTTCCCATGAGGCTTTGGTGAAATTCCATCTAGGTTGAGCAACAGATTCGACAATGGGTATTTGAATGCCGATGTCAATGACAATGGGTCTATGCTGGCTATGGGGGAAGTTCGCAAGGACTTGACGACTGGTTTGAAGAGGTCTAACGCCATACTACGAAGAACAACTCCAAATGATGATACTGCGACCACCATGCTTCACGGTCTTTCTGGTGTAGGTTCCTGGTTCTTAGGACGTCGTACATAAATTTTGCCATCAGACCCAGAAAGGTTTATCTTAGTTCCATAGTACCATAAAATATTTTCCCAATGCTGGCGGTGCAGGTTCAATTCTACAAAGTCTTTCCTTATCTTGATGTTTGCTGTACCGAGATGAGGAACTTTTTTTGGTTACCTTCCATGTAATCCACCTTCTATGTCCCTGCTTCTTACCTCCGGCTATAAACTGGGCCATTTAACTAAGTTCTTAAAACATTTGAAGAAGCAAACGGAGTCTTTTTGCATGCCCGTAACAACTTTCGAATCGAAATCTGCCGCAGTTTTTCTTGATCGCCCATGGGTTTGTGACTTAATTTGTGTACTGATAGCATTATTTGAGCAATTCAAAAATTCCTTGTAAGTTAAAGCTCTTTTATCTTTAAACGGTCTTCAACCAAGCAATTCTTATTTCTATCCATAACAAAATAAATTTTAAAAAACTCAATAACAACAAAAAAACACTGAACCCTTCTTTATAAAAACACAACTTCCTTTTCTCAATTGATCGTAACAACTACGATTGCAAGGATCCCTATTATTTTTTCCAGCCTTAGCAAATGGTTAGGGTAAATATTCCGTTTTTCTGCTAAAATGAAGATCGCATTTGCGGCAAGGGGTATGACGCTTTTATGTACAAATGAGTGCAATTATACGGTACAAGTTCTTTGAACTTTAACTTAAGGAATTTTAGAAAAAATAAAAATATGTTTTGAGTCGTCTTGTCCCTATTATTTTTGCCACCACTATATGTATGTATGTACATTCGTCGATTTCATTTAGTCGCTATAATCCGAGTTGAATATACATACATATGTATGTAAATGTACAAAATGCTAACAATGAACTCCACATCTCGATAATGTCCCCCTAAACATGATTGCACAACAGCAGAAGTAACTCCATTAAATATTTCAAGCAAATAAATTACCACTAGAAAACACGTTTTCTATAAGCCTGCACCTATACATACACTGTGCAATCCAATTCAAATTAGATCCCTACAAAGTAACACACAATTAATTAGAAATTTTCAAAGTCGCTTCAACATCCGTACTGCAAATATCTCGACACTGGAATCTAGAGCAGAGCATGTGGCCATTAATTAAATGTCAGTCGGCCACTTAAATTCCAATTACGGGAATCGACATAAAAACGGCATTTTAATGAGATGTGTTACTTGCTTTACCTCTATCACCCCCTTTTCAACAAATTTACTTGGCGTAGAAACTCACGCATACACCAGGGATACGTCCTGTGCAAGCAATTTACTCATTACACATCCTACCCAGCGCAAAAGGTCATTAGCTAGAAAAAGCGGTACAAAACTTAATTGCTGACATGATACATCCGTAGGGGCTTAACATTTTTCCATTCAACTTATAAGTTAACTTTAAAGTTGTTTTAATCATCGGCAAATAGGAGATAAAAAAACAAGAAAAACACTCACCCATCCCAACAAACATGTATCTATGTACATGAAAACAAGAAATCATCCTGCAAGGACTCAAAGAGGGAACTTACAAAAAAAAAGTCGAACACAACTTCCGCATCAATTTTGCCTCATTAAAAATTTTCAACTGAAATGATACCACATGAGGAAACGGATGCGGCTTGACAGTAACTAAACGTTAGAGCACAAAAAAAAAGAAACTAATATGGCACACACTACAGGGCCTCATGGAACATACCATCAACATTGTCAATTAGTTGGGACCGTTGGAATGAGTGCTTAGACGTCGTCACAAAAGACAACATGAACCATGGGAATGTATGGTACATATGTTTACATACATACGGATGTATACATAGATCAAAGTGAATGTAAGGATCAGTTTTTTCTTGGAAATTAATTTTGTGGTTACATATTCACATTTTCTTTTAAGTAGATTGATGTGAATTTGCGATGTGTTTGTATGTGTATGTATGCAACCACCAGGGTGATGATGAATTGAAGCGCTTTCCGCTACGAATTATTGCCTTGAATTGACATCAATAGCACTTGCCTTCATTAGGTGGGTCCTTCAAGTGAAATCGACAGATGTTCTGTAATTTAATTATGTCAGTCTTTTTTAGTTTTCAAATCCAGTATTGTAAATAAATATTGTGATTCAGTGCAACTGAATTGCGCCGAAGTTAATATTTGACACTAGACAGAAATGGTGAGACAACACAAATTACGTTACCGATAGTATGAATGGAAAGTATTTATGCCCTACCCGGTTTCGGAAGGTGCCAAGCACAAACATAGCAATTTGCATACTTATCATAATACTTAGCTAAAACCTGGCCTTGCCAAACTGAAGTGAGGAGCAATATTCCATCTTTAGGCAAACAAGGTTAATTAACTGCTAATGATCTGGTAGAGAACGTACACCAACTCATTGCAACAATCTGGTCATACGTGTGTATGCCTGATGAGTTGAATCTCAGAATAACTTGTCTCATTCATAAGAAAAGAGACCTCCTCAACTGCTTTAATAACAGAGGAATCAGTCTGCTCAACAACACGGACAAAATTTCATCTGCCATATTTTGTGAACCCCTGAAACCATTCGTCAACTACTTGACTAGGCAGTCATCAGAGCAACCGTCGAAACACAGGTTTGACTTTTGCGCTCCTCATAAACGGGAAAAGCTGAGAGGCTCTCCAAAAAAAACACCTCTCTTCAGAATTGATACTACAACTAAGCTGACGCTTATTTTGGATAGAGATGTTCGTATGTAATTAAAAAGAATGTAGCACTTAAGAGGGGTTAAATTCCAATGAAAATTCCTGCGTTTTTCACGACCGGCATATACTATGACGCGAGGTCAAAAGGTTTTGTCCTTTGCAGACGACGAATTGAATTGTTTGCGTCAAGTAGTTGAATGACAGTACGGTTACAATGGCCGTAAACACGATCTTTGTGTTTACGAGCAAATTTTGTAATTTTTTTGGGTAAGGTCTAAAACCATTAAAGGATTGCAAGACAGTTAGTGAGGCCTGAGAAAACTGGGTTTCACTCGACCACCAAAACAAAACTCCTGGATTAACGGCGAACGCCGGCAAGCACATTTATCAATTCCCCCCATCCCACCTGGACGAAGTTAAGATAGCAATATCTAAAGTTAAGTCAAATAAACTAGGAATTGCTAGGGCTGACGACCTACCTGCTGAGCTCTTTAAAACTACAAACAATGACTTGGTAAGGAGCATTTGTTTTTTTTTTTTTTTTAATAAACTTCATCGCTTAGGACTAAGGACCTTTAAAGTTATAAACCCAGTGATGGAGTGAAAGAAAACGATATAGGGAAGTTAGAAATTGGAGGTAAAAGGAAAGAGAGTTAGGTGACGATGCGCGTTGACCTTAAATCTTTGCAAATTATAATTTGATGGAAATACTGAGGAAGGTAAGTCATTCCACATACGTGGTGAGTGGCTAAAGAACGAATTTCTGAATTTCACTGTGCGATCGAAGATAGATTTTTAAAGATAAGGGTGCGCGGAAGAGGCCGCTCGTGTAGTACGATTAAACTGACAGGCAGGCAGGACACAGCTATAGATTTCATCCGAGCATCTGTGGTGGAAATATCGGTACAGGACCGATAAGCATCCAACATTCCAACGGTGCTCCAGCGAAGGGATTTGGTTGCAAGCAAATTGACTGATCACCAATCAATATCCATGCCTGACGCTGGACACAATCTAGTAAACTCTAACATGTTGCGGGAGCTCCCGCCCAAACATGTGAGTTGTATTCGAGTTTCGGACGGATATAAGCTTTATAGATAGTAGCCAAGTCTGCAGGACTGAAAAAACGTTTACGCCTCTTGAGAAATCCGAGGCACCTGGCGCCACTTTTCGCAGCTTCGGAAATCATATGATTCCAGCGAAGGTCTGGGGTAACTTGCATACCAAGCATTGACAAGCCATTAGATTCCTCAATATCAGTACCATTCATTTTTAGTTTGGCTACATTAGTATCTTCAGAGACAGGAGAGAGCACTGGGTTTATGACGAATTGAACTCAACTCGGTTTTTTGCACCCCAATTTATGATTGCATCAATATCGGAGTTGAGCTCGGTTGACATTCGCTGCCGTTGAGACTCTACAGCTAATGATGTGGGTCGTGGAGTCGAAAAAGAATAAGCGAATTCAAGAGTGCTGTTATCCGCAAAGGAATGGCTGGGATTGCTAGTGAGAGAGAGAGGTCGTTAATGAATATTAAAAATAGGGTCGGAGAGAGGACTGAGCCCTGAGGTACACCAGCATTGGTAGACAGTGGGGTAGAAGTATATCCGTCTAATACAACTTGTATTGACCGATTACTTAAAAAGCTTGCAATCCATGATGAGAAGATACTACCGATACATCTTTTAGGACTCGAGCTACTGAGCGAGTTCGGAAAAATATTTATCCTAAGGTATATTGAACCGGACTCAGTAATGGTGGTGATAGAAAAGAATCTGGCAAGGTGGAATTTGCAGCAAACATAGCTGCTAACAGATTGGCCTTCTCTTTAGAGTCAGTGATATTTTGATCGTTGTGGACAAGAGCTGGAATGGAAGATGAGGCATGTACCAACTCATCTGTAAAATACGGTCGAATGAAAGTTTAACTGTTTGCCCGATCTTCAAAAAAAGAAGAGGCTCTGAACTACCCCAACTACAGAGGCATCAATCATCTTAATATCGCATATAGGGTCTTATTTGTCGGATTGTGTTAATACCTAAAGCCAGTCGTTAACAACCTGCTCAATCCATATCAGCCAAATATTAATGAAAAAAGTCAGGAGATTCAAATCGATTCACCACCTTTTCATCGATTTTAAGGTCGCGTTTTACAGTTTCGGCATTTCTGCTAAACACGTCCATTTGTGCAGGATGACTTTGGTGAATCAACCTTCGATGTTAAAAAAGAAGTAAGTAAGTAAGAGCATAGCTAGATGCTATGTCGCTTTCTTGAGTATTGAGATGGAAGCAGCGAAAACCGCCATAGAGAGATATAACTTTGACGTTGTTAAGGACTTTATCTACCTAGGCTCCGCTATTAATATAGACCACAACACCTGCACTGAAAACAAATGAAGAATAATTCTTGATAACCGCTATTTCTTTGATTTAAGAAGGCAACTGAGTAGCAAAGTACTCTCTCGAACAACTTAAGTGACCCTTTATAAGACTTAAATCATCCTAGTCCTGCTCTATGGCCCAAGGCAAGAACTTTGTCAAAAGTGAATGAGATTGATCTGGCCTGTTTCGAGAGAAAAATTTTTGGGCTGATTTTCGATCCCTTCTGCGTAGACGGTGAATGGAAAAGCATATACAACGACGAACTGTACGACATCGACTTACCCAGAAGAGTGAAGGTCCAACGGCTGAGGTGGCTGGATCATGTAGAACGACACCAATGCTCTTCGGATAATCTTCGAATCACCACCGAGGAATGCGCAATGGAAGGGAACCTCAGACAACTTAGTATGCAAAACTGGAGGCAGCTACATAAAATAGAGCTGACTGGAGGCGCTTGTTGATTGAGGTCCACCTCAGACTGTAGCGCCACACTGGAGCTTAAGTCTCTTTTCGTTCATGCACTCATGTACGAAACTTTCCATTTGGGTGTTATTGCCTTGTGCGTGAAGACCTAACACCAAGGAAAATAAATTGGAAGTCACTTTCACAAAGTGAAATAGAGACAAGCGTTGAGTATTTGGTCAAATACAAAATGTTGGGCTTATTTCACGGCACCATAGATGGAACAATTTTCTAGACATGGTCATCACACAATCTTTGAAGAGGTTGGTAATAGTTGTTATTATTAATTTTTCGATCCATTTTGGATTGAAAGCCTAACATTGTTATTTGCTAATGCAGGATGAGATTACCACCCCCTGAATTATTTCTATTATGGTTTAAAGGAATTTTGACTATTCGATTGTTGCTTTGAAACACGTGCACTCTGTTACCTGGCTTCCAAAAATTGTTGGCATTTTTAAGTTTTTTGGGTCATTAACCGTCAAATACAATTGAGAGACTTACTTTTCATGTTTTCATACCAGTACCGCAAAGAAGGGGATTGCATTTGAACAGAAAAGAGTTTAGAAGCGGCATACAAAGGGGTTGAAAGGCGACATACGTAGGAGTATATCACTCGAAACATTCCAAATGATTACTTAAATACTCATATGTACCGCCTTTGTTCTTGCATCAGTTTGTAACAAATTTAATAAATAGTCTCATATAATAAAGTTCAACAATTCTCGGTGCGATTGTCTGGAATATCTTCGAGAGAAAATAACTGTCATGAGAAGCTTTTTAGTTACGTCCTTTCAGATACGACATCCCTTTTATAAATAGGAATTCCGGACAAAAATGTCTACAATCGAAACTTAAAATTACGTAATCTACATACATATGTATTTACACCGAATAGTTATTTAAAACTTGCAGAATTTATGTTCTATAGAGCATACATTTCGTCTTTAGAGCAGTTTTGATTCCATTTGTTTTGTTCACTCAAAGTAGTACCAGTTTCCAAGGGTCAGTCTTCAACGAATTTCCACTACGATGATGTTTGTGTAACTGATGTCGACTCCGAGGTAAATGAATTACCTAACTACCTCGAAGTTAAGGCTACAGTGACATTTTTTCCTAGGGGGTGGACAGATTCTATTTTGTTTGTTGATAGCTACTACATATGTACATGCATATGTACGCTCTTGATTTTGCCCTCGTTCATTTCAACACCAACTCGTTTCGCCTGTTCATCAATTACCGTGGAAGCCTTTACTTCGGCACCCTGGAAGCAACCAATGTTGTTGATGTCGTCTGCGTATCTCAGCAGCTGGACGGACTTGCGCCTTCTATGTTCACGCGTTCCCTACGCACTATCTGCCAACACAAGATTGAAAAAAAACAAATGAAAGCGCATCTTTTTGCCGAAATCCGGTACACGTTGAAATAATTCAGAAGAGCTATATTTCGCAAAGTTCACACTGCATTTTGTATTCACACTGCAACGTAACCCAACACAGCTGGATGGGGGGATCATGAATTTATCCATCGCCATGAATGCTATCATATGCGGCTAAAAGGTCAATGCAGTGATGATGTTTGATGCTTGAAGTTCGATGATTTTTTTCAAAATTTTCTTTAGCGTAAATGATTGCTTGGGCATGTCAAATAGCCTCCCCACCAAAAGAGCGCATATATGTATATTATGTATGTACCACTCCCAGATTCCGACCGCCTAAACCATTTACAGCGTTACTTTAACATGTTCTACCGTTTGAACATTAAATGGCTTATCCCCATGCGTTAATGTGGATTCCAATTAAATTTTCTTTAATGCAAATGCAATTTGATTTGTATTCATTCAAATCTTCTGGATTATACGACCTCCTTAAAATGCCATTTAGAAAGGCAATTTGAACATAAACCTGCGAGCCAGGTACAATCGTCATTTTCCATTTATGGTAAAGCCCACCTTCGGCATTTTTTGTGGAAATTAAATTTCCCCCTTTTTTTGATGAGGCCAACAAACGACGAAAAGAAGAAACTCTAATCGCCCATCATTTGTCCTGACGAAATCCGTGATTTGCTATTAACAACAGCACACAGGAAATAAATGTGAGCCATCTTCGAGGATTCAACCATCCCAACAAAGTACCACTCGCAGTGGGTCCTTAAAATCGAATTGATACAAATGGATTGTATTTTTAGCGCGCCCATAAATTCAACCCTAACCGTCACCTTAGAACGTTTTCATCTACATATCCAAATTGATGACATTTATTCGGCATTCTTTACGTAGGCCTTTGGTATCTGAATGCCGTCACACCTGACAAAAGGAAATTCCAATGAAACCCTACGCCGCGCCGCCAGCGATAAAATCTTTCGATTTCGCCCAGTTGACAATCTGATAAATTGTAATGGCTTGTGCCAGAAGCGAATCAATCAAGTTCGACTGTTAAAATCTCAGCTCGCACCCGGTCGGTTGTGTCCTCAATCGCACCCAATAGCTTGCAGGCACGCTAAGATACGAGGCAGGAGGTTAACGAGGAAATTTAGAGCAGTGATTTTCTTGAAACGGTCAGGTTTAATGATATTCAGCCTCGCGGAGGGCAAAAACGTGTTAAAATTAATTTGAGGCGGAGGAGTTGGTAACAAAGGTAGCAAGAGCGGTAGAACAAATGATAAGCACCTTCGTGCCAATGTCTGCGTGGCAGCCCTTATTCCACTCGGAATTTTTATCACCCCGAACATATCACAGTTTTCGTGTTAGGATAATTGAAAGTTATTTGTAAAATGATTGGATAGGGGTTAATGTTTGTTGTGCTAGCTGTTCCATGCTATGTTTCCCTTTCATGACAACAACGGTGAGGTGATAGTTGTACCTGCATGCTACTTTAAGAAACTGCCTTTCTATTTAAAGGCAAATGCGACTAAACGAGTGGAAATCTCTACTATTAGTGTGTAGTGTATATACTTATGTATGTATGTACATATATATGTATCATTGACATAATTCTTGCGGTTATTGCACATATTCTCTGCATTTTAGTGTAAGTACTCTACCACTTTCAATTGATGTTTTCTTACCGAATGAGTGTACTTTTTCACCATTTCGGTAGGTCTAGTCGTAAAAATTTAACATTTACATAGCAGATGCGTTCTATCCTCTGAGACGTGAAGCACGATGTTACGATTCATGGCTTGCTTCGCGTAACGCGAAAACTGTTAATTATGTACTATCGTCCCGTCGATCGATTTTGCACGACAGGTATTTGGCTATCGGCCTGCAATTTATTTTGGTGTTTTGCGTTTGTGAAAGACTTTTGACTGAAAATACATTCAGCAAGTAAATGTTTCATCACACTTCAATGTTTCTTTTATTGAGAAGGAGAATGAAAATGAGAACTTCTGCGCAGGCGAAGGGCACTTAGAGATGCGTCGGATGCTTTATCGCATTGTAAATTAAAAAAATAATTTATTTGTTATTATTTTTAATGTTTTGCCATGCCCGGGTGCGAAAATACGAAAAACACCACAGGTGATGCACACACAAAAACAAAGAATGACAGCTAAAGCCATTTTCAAGTGGCGAATATGACTTTCAGTACCTTTCAAACTGTGAAAAATGTAAACGATAGACGACACGATAGTGATGGAATTACATGAAGCAAACTGCATACGATAGCGTTCGTTGATATCGTTTAGACGACAATCGTCTTTAAAGTTACGTGATGAGAGGCATGGCCACATCGAGTCGATATCTTTCATAGAATTCCTCGTTAGTCAATTCAGTGGGGTCGAGTCGGGTCCTGTAGCACTTCCGTCTTCTATTTGGTGATACCACTCCTATATTCATCAAGATAACAAAATCTTGATCAAAGTTGTAATCGACCGAAATTTTTTTTTTCTTTTATTTTGTTCGTGGTAGACATTTATTTAATTCTGTAAAACTAAAATTAAATCACTTGTGCACCGCAAAATTCTCAATATAATTTTCTTTTACAAATTTCTGACGTTTAAGAGATAGAACTGAAGCATACGTTCTGTCGTGATTATTTTTTAACTTAAGTTTGGCGTTTAGACACGGGTTTAAATTGCCTATGAATTACATAAACTCCGGATTAGTTTACGAGGGTGGGTCAGTACGTCCCTGAAAATTTAAATAAGGAACGCTCTTTTCGGCAAAAAAAAAAACGTTTTACTTTTTAACATATGTAATTTGCTTTTAGCTCGATACACTTCGTCCAACGTTTCTCCAATTTTTTGATGCCCTCCAAATAATGCGATTTCTCGGGGCTCTCAAAATAGGCGTTTGTTTCATTGATGACCTCTTCATTCGAATCAAATCTCTTACCACCGAGCCATTTTTTCATGTTTGGAAACAGGAAATAGTTGCAGGGGGCTATTGACCCACCCTCGTAGCAATAACATAATAAGAATTTATCAAACATCTATGAACATGCGCCATTGAATCCACAAAAAACCTCTTAAGAAACAGAGATAGCAAACATAAATATTATTATAAGCCTATTAGCTTGATATCGGTCGTATGGGTATAGAAAGTTTTTGAAAAATCTGAAAAAACTTGGATGAATAAAACCAAGAGAAAAGCTGGTTTTCGTCAAGGCTTCAGCACTACACTACACTTAGTACATACAATCAATCAAATAACAGAAAAATACAGCAAAAAAAAAATACATATACATATTTACTTGGCGCAACAGACGTATATGGTCCAGGGCCTAGCTTCGCGCGACCATTCGTGTTGTGCGCGTTATATTTTTCACACAAATGGAAGGGACCTACAGTTTAGACTCATATCCAAAAGGCAAGTTGAGAAGCTTTCTCTTGACAGTTATTACTCTCGGACGTTTGTCAGACATTCGCGAGAGGTGGGACCGTAAAAAAACATTTTGGTGTTTCTGGGATTCGAACGTCGAACCTCCCGCTCACCGACACACTAACCACTAGCCCTATACATATATGTAGGTATATTCAAATGGAACTTCCAAAATCTACTTGGAAAGCTTGGCCAAGGAGTAAGACAAGGAACTACTCTCTCACCTGCATTCTTTTCTACAATGCTGGAATAAATGTTTCGTTCTATTAACTGGGACTTGGGATAGATGAAAAATATGTCAACAACTTGAGATTCGCAGATGATATAGTGCTCATTGCAACATCAGCAGAAGACTTGAACAAAATAATAAGACATTTAGAGATAAGCTGTGTCAGTACGGGGCTAATCATGAACACAGAAGGAATTAAATTAATGTGCAAAGGAGAGCAGAAAGATATTGGCGCAGGTTCATAAGTCCACAGACCATAAGTTCACAATGGACTTATGACCCACCCAAGTAAGTCAAAGTTGTCCTTGGTAAACGTAATCATCAACGTATTCTATTTGGTTTAGCTGATAATATCTTTGGCGCAGGGTCATAAGTCCACAGGCCATAAGTCCACAATGGACTTTTGACTCACTTGAGTGGACTTATGACCCTGCACCAAAGATATTATTATCAGCAAAACCAAATAGAATACGTTGATGATTACGTTTACCAAGGACAACTTATGTACGAGTTTATCACTTTGTCATTATTAGGACTGAGGGGATATGGAGACTGTTAATTCTCCTGGACCCATGGTACCTTTCATACGATTTTGATCTTGCGAAAGGTTCAGTTCCTGCAGAAATCTTAGTATGCTTTTTACGTATATGTAAGTTTTGGATTCCTGAGGGCGATAAGAGTCCCTTTCCGAGTGGTCTGTGTCTCATGGCAGCCATGGCTGGGTCGTCACATAAAGTGTGAATTGACGTCTATTGATCTTCCAAGTACAGGCGTCAGAGATCTGAGGCAACTTTGCCTATTTTGTGGAGATGATAGTTGAGCGAGCAGTTAGTCTTAAGAAAGTCTATTAAAATGCTGGCATCTTTTTTTCTGAAGAGACAAAATTTCATCAGCTTATCAGCTATGCATTGAGAGATCATTCAAATTCTTCTTTAGCTAGAGATTTTAGTCTTTCCCAAGAGTTTAGTTTCAACTTCAGGTGACGAATGGATAAGCCACAGAAAAGTATTGAATCTGTGAATGATAGTGTAGAACGGCGTCTTTCTAGTTCATACACGAATTCATTACCTTCAATATCCTTGTGATGGAGGTTGCGCCTAATGCATTCTCTGGCACATAATTCAATGGTGTATATGCATTTGGGCCTGTAAAATCGATGTTGAAAGTCCCACAGGGACTGCTAATTGAAAGTTGGGGCCGAAAACTCGAGCGCCTAATATTTTATTTTAGATCTGTTGGTGTATCATGTTGAGTCGGGGTGGCTTTAAGGAGTACACCCATTATTCCATTTATTACGCTCTGGGATCAGTATCTTAAAAAGGCTGCAGAGATTTGTCTAAAGGGACATGAAATCTGGGACTTTCATCGCTAATGTGAAGAGTAACGGAATTTTGTTCAGGATATTTAAATGACCCTTGCGATTGTCCAATTTAAAATTTATTAAGAGGATTTACAGCGCTTATCGCCGCCGATTTCTTGACTTTGAAATCGATGGGGCAACTGGGCGTCGCGCCTATACTACCGATGCAGGCTATTTTTTTCATAGATATGTACATTGATGCATGCGTTATTGTCGAAATAACTATGGTAAGGTAGTTCTAGTAAGGTCATTTTTGGCCTTAGTCCCCATTTTCTAGCAAAAAGTTTTGAGCTCGACCATAGTATGGGAAAGGCTCTCTTCACAGTGTTGTCAAATTGTTTGTTCCATTTTAATTTGTGGTCGAGAGTAATTCCCAAGAATTTAACTTGCTTTGAGAAAAGAATTTGAGTGTTGTTTTACATTAGGCTTGGGAGATTAACTGATCTCTTTCTTATGAACGGGATGAATCCGACAGTATCGCGACGTCTTGCCCGCGATACTTTCTATCGAGGTTAAATTGGGCGTATCTTTCGATTGTGTAGACCTCCGATTGGAAAATACTGTGGTATGCTCATGCGATAGGGATATCGCTTACAAAAAGAAATAGACCGAAAAATATCAAATAGTTGGAAGTAGTTTTGGAAACAAAAACATATCGTTGACTCACAACTTAGTTTAGACTCCAGAAAATTCCAGCAAACTTCTCAGATGCAACGGTTGTAGCAAAACAGCAGAAATGGAACTTGGCGGGATATGTAGTTAGAATAATGTTAATAGTTGAACCTCAAAAACCACATAAAGAATACATAGAAGCAGAACAAGGAGACCTGGAAGAGATTTAGTTGATGGATGGACCACCTGGAGACAATCTTTCTGTTTTTGTATACCTAATCCTAGTCATCGTATCTCCTGAATCGTAGTAGTATCTACCCTGTACTGGGAGAGGACAATTTTAAGATTCTATGTAGCGATCGGAATGTAGAGTGTACACATAGTGTACATACATAGTTCTTTGATGTTCCGGGACGTGTTGCCATTTGAGAGGGATCATCGCTGTACAAGACACCTTTCTCTCTCATAACTAAAATTTTTTTACGAGGTAAGGAAATTACCCCGACGGGAGAACCCCCAACCTGAAATGCCAGTTCCATTGATAGAAACCCCTAGGATGAAGGGACAATTGACCCATTCATCGTTCATCCGCCAACTCCCTCTTTTTAGACCGCCCTGACTCAGCCATGATGTGAGCTGCGAATATGTCAGAATAACTCGTAGAAGGAAATCGCTATGTATTTCGACTGTAGACACTACCGTTGATTGTGTTAAAGCAATTTTTCCACCGCACGTTCTTCTTTTAAAAGTTGTTGCTAGACTTCAGAGACGCAGTCGAACCAATGAGGTCAACAACAGATGCCTCGTTCAGTTTCATACAAGTGTGATGAAGTTCAGCTAACTGTGCTTGTAGATCCAATATTAAGCTGCACATGTTCAGTCGGTCTCAGCACTCGCTCATCGTTAGTCCACCAGCAAATAGCTATCCAGCGGGCACCATAATCAAGTGATGATTCGCCATTTTTGCACCCACCATTTTACAGGATATTGGGGGATTTATAGGATAAGGGCTCAGTTGACCCAGTTATTGGTCTATTCTTGTGCTTTATTACATTTGTTTCATTGTCTTCCTCGTTATGTTAAAACTTAAATAGCGTCAATGAATATTTTATGAGGTAAAGCAGTATTTAAGTGACTTAATTGATGCATTACCTTAAAGAATTCACTTTTTATTTTCTAAAGTTTCTTCCACAATAACAACACTTCCTCGCGACTGTGCACCAACAAATATCCTTTATGCAAATTTTATTTTCACTTTACATGCGAAGCTAAAACGTATAAAAACAGGTAAATTGAATAACTGTCCACTTGCATGAACATAAAAATTAGATTGCAACATTCTCTCAACCTCAGTCTGTAAAAAAAAAAAAACTCTACAACCCCCAACGGAACTAAGATAAACAGAAAAAGCCGAGGCAACATTCAAAGGAAAGGCAACAAAAAAAAAACAAATGTGTCGCCCATTGAGAATTAGGAGCATACATTACACCCTGCAATCTCACCTATGCGTTCACAAGATGCTTCAACAGCGGCGCGGCCTGGTGCTCGTGATAAGTTTTGTAACGCTTCCTCTGAAGCCCCTAGGTACATCTGCGGTTTGCATATTTGTCGTGCATTCATTTCTTTCACATTTACCCTGAATTCTTTCGATGTGTGTTGGGCTTTTTAAGCCCTAAAATATTCAACGTATGTAATAAAGCACAAATGAAAAGAAAACAAGAAACAGCGTGGAGTAAGGGAAAATATTTTTCCGTCAAATGCATGTGTTTTCCACCGAAAGGGATGAAAAGTTTGCCCGCCCTGCACAAGTATTCATTCAGACCCACTTGCACTGGCTGTTCAAGGATTTGTCTCACTCAACGGATTTGCACACACACCGTGTTTGGGTTTTATAGGTAGGTATGTATGAAATTCATTCGGTTGATATCAGGACATGTGCAGGGGCATGGATATATCACCCACCTGTGTTATCGTCTGCTGGTACTATGTGCCGTGAAGTGTATTGGGCGACATCACCTTAGCCAAGCTGTTAGGTTCTGCTTGACAATCATCATGTTTTTCTATCTCCCTGTGCAGGGTGCCCTTGCCCTCCTTTAACGTGTATTTTTGATGGATGACGGTTTAGGTTTTTCTGTGGCTCTTTCTTGGACTTTTTTCTCCTAACTTTGGCATTATTTAGCGCAATGTGGACGTAAGGATGAAATCTTCAGACAGGTCCTGTATGTTCAACTTACTCGTTACGTTTGTGGGAATTCTGATTGAAATTTATGTTTGAAAATCTTGATGAATGGGGTTAGATTGATGATTCCTTTATATTATGTTACAGCGATTTGTATTTGTAAGCAACTTTGTTTATGGGGAGTGACACAAAACTCATCAGTCACAACATAAACAATTTATATCGGAGCTCTTAAAATACTGCTTTTTCCAGAGGTATGAGTTATAACAATTATTTATTGATTCGATAAAAAAGATAAGATGAAATTTTATAGAAGAATTTTTAAACAGGCCAACTAAATCACTTCAGTTCCTGAAAATCTAAATATTTGTACCGTAGAACAAAATTAGAAAGAACGGGTGCTTAAAAGCGCGAAGATGCTCTGGTCTGGTACCCACATAAACCATTGTAGGATTTTATACAGGGTTATTCATCATTTTTTGCTTAAAGATTTTAATTGAAATGAAATTTAAAGGCCCTCAATGCGCGCTCTTATTCTTGTCATCAATGGCTGCCTGCTTATTACCAGAATGTAAGGGGGCAGCGATCTACAACCTCCACCATCTATGTATCTCTATGTAGCTCCCAAAAGCTGCCTTTCAATATACATATTTGCAGTGAACGAAACTAATCCAATTTCGGATTATAATAGCAGTGAATTGTTTCCTCCATATTTTAATGTATTTCGGGATGACGGTCTAGACTCTAGAGAATGAGGTCGATTCCTCTGGCCGCTGTAAACTTTTGTCAATACACAATCGCCTCGACTTTAAACCTCACACACTTCCAATTTCGAATTAAATTGTGTCAAAACAACTGTCTCAAAACGTAATATTTACATTCTTTCCTGTTACATTCGTCATTCTCAGTCCATCCAAGGTCATCAACTTGCCATTGAGGCGATCGATTCTCTGTTTGGCGATGTTGACCCATGCGACGTTGTCAAATTCCTCAGAGATTTTAATCTATCTAACCTGAAATGGGCGACCCATTATGCAGCTATAAATCCCTCCTCCATCCTTTTTCAGCTTAATGGCGTTACAAATAATCTATGAAGATGCCTAGATGTAACATTTACATCGGATGCCGATAACCTTATCGTTTTAGCGAGTAACCGTCTTCTTTTTGAATAAGTCCCATATCATTCACATTTGCCTCTTACACTCTCCTATAATAGGACAATAAAACTCTATAATCGAAAAGATGTACTATAATAAATGTATACACCAACTTCTCGAACTCTGCGAATCTCTTTATAACTTAATCTATGACCCTAATCATTTTTTTCTCTTCATTAATTGTAAGCAAAAATCGGACAGCTATCCATCCACTCTGAAATTAACTAACTCTGCGAGTAACTCTTCGTCGAGGGAGCCTAAAGTAATCGCAAATCGGTTTGCTTATTTCTTTAGACAATCTTTTACCAACCATATTCTGGAACATGATTACGATAACTTCATCTACTTAAAAAAAGTTCTCAAGATTCCGTATCAGCTGGTATCAGCGTTGCACTCGTTGAAAAAAAAAGATGCTAATATGATTCTACCTATTATCTAACTACGGCCGATAGATTCAACTCTCCACGTCGACCAGGCAGGATTTCGTGCTGGATACTCCTGCATCGAACACATAAACAAACACCTTACGGATCATAATAAAGCAATCTGTCGAGTATATGTATAGGTCTCTACTACATCTACTGGTTATTGACTTCGAGAAGGCTTTAGACAGCTTGGATAGCGATGCTATCTGGTTGACCTTGCATGAGAGAGGCATCCCAGAAAAACTCATAGCTATTACTAAGGCTTCATACGAGGAAAATAAATGTGAACGTTTTACACAATGTTAAGGCATAGGGGGATTTTGAAGTCCAAAGTAGAGTACATCAGGGGTGCATACTGTCACCGTTGTAATTTTCGTAGTCATCAGCCATGTACTCCGTGAAACATTGAATCAGTATTACTGTGTTGGTGTTGATCACACGTAAGCTGAAAACCATCGTAAACAGATATCTAAGAATCATCTTGAGAAGACTTTTTCTTCCTAATCCCATCTCTAACGAAAAACTTTATCTGAGAACGGGTAAAGAACCGATAGACATTATTGTGCGTAGGAGAAAGTGACAGTGGATTGGGCACACTGTACGGGGCGACGACAACTCCATGCCGTAATACGCCATGCAATGTAATCTGCTCACCCAGGGATGGAGAACAGCGGGAAGCCCTGGGCAAACTTGGCGCAGGACAGTCGAGGGTGAATCAAGCTCTTTGAATAAGTTGGGTTTTCTACTCTTCTTTTCTATTCTTATCACCGCATTCCAGTCATCTTGGACCTATGTATAGCATTTTCCCAACAATATTTTCACGGATCGTTTGTATTCTCAATGTTCGCTGAGAAAACGTAGAAAATGAATATTACATGTACCCTACTTTCGATACAATCTGTTCATGGTGAGCAGTACGGGCTACTTATGTACATATTGTACTTTTGGCAAAAAGTTATATTTACCGACGAAAGCAAATACTGCATATTTGGTATGAAAGACCGAAAAATTGTGTGGAGAAAGTCCAATACAGCGCTTAATAAAGAAAACCTTCTTCCAACTGTTAAGCATGGTGGAGTAATGGTTTTGGGGTGTATGGGAGGTCCTGGAGTGAAAAATTTAAACTATACCGAAACGAAATATTAATGAAAGCGCCAAAAAATTGGGTCTTACTAATGCATGCCACTTTATGCATGACATTGACCACAAGCACACCTCCGAAATTGTTAAGCTCTCGTTGCTTTACAACGTCCCAAAACAATTACATTCACCACCCTAATCGCCAGACTTGAATCATATCGAGCATTTGTGGTATTTACTCGGAAGAAGTATTCGGCAAAGGACCATTACTTCCCAAGAAATGCTTAAAACGGAGTGGGCAAAAATCATTCCTGATGAAACTTTAAACTTCGTCAGTTCGATGCAAACCAGACTCAAGGAAGTCATTGAACGAAAAAGCTACCCAACAAGTTATTAATTTATTTTTTCATTTTTTCTATTAAAGATGTTTTTTAAAGTGTACGTAGACTTTTGCTTATCCACTTTTGCACTAATTTCTATTTTAACGCGTTTTTTATATGAATTTTGAACATGGACTATACCTTTGAATAGTGATAATAACAATGCTAAGTTTGATAGTAAGAATGTGAAATAATTTTTTTATTTTTATAATTAAATATTGCCCATATTCATGATTATATTTTAAACCCGGGTGTAACTAATCTGGAGTCGAAAGCTTACACACAGGTTAGACACAGTTAGTATTCATAGAGAATTTGGCAACTCCGTATAGTTAGACACGACTCTGACGTCTGTTCTACTACAAATTGTATTTAATCTGAAACTGAAAGTTCAAAAAAATTTACGATTTTCCTGTTTTAAACATAAATAAGGTAGGCATTATTATTGTACGTATTTTTTGCAATATAAAAGAAATTATAAAATTACAGATGAGTGGCAAGGAACTTAAAAGAGTAGGGGAGCAGAACTAGTCGGAGGCAGAGAAAGAAATGCTGCACGAATTGAGACGAAGGCATCTTAAAGTCGTGGACGATAAAAGAAACGACGTTAAAATGATATCACAAAAAAGCAGCATGAAAAGACGTAAAAATAAATATGGAAATAGCTTTATTTTGGTTTTTTTATGTGTTTTTAAGCGAATGTTATTTATTAAAATAGCTGTACGCAGACTTTTTCTACCAAGTGTACATATCTGTATAACAGAGTAATGACAAAACCACACGTATCCATGACTAGATACGCGGTATAAGTGGATATGTCCATCAGCCTTAGTTTAGGTTAGGTGGCTATCCACCGAAAATGTAGGATACATTTCGACACACTTAGGTCCATTTTGCTACCACATGAGCCGGTGGGTACCGTTACTCGTGAAATCATTTTGACTTTTGGATGAAATTCCATATTTTGTTGATATCCGTGTCGGCAGCATTTTGCTGGTTTTTTTAAGAAGTAATCTTTTTTCTTAAGGAGGAACGGGCTGGGGAATCACATAGGATGGAACGCTGTTTCCTCCTCTTCTTCGTCCATGCAACTGCAGCAAAAGTCATTGACCGGAGTACGTAGCCAAGCGCCAAGTTTCATATTGCACAATGACCTGTTAGTTCTTATATTAGAGTACCAATATTTGCTTGCTTATTTTTAGCAGACTATTGCAGGTGGACTAAATGACTTAGCAAAGGGCAGGTTAGTCTCGCATATCTGCACGTACAATGATATTCCATTCCTCATTATTCTGTTTCAATGCTAGTGTTGAGATTTTGTATCTTGCCGTTTCTATTGGCGTGGGGGCCTCCTTCTGCAATTAGAAGCCCCTTTTTGGTGCCTTTTTTGCCTAGCTCGTCAGACTCACAATTTCCCCGAATATCTCTATGACCTGGAACCCAGAATTGAGTTACGGTTCGATATCTTATGCAGAGATGCGCAATAGTGCTTAACCAATTTAGGTTCTATTATTCGTGTTTCGAGTGCTTTTATGGCTACCAGGCTATCAGTGTAAATAACAATGGCAGGATCCAACACCGACCTCATCGGCATTCATTACGAATAGCAAAGACTTCTGCTTGGACTTGGAACTTATGCCAGTTATTTAAGCTCGTTAAAAAGTCTGTTTCCCATGTAGCGGAAACGACGAATTTGAAGATTGGGTCAATCAAAGAGCCAATGTTTGATAACCATGACAATTACTTCAGTAATCAGGCAATGGCCAGTTAGTACGCCTACCATAATACGGAATTCTTTTTTATTCATTGACGAAAGGCTCTTAGTCCTTTTTTCGTTGGAGTTGGTCATAAGCTGCGAGTTATGACACAGTCTGGTTACCCAGGAGGTATTGACATTTTCTCTTGACTTAAAGTGCATTTTCTTTTTTAGGGATAGCTACCGAAGCTTGACTTAATTCCTCGTTTAATGCTGACCCTTTCTGTGCTAATTCATCTCCTGTTTCGTTTCCTTTCTTACTACTACTCTTTTTATAATTTGTCGACATATGAGACTGTTTTCGATCTAATTATGTATGCCTTCAGTGCAGCTTAACTATTCACGAAGATTGTAGCCCTAAGGTCACTTTAGTTTACTAGTTTAAATTCGCTAAAGTCTGGGCTGCCCTTTCAATGGCTAAGACTTCAGCTTAAAAGCCACTACAGTCACCCAAGGGCTTGTATATATGTATGAATTGCTGATGTTGAGCGGTTCACAGAGAACTCCAGCACCGGTTTCTATATTCATTTGTGCCCCATCAAAGAAAGAGATTTGAAAGTCCTGTGCACTGGTTAATACGAAATATTCCCACTCTTGTCTTCCAGGCAAAAGAATGGGGTATTTCTTGCAGTAGTCTATTTGAGGTACGACATAGTCTGTTGTTTCATTAAGATCAAATAATATATACAAAAAAAATACAAATACTTGACGTAACGGACGTATGTGGTCCAAGGCTTAGCTTCTTGCGACCATTCGTGTTGTGCGTGTTATATAGGCAAAAAAAATGTTCAAGACTTTGTTCTTTTTTTCTTGAATTATTCACTAAATGGTTTCCACAAATAATTTATGTATATTTGCACTCTGAAATCTCTCAAGGAATTTAATTAAGTGAAAGTCCTTCCGCTAGTTGATCTATTTAACATCATGTAACTCCAGTGATTACCTTTCCATAGCCAATACTTATATTCGACATCACCGAAGGCATTAATTACAATATTCCAGACATATGGACAACAAATGAATGAAAAGTAAATCCCTCATACAGAGACATTTGATCGTTGCGTATGCTCGTGCAATGCAGGTTTATCCTTGGATATACCCATAGAGTGCTTAATCCATTTATTTGGCATGCTTTCAGCTGCGGGTGTATTTGTGCGGCGGACTTACGTCTATGTCCATGAAATTAACTTTTAGGGGGAAAATTACCGGTCAATCGAACATTGTTGTGCTACACACCAACCCAAAGGATCGGATTTGCGTAATTCTGTTCATTCTGTTCAGATAACTTCCAGCTATTGCTTCAGCACACCGGGCGGGATGCCGACTATACTGATTTGAAGCAGTTGATAGGTTAATTGAAAATGTCTTCGATGTGCGTACCATTTGTAATTAAAGCCCAAATGAAAACACACTGTTTTAATTACCGCCCCAGAACAGTGTCCAGCGGAAATGATATTTGTTACGATAATATGTATTGTTAATGTTTACTTTGCCCAAGCCAACGCGTTTGGCATGGAATTTATTTTAATTGAAAATTGCTGGCAAATTTATGTTGACAGTCAAAAGCCTCTTTGACTAATATACATATGTATGTACATAAATGGTGGATATGTACGAGTAACGCAGAGTTGTTATTTAATGACATATGGGGTGGACATATAAAAGTATAGTCTGAAAGCTACGTTGGGTAACAGTGACTTCAATTCTCGATTGTTCACTATTATGCGTGTTTTTACTTAGATATCATAAGTTGATACAGCAACAGTCGAACTTGGGTTCGAAAGATAGTATGTACACTCCTTTGTAAATTTGGCATATGTGTATGTAGAGCTGATACTCGAGTCACGAATGATGATTTGGAGCATCATTTCCAGAACCAAAAATCTCCAGAAGAGGGGTTTTACATCAGAGTAACTTCCTTAATACGTAAGAAAACATATATGTATGTACATATGTAGTTATGAGAGATACAAGAGTCTCGAATAACGATAATACAAAAACGGTATGATTGTGACACGTATTACATCTGCCACAAAAAGTTGCACATGCTTGAATGCGCATTCTTCGTGGAAAACAAGGTCAGGTCAAAAGTTATTGTTTTTTAGCCGACAAGCGATCGCCCGACTGTGGTTCGTATCAAAGACAATGTCTATAACATCAGCCTAATATGTATGTATATACACCCTTACCGACGAGATTGAAGACTCTGTCAAGGAGGAATGACTTTGTATTTTATGACGATTTTAATGTCAAAATCGTACTCGGAGACTACATTGTTAAGATCGGTGAGGAAAATATCTTTGTTGAAAGCAAACCCTCTATGATAAGACAACAAATAATGACTTCTGACTAATCGACCTTGCGGCAGCTCGTAATGCGGTGATAAGTAGCACAACGTTCCCATTACTACAAATTCAAATATCAACTTGGCTGTCTCCAGTTGATCTCCAGTTGATGCAAGACAAACAAAACAAAACCAATATTTGGCGTCACAAACCGTATGTGTTCCAGTGCCTAGCTTTTCGCCATCGTTCGTGTTGTGCGTGTTATATTTTTTCGCACAAATGGAAGGGACCTACACTTTAGATTCATATTCGATGCTCCTTTTCTTTTAAATTGAGAAGCTTTCTCATGGCAGTTATTACTCTCGGACGTTTTTAAGACATTCGTGAGAGGTGGAACCCTGAAAAGCTTGTTGCTATTTTCGGGGATTCGAGCTTCAAACCTCCCGCTGACGTACTAACCACTGAGCCACGGTGCCCACACTGATGCAAAATAGTCTGAATGTGCACACAATCAGAGGGGCAAGACTGTCCAACGAGGAGAAGATGTGAGTTGCCCAAAAAGCCTAAATAAACATGTCTAAACATGCCTGGAATAGCATGATACTACAAAGAGCACCTGAGCATGCCAACACTCGGGCACAATGGACTCATTGTTAGTCTACGTGAGCTGTTGGATGATCTCATGTCAACCGAAGGTTCCGAAGGTAAGCGGGAAGTAGTAGCCGAAACCAATTTGGTATACCGACTACATACAGGTATATCGACCAAAAAAGAGTTCATGGTATGCTGATGATGGCGAATATCGTATAAATGTGACAAAAGATGTAGAGCACTATTGTGTTAAATAAGTGCAGCTAGGGGAGAATACCATGCTAGAAGAAGATGAAATCGAAGACCCGTGCAGCAGGGAGAATATCCAGCAGTTCTACAGATAAGCCAAGCAACTGGCCTCTAACTGAAACGTAGCCTCTTTAGAAATTGTAAAGGGAACTTAGGCAACGATGTGCGGAGAATCGTAGATGGACTTAAGCAGCACTTGCAGCAGCTACTAAATGGGCCAGATGTCGAAAGAGTGATAATTCAAGAAGAGAACCCAATCCAGTCAATGAGGAAACAATCCTCTCCCGGAGTATAGAAAAGCTCAACTATTCATTAGCAAAAAAAAGGCCATAAGCTCTGATGGCTTACCAACTGTGTATGTATACGTAGATAATATTCATCATCAATTAATGATGGTTGGACGAAAGAATGGCCAATGACAGAAATATCAGGTGGACTAAGCCCTTAAATTGTGTTAAATTGTTTACTCTGGTTGTTTGCCCTTCGACTTTCACCTATGCGTCAAAGGTTTAGTGGATAAAAACTACCGAAGTCACTGAAGTCACAAAGATAAATCGGGTCTAGCGACAGGCAAAAATTAAGTCTGGTGACTAAACAAATTTGGCCGAAGCTGGATCTAAAACGCTCTAAGAATTTGATTTCTCAATCTCAATACTTTGCATATCGGAACCACAATAGGTGTCATCACTAGACACTGTCTAATATATCTAATAATCTCTAATAATCTGCTTGGCTAGGGCTCTTTGTGAACGATATTTGTAGAAGCTGCAGGGAAGAAGAAAAGGAGGCAACTATTCCTCACCTTCTTTGTTTCTGCTCAGGTCTCTCCCGTTGAAGGAAGTTTCACCTAGGAGCCCCCTACTAAAACGATTCAGACGACCTGATGAATATTGACTTTAAGAGCCTCTTACGCTTCATTAGAAGCTCACTTTCTCCCATGATCCACGTGGTCATTGGTCTTAGTGTGTTAGCGAATCTTAGCTGGCAGCCACTTCAACCTAACCTAACCTACTACCACTGCACCTCTCAAAGCCATTCTGGGCTCCCTGATTTACTGATTCTCGACAGAATATTCTTCGACTTAAGACATCTGGACCAAGAAATGTTGGTTAGCGGTCAACTTCCAGAAAACTAAGTTGGTATTATTTGCCAACAAATCGAAAATATCATAGTTTTTGTACTACCTTCTATAGGGGCCACACCCGTTAGAATCGACTGATACTTAGGCCTTGTGCTTGGTAATGATAAGAAGCTGAATTAGACACTAAACATAAATATAAAATTAAAGAACCCTACTATAACATTTTATTATTGTTATTATTAATAATACATCTCCTTCCCACTTTTGCACAAGCTCCAGCATACCACGACTTTAAATAAAAAAAAAAAAAACTGGGTGCGTGGTAACCACGCGCGATAGAAGTGAAACTTATCTAGGCTTTAACTGTGAAAGAATAATAAGACAAGATTATTGATTATTGATTATTTTCCTCATATACTTTCAGCTTCAATCATTTTCACAGTTTGTTTTATTGCAGTAACTTCGGCTTGTGGGGAACAGTAGGGATGCAGTAAAGTGAGAGGGTTATGATCTCTATAATCCTGATCATAGCCTGTCCGAAAGAAAAAGAAGAAGATCGAATCTCTGATTACATTGAGAGATTAGTATGACGTAGTTCCAGCCGGAATTTCGGGATATGCCAACGATTTAGAATGGAGGTGTTCCCATAGGACGTCGCTGTCCAGACACCAGCAGCCTTTAGTCTGAGTGCTATTTAAGTCGCCGAACTTTCGTAGTACATATTTAGTGGTAGTAGAAGATAGAATATCTTTTTCAAAGCTGCAGTAGGCGTTGGTCTCATCATACCCAAAACAGCCTGTCCCTTGGATCTTAGAGACGATGTCAAAATAACATTTCTTCTCGAGCAAATTTCCACCAGACTATCGAAACACATGTTAGAATGGGTCTCTAAACCGCACTGTTCAACCAGTGTTATATCTTTGGCTGAATGCTTTACCGAAGGCACTTCTACACCCATAAAAATCCACATAGGCCTCTTTATTCTGTCATCTGTGTATATTTTCCTTCCACTTGAGCTTGCAATTCAGTATTACGCCCAGGTAGATAGCTGTTTCCTTAGGAATAAGCTCCTTGTGAAAAAAAAAAAACTAATTCGAATTTTTTCCCAGACCCCTACTGTTGGCCCAGTTACTTACTAAATTCAATTATCTTAAGTCACTGTCAGATATTTAAAACTTTAAGTATAAAGTAAAAATTCCTAGCGATGCCTCAGCCCATGAGGTACATACCAGGAAAGCTTCCAACCAAGTAAATTCAAAATATACAACATCCCACCATTGTCTGTGGTTCGAAAATGTGTCCACTAAAAAAAAACATATCTCAAGCAAAAAGAACAAGCAACTATTCTTAACCTTTCACTATACGTGCAACTTATGTCCAACATCTTTGTGGGGTTCCACTTTAGTGCCATCAAACATATTTCCCAAGAGCTAAAAGTTGAATTCGAAAAGCAAAAAAATAAAATACTCACTCAGACTTCAAAATACCCCAAGTATGCTTCAATCTAAGAAGATATCGCAAGCAAACTGCAACTTTCCCCCACAAGAGCACTCAAAACATTTCTCCTACAATAAATTTAAATAATGAGATGCACCCACACCCATCGTATAAGGTGTGCACAAAAAGAATATCAAAACTCTTTAACATTATGCACACACTTTAAAGAGGATAAACTTTTCTGTACTTTTGGATAAAAAAAAAACAAACAAATAAGAAGATACTATGTTCTCTTCTTCGGGACGACGACCTAGAAGATACGAAAACTTGTTTGTAAACTTGCAACTACTTTGAAAGTGATCTTGCAGAAATAGCACATCTCTGTGGAGCGCCCTACCGCTGATGGCCTTTGCTCTTCGGCTCTTTGGAAATTGTTTACTCTAAAGGTTTCATATAATTTTAAGGAGCTCATAAATCACGATTATTACTTACTACCTCGTGTGAGCTCGTGGTACTGGTAGAGACGCCATCCCCCCAATGTTGGACGTGTAATCAGTTTATGGCTTCCATATCCACCCACAATTTCTTTTGTTTAAGTCGCCGACGATGAATGAAAAAGGATGTTTTCATTCGAAATAGCAGGCTTCTTAAACGTTGCTGAAGAGCCTCTTAAGGTCTCAATAATCACATCCGCAACGGCAATGTGACGGTAACAAGGACGAAAGGTAAAACCACTTACATACAGGTGGTGGCTGTAGGATGGCTCTTGAAAGGGAGACGACTCAGCAAAAGCAGCGGTTGCATCGCAACAATGTGGTCCGTATACGCCTCTCTAATGTTTTTCGTTCTCATCCTGCAACCACCCATTAAAGGAAAAATCTCCATGTAAGTGCGGGTGTACTGTACTGTTCTACCTTTTCTACTTGAATCCTATTTTTCTCGGGAATATTTTTGCCACATTAATCATTTTTTATTAAAAACTGAGGAGATGAGGATGCACTTTGGGCGCAAGTTTAGCTTTCAAGTTTTTATATGTGTGATAGAGGCGGATGTTACGGTAGAGACGGTTCGTACTAGAAGGACAGTAGGGAAATGAATTAGGGACGAGGGGAAAAACGAGAATCACCGCCATCATAACGAAAAGGTTAACAAAGGCACTGCATGGAAAACAACATCGTTCAGTTAACAAGTTGATGGAGTTGGGGATAACTAGGATTCCCTGCAGTGCGAAGCTGCTCAGCTCTACTTAAACATTTAGAGCTCAACACTTATACCCAAGTGCATAAAGAAGGATTTTGCAGATTTGTGTGTTTACATACATAGATGTGCGGTGTCTGCCATTTGGTTAAAATGATAGCATTTTATTGTAAATACTTTTCGCTGCGACTTTAAATAAATATTCTTTGGCTGGTTATTTTGAGAATGCGAAAGGACTTACAGCATACTCTTAGTTACTTACACTTAGGCGTGAACGGGTGAACCTGGGCATCATTCCATAAGCTTCCAGTTGCGCACTCCAATGCGAGACCTTCCTCCTCCGGGTTAGATTCGGCGACATTGCAGGCCGGAGTGTTGGTATCCTGCACTCTACATGTACTCTACATGGTTAAATGCGCAATGTTTTGATTAAGTTAATGTTGCTGAACAGCTGATATGACTCGTCGTTGAATCTTCTTCTCCAAATCCCTTCAATAGGACTGGAATGATAAGTCCTATGCAGAGTCTCCTTGGTTGTTCGGGACAGTATCTTGCTACTCATGATCCGAATATATCGAAGTAGCCCATATGTATACGTTATTTACCAAGTAGTTTGCTCCAGCTGGGACTGTTGGCGCTACCGTTGGCACCGTCTTGGGAATCCCGCGTAAGAACATCTTTTGTTATGTTGTATGGTAATAAGTTATGACTTGTCCACCATGGTTTCGCTCATAAAAGAAAACAAACAAGTAGTAGGCGCATAAGCCACCCCGCTGCCACAAGACATGCGCTATGGGGGCTAGTGTAGACTGTAGCATTCTAAATAAAGATGCTCTTATGTATGCTAATTGAAGATGTTAATTCTTTATGTGAGCCTGCTAAGACGTAGATGGACTCCATCCACTCAGTATAGTAGTAGTCGGTAGTGAAGCTGGAAAACAACAAAGCCGCCGGTTCATATGGCCTTCTAGCAGACCTTTGAAATATTGAGATGAAGTTTCAGTAGTATGCATGCACTGAGTCATCAGTTACCCAAATTGTATTAAGGATTGAGGGTTCAAGCGAAATTGGATTCAAATCATAGACATCTATGGCTTACAAGTAAAAATTGTTTCTACTTTCCTAGTACTACACCCGCAGAGCAGTATTGGTCTTAGGTCTTGTGCTTCCGAACTTTAGCTAGCTTTCCGAACGCAGCTTTTTGCTTCCCGATCCTGCTGCATAGATCGAGTCCGGGACCGCCGCACTTGGCCGCTATATTTTCTTAGCAAAGAATGTAGTAAGTAAGTAAGCAGTACTTACTTTACCTAGGTTGCGCTACACCTGATTTATAACTGGATCGCGGCGGAACACCAGAGAAGGTGGTCAACCATAGAAGGTTGTAGGCAGGATAAAATGGCTATTAAATGGCCGACTGGCTACACTCATAGGGAAGTAATAAGCTTGTAGCAAAGAGCACTGAAATGGGTGGTAACGTTATCTACAGGTCATGGAAATTTCGGGTATTTATCACATTCTGGAGGATGATACCTGTGAACTATGCCTGGAGGAAATCGAGACGGCGCACAGTGCATCGACCAGTGGACAAAAATCAAAAAAATTAATGAATGATTTAAAGCTGCAATGCTGTGGAGCTCAGATTTCTGTTAAACAGATGCTAGCGTTGACACGATAAATCAAAGCCAGAGAAGAACTATGGAGAAATCCAGAGAGTCTCTCAGGCTAAGATGGATCGTGGAAGAGAGATGAAAAAGGGCCCATAACTGTGGTCTGATTCGGGATCTCTCGAAATAATATATGTATATATGTAGGATGCAGGCAATAAAAATGAAACTAGCAACTTAAATCAATTCACAAACTAGGTTTTTATTTAGTTAAATTAAATTAAAAAGAGTATTAGGGATAGTGGGTTTTAATACAACTTGACTGTACTGCTTGACGACTCAGCTGGATACTCACTGCGATAAGCAAACATTTGGCATAAGGAGACTTAAGGAAGCGGTAAAAATAATGTAAATAGTATATAGAGTAGTGTTAAGATAGTGTAAAAGTATTTGTGTAAGTAAATATAGTAATTAGTGTAAGTAAATGTAGAGATCATGTGATGCACTTGATGCGTGCCTACATATATGTAGGTGGCGCCACAGTTCTGGGTGAACCTTGTCCTCAACCAGCTAGCCTCTAAAGTGAAAGCTCACTGCCTTCGGCCGCGCACTCCAAGTTGGTTGAGGTCCCCTACTACTTGTGCACGCCACCTTAGGCGTGGTCATCCTCTACTGCGTTATCCCTCCGGGTTCGATTCGAAGAATGTGCGAGCCGGAGCATTGATGTCCATTCGCTCTACATGTCCTCACCTTCTTCTTCTAGTTCTAGTTCTTTGCCTAGGTTGATGTCGCTGTACAGCTCGTATATTTCACCCTCGAATCCTTGAATCTTCGAGATAGGGCCATAATTGCCTTCTTAGCCCAAAGAAACGACTGACAAGAGTTATTCTTCGTTTAATTTCTGCGGAGATATTGTTTTTAGGGTTCAAAGCAGAACCAAGGTCCCTTACTACCTCAAAGTTATAGCTCTCGACTGTGACTGCGGGCTTGCGAGCGTTCTCCATCGTTATCCTGCACGGACGGACGAGTTTGGCAGGGATGGCAAAACTAGACATGGCTCATAGTTCGTCTCTATATATGCTCTCATATGTGGCCTTAGAATCGCTAAAGAGATTTGCCTTTTTGGGTTTTCTGTACGATCTGCCGAACTGTGGAAGTTTCATCGATTGTGGACCTGAAACCACACTAACGGGAGCCAATCAGGTTGTTGACAAAACGCTTCAGACGTTCACACAATATAGCAGAAAAGATCTCGTACCCAGTGTTGAGGAGACTGATACCTCTGTAATTGGAGCAGTTGATGGGGTCTCCATTGTTATGGATCGGGCTAGTGATGCTGAGATGCCATTCACCAGACAAACACTTATTTTAGAAATGAGTTGGTGTAGGCTCATTTCCAGCTACATTGAACAGCTCGGGCGGTAGGCCATTAGGTACAGCAGCTTTGTTTGATTTAATATTCGATATTGTTATCCTCATTTCCTTTTGGTCAAGTGGACGGAAGTTTTGGCTATCATCGCCTACGTTGAATAGTACATTCTACCTGATAGCGGTATGTTGGTCTTCGTCACCGCTCTACGGTCTGTAGAAAAAGTTTTTCCATATTCTCGGCACCGATTGCGACTTTTTACATTTTGGTAAAACTTCCGTACATTATATAAGTATGTATAATCTCTCAATTTTTTCGATCCCGCGCTTCTCGTGCTCTTTTTTTCCTTTTTTTCTGAAAAAGCCGATGTGCTTCCCGTGTCTTTAGCACCTACTTGCTGCCTCTTCAGCCTTCGAGACAAGTAGGGCAATGGGCAAACGTTTATGATGCCCCACACTACGCTGCACTTTCTCCTTCTTTACGCGGCATTATGCGTCTATTGCTCATGCTGCTGCAATCCTAATCTTGATTACTATACGTTCATGCATCCGTCTCCACGAATCTTTTAATAACCATATGGGGTGGCTCTCCTGTACTGCACTGCCAATTGTTTTTTTCTTGTAAGGCAAGATATTCCCTCAATTTGGCACACTTGGGCATCCAGGAGCCTGTCGGTATTGCACCTGGGCTGTCTAAACAAGCTGGAGCGATTGCTGTTAGCGGATGAAGTATGAAGGCGTATAGAAGGTTACATTTTTTTTTTTTTTTTTTTATAATTTTTTTTTTTTTTTTTTTTTATAATTTACCCGCACTCAAGGGGTTATGAATACCCTTTTACATGTTATTCACATGGTGCGGGCGTCGGAAATGTAGATAGAGAGAGAGAAAGAGATTGGTGCAGTGGTTTGAAACTCAGATGTGTTAGGTTTCACATTAGCTCCAGGGGTGGTGTCCAGAATAACTGGTGAGATTTGATGCTGTCATGTATTTTTTTGCCTTCGCTTCTGATTCACAGTATTTTTTTCCCGATCCACCTGATGTCATAAGCATATCAATTATCAGCAGAGCGATCAATTTCTCCAGCGTTCTTGCACGATATAAGCTCAATATCTGCTTCGGACTTTTGTAATAAAATTTTCAAATTACCAGCTGATATCAATATGATCGATTTGGTTGGATATTCGTAGCCTGTTAGTTGAAACCCAATTGTTCTTATGAATCTTTGTTCTGGGATTTGAGTCTGTTACAAAAAGAAAATAATTTTAGTTCAGATGATGGATAGAATTTTAGCATCTTTTGCCTCATTTCTTCAACTTCTCCAGTTCCAGAGACATCAGTCTTCTCAGTATCACGTACAAGGTCTTAACTGCCACATTATGTGAACAACTGAAACCCTTCTTTAAAATCTCATCAGTCCCAATTAATGCAGTCTTGGGGAAGGAAACGACCAATTTCAACAATTAATCCCAAGGTGCCTTATTCGATACCCATCGATATTCTACCTACGACAGGATTTATAGGGACGAGCAGTATAGAGGCATCTTTAATTTTGACAACCTCGTCCGTCTATGCATGATAACGATGTAGTGTGGTTACAGTTACCTTAAATTTATTAGCACGAACTGGCCAGGACATTTGATGTCAAAAAACTTGAAAGGTTATACGAGACTCACAAGCCAACAACAGGAACACAAATCTATTGTCTTATGCCGACGATAATCACAATATTGGCAGAAAGAGAAGCACCTAAAATGGGTAGACTTCCACCGCCAAAATTTTTTCTTGAAAAGTTCACGGGATTTTTTCGCAGATCTCTCCAGTAGTACCATGTGAACCATCTGGATCGTCTTTTTCTTGTCTTTTCTCTTATCAAAAAAAACGGAGCTTTTCAACTTTTTATAAAATTGTTTGCATTTTCATTACTCTTTCGGGTAAAAACGGTTACTTGCAATTACTATTTTAGAATTATTTTAATCTTAAAAAATGCAAATACAGGGGTGGTGATATAGTTATGAAATGGAGTGTATGTACATGCTTTCAGTAGGAAAGGAAATATGGCATCGACGAATCGGACAGAACGTCGCAGTGGACAACAGCAACTTTTACCAATCGCTGTTTCTTCAGACAATGGAGGCAGTTGAGTAGTTTGAGCCTTTCCTGAATAACTAAGAAGACTGTACATTCTAGTCCTACTATGCGGCGCTGAAGCATAAACTTTGGTTGTGGCTTGTTGGTTGACGTTAGTTGGTAGTAGTACCAAGGAAAGTAAGTAAGTATAGATCCTATATGAAATATTCTCAATAGTCACTTCGCTATCGCTACAAAGATATAAATCTCAACGTGCGGCGATAAAATCAAAAACTCAGCGCAAAAAGGTGGGATTATTTGTGTTTCCACTCTATCGACGTTATGATAAAGTTCAAATTTGACTTTAAAACGGTGAGTAGTGGTATAGCAAAAATTTAACTTTATTACCAATATTTTGGACTATGTATCCATGTATCCCTTCCCTTGTTGACCTCAACTTGAAGGATCTTAGAAAAAAATTCTAATCTAAAAAAGAACTCCTACCTACCCATCCAAGATATCTCCAAGACAATTTGCCGCTCCAAAGGCATTGGTATTCCATGAGAAACTAAGGCAAGCAATACGACAACTTCTCCTCCATGGATTCTCATGAAGCGATCCATAAATACTGCTTTTAATGCTTTAACCAAGGCGTCAACTCCCAACGAAATTTATAAACAGATGTTCCACGTTTTCACAGACAGGTCGAAAACTGAATTTAGAGAAACATTTACTGTTGTTGATAATAATGGAAGAACGTTATGCAAAGAGCTGCTGGCCAATTTTCGTTCAGTCTTCTCTGCCGAGGCTAGGCTATCCTGCGAGCCATACAATTAACAATCAACGAAAAGACTATAATCTGTACCGACAGTCTCTAAGCTATATCAGCAATTAAAAATATAGGAAACAACACACCTAATATACAATCTATTCGAGAGAATTTAATTGTAAATAGAAATCATTTAAAACTCCTTTAGGTACCTGGCCGCGCAGAGATAAAAGGTAATGAGGAAGCGGATATGACCGCCAAGGATGCGGAAATGGAACCTCTTCTCACTTATTGGACCTTCAACAGAAAGGACATCAAAAGATACATACAACGTTCTGAAACGACAGGGTAAGAAAAAAGATATTTTTTCTATTTCTACGTTACCCGACCTTTCATAACTAGCCGAAAGCCCTTATAACTTGTGCTATAAGTCTACCTATTAGATCTGTAATTTATTATAATTTAATAAAGATTATAATAATAATAAAAAATAATAATAAAAATAATAAAGTTTAAAATTTAATTGTTATCACATGTTAACTTTGGTTGTTCAGGTGTATTTATGGGTACATTTAGTTTTACGAGTATAATCAAACGTAAAATTTCAATGTTAAAGAAACTGAAAACAATTGGCATCATATCAAAGTAAGAGTATAGATAGACATCAGCACTACGTGGGATCCAGTCGTGTATTTTATTTTTCAAAAGTTAAAACAGCAATTTTTCCAAACATTTAACCGGGAAATAAATTTCAAATATGATAAAATGAAGACGGAAGAGGCAAAACTCTACCCCGCTTCCCATAGGGGGTTCCCCGCCCATTGAAACCCTGTAAATGTCTTATCTACTCTACTCTAATTACTTACTTGTTATCGAGTACAAAACACTTTGTTGACTTGAGAAAGTTCAGCATCTTGTCTGTAAGTACGCCAGAGAGCTCGTCAAGATTATCGAAGAAGTATTTACCGAGGAAATTGTTTCTGGAATGTTGAAGTCCAGGACAGTGACAGAGGAAGTGGGTGGTGTCCTCAAAAACTCCCTCGTCGCCACAAGCTCTGCAAAGTTCTTCTTCCGTCCGGCACAGTTTCTTCATGTGGTATCGCAGACTATTATGCCCCGTGATGATACCCACGAGGATAGAAAGGGATCCTCTGTCCTTTCGTATAAATCTCTCGGTCCTTGTCCATATTAGGTTCGCCACTCTTGTGGCTAATTTTCCTGCTTCAAGCTTCAGCATGCAAGGCGGGATGTTTACAGAAATATTAGTTGGTTCTATTAAATATGTTGAACCCTGCCTAGCTAGTTCATCAGCTCTTTCATTGCCTGGGATACCCTCATGTCCAGGAACCCTGTGCTATATTCCAAGAACCTTAAGCTCTTCACGACAGCATCTCACAAGTTTCCATTTAATTTCAGTAGCAGTAATTGCTTTTATAGCTGCCTGGCTGTCGATAAAGAAGGTGTTATCATCCCTTACGGCAGACTCACGGGCAGCTGCTGTCACTGCCAGGACCTCCGCTTGGAAAACACTGCTGTGGTCTGGTAGTTTAATGGATCTCGATATCCCTAGCGATTCAGAGAAGATGCCGGAACCTACACCGGTGTCCATTTTCGATCCGTCAGTATATAATGTTGTGGATCTGGTATTAGCTATATGTCCGCTCTTCCATTCTTCTCTCCTAGGGTAAGCTGCCGTAAATGGCATATTAAAGTAGATGTAGTCCGTTGTGGGTACATAGCCAAAAAATTCTTGATGGATGGTCGAAAGCCCTGTTGCATTTGACTTCCAGTTCGCTGACTGACTGATTCTCAGGGCACTAATGGCTGCTGATGTGTTTGTAAAGATGTCTAGCCGAAGCAGGTTGAGAATAGCCTTAAGGCCTGCAGTTGGAGCTGTTCTCATTGCACTGGTGGCACCAATGACCGGTAGTCTCTGAACTTTGGTGAGTGCCATTAGATAGGTGGACTTTCTTAGCAACGGCCACCATACGAGACTGCCATAAGTCAGTATACATATACATACATATGTAAGTGACAAAAAGTTTGTTTATCTTTGCTCAAGCCGCTGTGCAGAAAGTAGAGAGGGAGAGTGACAAGTGGCACTTTGACTAAAAATTGAAACACAAGAGTGTGGTAATGGTAACTGATCATCATGGTCAGTCGACTGCATTTGCATGGTAACAAATTCCTTTTGATTTCATTTGACTAAAACATAAAAAAAATGTTTACACGAAACCTACAATTCACTACATAGTGCATATGCATGTACATGTATACCTACTACTCACAATACACTTTTCTTCAGATTTAAACCACAATTTCAACGACATCTATTATTTACAGAATTAACCTGGGGAGCCAGACGTGAGTTTTGTCTTTAAATTCAAAATGGTGGTTAAAATAATTCAATCCTATAGAAAACTGAAATCTTTCAATGAAATCGGGGGTGTTTCAATGTATTATAAAATACAAATGTTGCGATTAGGTATGAACCAATATATAAGACAAAGCCAAACTCTAGTTTTTTTTTTGATGAAATTTTCGAATACATCCTTGCATATTTGCGGCTCGATAGTAGTTGTGGTTTATTGGCAAACATATTGATGGCTTCAAAAAAAAACCAAAGAAAGGAATCGCACCCGACTTTGTGGCTAGTTCTTACCTAAATACATAACTTGAGATTCAGAACCTTGACATTTTTCAGGCAGCAACTCAATTGTTTCGCAAGTATTGTGACCGGAACCACATGTCTTCACGATCAAAATCAATCAAATCGTAGTAATACAAACGCATTTTCACCCGCAATTTCAAAGAAATATGCCCCAATCACCCCATAAGCTCAAAAATCATACTAAACAGTGTTGTATGCGCTGTTTTCTCTTGAATTCCAAATTCAACAATTTTGCTTATTATATAAAGTAGCGTTGAAAGCACTGTTACCACTGGGACTCATTTGAGCCAAAAGGGACTCATTTTTTTTAGCTTGACTCAGGGACACATCTTTTTTAGATTTGGCTCATTTTTTTAAGAATACGGAATTATGTGCTTCAAACGATAAAGAAAAAGTTTGGACTGCAGATTAAAAACTATGCTTTTACTTATTTTATTTCTTACTTTTTTTCTTATTACTGAATTGTTTCTTTTTGTTTACTTTTTTAAAAATGCGTTCTTAAGACTTTTTATTTCATAATATTCTTTTATATTATCGAAAATACATCGCTTTTGTGATATTTGTAATACATGTATGTGATTTATGTAAAATTAGTTAGTTTAATTAAATTTACGAATTAAATGTTTTTTTTTTTATGTTTTCAAAATATTTATTTTTATTATTAAAAAATAAAAAAAGTCTTATTATAAACTTAAAAGGGATTTTTTAATGGGACTCATTTATTTTCAAAATGGCTCATTTTTTCAGCCTCTGGGACTCATTAAAAACTAAACCTGCGGTAACACTGGTTGAAAGTATGCCTCATCGCAAAATTGGCGTTCACTAGCTGATGTTCCACTAATTAACACATTCTCTTCGGCTAAAATGATATTCTTGTTTCAGTTCTTGAGTCGGCTTGATATTGTATGTATGTAGATGAAAACATTTTGCAACTATGTTTTTAAATAAAAATAGTCCCAAGTCAACTTTGATTACGTTTCAAAATTGTCCTTTTGAATTGGTCGCTATAAATAACACCTTAGATAAATCTAATAAAGCCACTCTTCCTCGCATTCCTTCGGCTTACTCTCTCAGTCTGATGGCAACAGACTCCCAAGCTATTGCGCTTTTTCTCGAAGTGCTGACAGGTTTCACATAAATGAGTGAAACAGCGTGCTTAAAGGTAAAATGTGAAACTCAGTCACCTTTGAAAAGAGAAAAAAAATGGTTACAATCAAGGCAAGAACATATTGCTATTTTTTTATCAGAGCTTAGAAAAAAAGACCTCTATGCCACCTAAGATAATATACAAGTCAGTTAGTTTCACTGAAATCCTCACATTTCTGGGATTCCAAAGCCCTGCACACTTATTGGTTGAAACTGGATATAATCGCCACTGATTTCTTAAGAATAAAAGAACAAAGAGAAAATGAAAAATATGTATATCAGAAATGATCAAAGTTTGTATTCGTGGGACCCACGAAAAATTGAATGATCACGTTCAATTATGGAGAGAGATCTCAAATGTCGATATTTTGTCAACCAGTAAAACTGCATATGTTTAGCGATAGTGGATTTTTTTTTCAATGGATTGATCGTCCATTTTTTTTAAGTAAGGTGGAAGGCATCGAAAGTTGCAGTGTGGGATTTAAAACCACAAAAATCACCTCTGCACCCAACCCCTGTTGCGCATGGTACTGCCGTGAAGCATTTCGTTTGTTATTTTCTTCACCTTCTTAGTAGAAAGAGATTATAGTCTCCTCATTTCTCTCTCTTCGCTCCTCAAGGCGCAGATGGTTGTGATGGCTTTGCTTTCTATAGCCTTCGCACGTCGTCAGCATGATCACTGAGTGATCTCAGAGTAATTTGGCCACCAATTTTTACTTCTAATATGCTCCTGGCCATGGCGTATATTCGGCATTCCATTAGGGCATGTTCCGCGCTCCGGGCTTTGCCTTCACAGTGCGAGTAGTACGGGTCATCCACCATCTCGTGAAGGTACGCCCCAAATCCATGCCCCAACAAGGACTGTGTCCAGATTGATCGTGATCGTAGGTACAGATGTTAATGCAGTTTTTACTGTTATAACTGTTATAACATGATCTGTCATAGTAGAGCATTCAATAAACTTATTTCTTTTTAAAAAAATACATATTTACATATGAATAAAAAAAAATTAAGTTGATGCAGAAATTATGAAAGTTACATATAAGCTATATTGACCATATGTATGTACTTCTGCAAAAGTCAGTGAGGTCATATTCCTCCACAAAATATGTAATAAGCAACTATGTATTTATTTTTAGTACACTGCTCAGAATTTCAAATCAATCCTAAAATATTGCAAAAGCAGCTTTACGAGTATTTTATACCATCCAATTTCAAACTTTTCGCCAAACAAATAATTAAAATATTTTAATACGCCACGAAATATTTCATATTACACTGAGTACAAAATTATAATCCTGCATGACAGTATTCTAAAACTGTCAAAACATATCCCAAAATACCACTATGTATCCCACTATCAACTCTATCTGTCAATAAGAACAAATAAATTAAACCGAATAGTTCATCAGCTCTGGCGCAGAACCGTAAGCCGTTTTATTCTCTTGTGAGCATGGACTTCCGTACCTGATATCACCATCGGAAAATCTTTCTAATAAGCACCCTATGATTAGTTTTTTTTTTTAATTGTGAACTGTCATACATAATCTTTACTGTGACCTGGTATTATGTTTGACAGTTGCACAATGTCAATACAAAAATCGATGTAAACACCAAAAAGGAGAAGCATTTTCCCAGTTGTTACCTCAAAAATGGAGTCCGAAATCCTGGAGAAAATCTTTTCCGGTTGCTAATTATTTTAAAAATATTTTGCATATATTCCATAACCCTTTCTTTCTAGAATTAATAGAAGTAGACTTATCTGAACTAGAACTGAAATTCACCACCGAAAGTATTGCCCAAAAGGAAGAGCGCAATGAATTCACCTGTTTCTACTGTTTTAAAAAATTTGGTTGTCAAACCGATATGCTGGATCATATTGAACTCGAACACTTCACATTTGTTTGTGATAAATGCGACAAAAAATATCCCACCGATCAAGCGCTAAGAAAACATAAAAAAAATTCTCATTTGGCCGGAAAATTTAAATGTCCTCTTTGTGGTTTGTATTAAGGATTTCTAATTGAAATTGCGCTGTACTTAAATTTTCTTTCAGATAGAGCATTTACCCGCAAAGATCACTGTAAGGATCACGTCTATACTCATTCCGAGGAACCACTATTTCGGTGTAAATATGACGAATGCAATAAAGTCTTCCGACAGTCTATTACTCTCAAACAACATGAGCGCATACATACGAGGATTTATCGAAAAACTTGTCCCATATGCAAAGAGAATGTAGTTTATTTGGCCAAGCATTTAAGAACGCATTTGGAAACAAAAGAACATCAATGTAGTAGTTGTGATAAATCGTTTTCACGCCGTTGTTATCTAGTTGAACACGAAAAGATACACCAGGGCAAAGTTTTATTCACCTGCGATGAGTGCAAGCTTGAATTTAAGACTTCAAATGGTTTTTACAAGCACAAACGAAGTAAACATAATGCAGAACGTTATATTTGTGAGATTCCCGAATGCAAACAACAGTTTAATCGTAAGGATAATATGACGTCGCACATGAGGCGAATGCATAAGTTAATAGTCGAAACAGTTGATGCCACAATTGTCCATTAGATTTAAATTAATTGATTGCAGTGCAGTATGTACGATAAATCGATACATCTGCTTAACTATTTTTTAACAAAATAAGTGTTGTGACTGACGAGTAAGCACAATGATTTTAAATACAAATTGTGTACTTTTAATTTAGTAGAAGGATCATAGATAAATATTTTTTTAAGGATATTCGCAATCAAATAGAATCATATTTATTTTCAATTGAGTTCAAACAAATTAACTCATTTTCTGAACAGCTTTTGTTCTTATAAACAGATCGTGACTTTGTACGCACTCTTATTGAAAATTGATATTAATGTGTTCAAATTTATTTATTCTATTTAGATTTTAAATTAAAAACGTTCAGTAAGATATTAGACAACCAAATTATTTCAGGATTTGATTGACAGAATTGATATTACCAATGACAGTACCTTTACAAGTACGTGTACTGCAGTTCAGTTTGTTGAAAATGTAATATATAAACACTAGTCACTTAGTTATATGTACCTATGTAAATACAACATATTTAGATTATGCTAAAATGTCCATCCTGTTTAATGGAGTATTAGAATTAATCTCGTTAACTGTTTCATGAAAACAAATGTATGGCTACCAGACTATAGCCTTAATCCGAGCAGTTTCTTTTGCAATGAATGCAAGTCCAAGCACTATGTTTTACTTTTTTTTTTATTTACGAAATTTGCACTTTACTGCTACGCTATGTTCTTGTAAACAAACATACTTTGATTTTATATCAGTTTTTGAACATATAGACTTGTAGAAAGATACATTTTCTGTACTCCGATTCATAGGTTGTATTAATAGCAGAGTTTTGAAATAATACCTTAAAGTTACAGCCTGCTTCTAATTTATGTAACTACTACGCCGACATTTTTTGCAGACTATAACTGCCATAAAAATAAAGTTTATAAATGAAATAAATAGTACATTCCCTCTTGCATTTTCCAGCACTTTTCTTTTTGTTTTCCTTATCTGACTCTAAAGAATAACTTTAATACGGCAAGGTGAAAAGTTTTTGGCCTTGCACTGAATGACTGTTTTTTTAACTTCAATATAAATTTGTTTTTCTATGTACTCTTTTTATATCAATGCTTTAGTCCAACGTTTCTCCAATATATAATTTCTATTCTGGAAGTGCGATTCTGAAAGGTCTGCAAAATACGCATTTATAGCTGCGTTCACTTCTTCATTTGACTCAAACCGTTTTGCAGGCACAAATTTATTTCGATTTGAGAATAGGTAGAATGGCTGAGATTACTACCAACTTTTAGGAACCGCAGTGCTTATACAATAGAAGAGTTACTAAAACTAAGCCCCTGCACATTTTATTTCCATAACACCCTCTGTTAAATAGTTTTTCTGTTTCATTAATTCAGTTTGCTATAAAAATGTCCAAGTTTTTTTTTCTGCAAGAAAACTGCTTATGTATTCAAGAGTTCCCAGGATCATCAAATCAAACAAATAATAGTATTTTCGAAAATATGTCATAAGAAATTAAACCACGTTCCGTAAGATGGTTATGTCGTGGTGAAAGCGTTTATCGCGGCCGGTGAAGGTGTGATCCTCTCCTGGAAACTGCAATCACAGCCACCGAACATAGAGAAAATCAAATAAAACCTAAGATTTACTGCCTGGTAGTACAATAACCCGAGATGAGTCTGAGTGCTCTAAGATTCGGTTTTCCTTTATTTAAAAATAAAATAGCATTCCACTAGTGCGATGTAACAAATTGAAGTTTTTTGCTTCTCAAATTGTTCTTATAATAAAATATCTAGTCACAAAAATATTAGTAAAGACAATTTATTTTAAAAGTTTTAACAAATTTAAAAACAATAAAAATCAGAGGTTATTATGCTCCTTCATTTTATTCACCATAAAACATATAATCATAAATATATCAATAAAAAAAATATGTGTATATTTCAGAAGATGTCATACATGATAAAAAAAGACTCGTAAAATAAATCTTAAATTATTGAATTGGTGTGAAACTATGTATGTTTGAAAATATTTAAAATAAATCTACGTTATGTACGATATTAGAAAGACGTTCGTTGCAGCTAATCTACATACTTTCCAAGTGCTACTCAATATTTCCCTACAAAGTACAAGGCAGGTATCTTCTTCTTCTTAAAGTTCCTTTCCGCTCCGGAGGGTGGAAATCATCAAGGCATGGATAGAAGGGGGAAAGTTGAGTAGAAAATGCAACGATAATTATTACAGCTTCTACAAAAGATTGAATATTTAAGGATGCGAATTCTTTGTGTTAAATTGGGTGCCAGCAGATTACAGAGAATGTCCTGAGTACGACTTTAAAATCGTGCACAGGGTCTTCAACTGTACTGCTTACTAGTTGGGGAGAACAAACTCCGCGAGAGGACTTCAGACAACGGCTTTCAAGTAATCAATTATGCAGGAGCGTGTAATGCGATGATAAGTAGCACTAGATTTTTTCACCAACGAAGTCACAGAGCAATCTATCCCCGGATAGTCGAACGGCTAACCAAAGTGATCACGTACAGTGCACTGTTTTAAGAGCCAACGGTGGAAAAGCCAAAGTCTACTTAGAACGTCTGGACCGAACAAAAGGAAGTTAAATCGATTACATCATCATAAACAAACAGTTTAGAAATGTGAAAAATCGACAAAACCTGTCCAGGCGCAGAAGCAGGGTCAACCCATATTCCGGTTGTGGCAAACGTTACGTTCCAGATGAAAAAGTCGAGAAAAAGTAAATAGGTTCGCAATGAACCACGATACTCAACCAGGTGAAAAGAGTAATCAATTATTATGAATGACACTGTTGGAATAGAGAAGACAGAAGTCAAACCCTACTAGATACAAAGTGATAAAACAAAGTAATTAAACACAAAATCAGAAAATCTAAAAACGAGTACCTAGCACAATTTAAGGAATCGAAGAGATTCGATAGCAAACGACGGTTTTAATCTCCCAAGAACATAAAAGAGACTGATTTTTTGTGGCCACAATTGGACCATTATAACGCAAATAACGCAAAGTACCAAACAAGCGGACAAGCAGTCGATCAAAAATAGTGTTATCAGCAGTTTTTGGTAACATGCCTTGGCGACCTCGCAACTGCGATTTGGCGGCGTTGAACTTTTTTATGGGGGACTGTTATCACTCAAACGATCTATAAATTGATATACTTTAAGAAATATCCATCGAGCTATTTGCGAAATACAGCCACAAACAATCAACATTGAACTGCATGGTTCGGTTGACACGATGGCATTTCATTGCTATCTCAAAAATAAACCAACCTTTATATAGAACACAAAAAAATAATGTGAAAAGGGCCTTTTCGTGCTGTTAGTGTTATGTAGTTTAATGCGAAAATACGGAATTGAGAAGCTGAGAACTGTGTTTAGATCAAAGAGATTTAAGAAATAAATAAAGTAATAAAACACAATATTTTTTATGGTTGGAAAAAAGAACTAATCGTTCTGGAAAAAACCCAACCGTTTATTACGCTTGCTCGATGGATACTGAAACTATACACTGCCGTGCGCGCAGTAGCACGTCGGACTGAGAAAGAGATAGAGAGAGAGACTTATAGACTAATACACTCGTATGCTACGCATACGATACAGTGCCGACGAAAACGCATGTTTTCCATCAGTCGCTTTGCTGTCGGATCTTTACTGTCGTTCTGCTTGCTTCTGACCCTCGGAGCTTGCTGACTCAACTGGCAGGATACAAATCTTCTGAACTGGCCTCGCTAGCTGTCCCGTTTCCGTTTGTATTATCACGGATCTGACTATCCCATCCTTGCTCTTGATAAGCTGGCAGACTCTTCCCATAGACTAATGTGCTGGCGGAAAATTCTCACATTTAATTATTACTAGCTGTCCTATTTTTAAACTTTCCTTTTCTCTCCTCCATTTCTTTCTCTCCTGTAATGTTACAAGATATTCTTCTTTCCATCTTTTCCAAAAGTGATTTAACATAAGCTGTCTTTCTTTCCACATCTTTACGCCTTTCGTTTCTGGCTGTCCCGCTATCGCAAACGGTGGCGGCAACACTATTGGCTCGCCAACCAAGAAATGTGTAGGCGTTAAAGCCTGTAAAGCTGTTGGATCATCACTTAGTGGATAAATTGGGCGTGAATTTAATATACCCTCTATTCCAATTAGTAATGTTAAAAACTGATCGTACCCTAGCACTCGCTGTCCAACTATCCTTTTTAAATGATATTTCATCGATTTGACTGCTGCTTCGTTTATGCCACCTTGATGTGGGGCTGCTGGCACCAAAAACTTCCACTCTGTCCCTTTCAGGCTTAGACGATTGAATACTCCATTCTCTCGCCACTCTGCCTAAGCTTGCTTGATTTCCCTTGCAGCTCCGACAAACGTGGTATAGTTACCGTTTTGAGCGGCGCAACTCGTGTTTTCGAAACAATCAGCCTGCTCGTTATCTTTCCATTCGCTTGCTCTGAAAATCCATGAATTTGAATTTTCGCTTTCCTGCCCGTTCCAAGCCACCTATCAATTCGAAACTGTTCTAGGCATTTGACTTCTTTCCAAAGCGCTGTCCATCTGTCCTTAATCCTCCTGATCCCACTCAAGACTTAATCGCCACATGTCTTGAATTAACATCTTTCCCAATATTGTCACTGGCGCAATATACCCATTCGGGTCATACAACTGAGCTACACAACTCACTATCTTTCGTTTTGTTATTTTTTCGTCTATCTCTTTGTTTTAACTACAAACGTGAATTGATCGAGATCGATCATCCACTGTAAGCCTAAAACGGCTGCTTGCTCTCCGCTGTCGAAAACCATTGTTTTCTCGCTGTCAGAACCAAACTTGCTCGCTAGCCATTCACTGTTGGCATCAGCGCGGTTTCCATATTAGCTGTCGAACGAGAGAAAGAATTAGAAGAACTCAAGTAACTTGCCCCCAAATTTGGATCAAATTAATTTAATGCTTTTCCACTACTGGCACTAACTTTCCCATACTCAATATGTTCAACTGCTCGTCTAACAAGGCTGTCTGCTTATCCAAAATTACTCGCTTTTCCTCAATTAACTTGAGTTCCTCCATTGAAATTGGAGTGCTGTCCTTGCTGGCTGGCTTCTGCTGTTTGGCTGGCACTGTCTCTAGTCAGTCGTGGTAATGCTTGCGCTTGCTGTACGATGCGCCTCCCGCCTTCATGGCGGCAACTGGCTTATTTATGTCCCGAGATGGGCACAACACGCTGTTATGCTTTTGCTTGCAATTATATAGCTGATGCTCTTCGCCACACACTTCGCACCTATGAAGTCGTGCGGACGAGCTGGCTGTGGTTATCGTGCTGACGCTTCCACTTGCTCTGCTATATCCTGCTGGCGCAACTTTTCCAACTGACCGCGGAATGCTGCCTTGGCGGCATAATATAATGCCTTTGTAGCTATCATGTCTTTCTCCGCTTGTCCAGTGTCCTGGTCTACCCTTAACAGCAGGTTGACATGAACATCATTGAAACGAGTCCATGCCTCTTCCAGCCGTTCAAGTCGTACCGTAATGTTCTCACGGTCCACATGGACAAACTCTTCCTGATCGACATATGCCGCTAGACGACGAATTGCATTCATCATAGCAGAATGCACGTTCATACTGGCCAATGCTGTGAAATAAAACAATAGAATTAGCTGTCGTACTATCACTGCTGTCGACTTTCGTCACTCTCACACTCTCGAATTCATACTAGCTTTTATAAAAATTCTATCGAAAGCATCGAATGATGCCGCTATCCTACTAACATAGACAAAATGCTCTTCTCAAAACAAAATTCGATCCATCTGAATCGATCTTAAACAACAACTGTACTATGCTGTGGCTGTCCGGCAAGCAAACATTAATACTTTCGAGAATCTTTTTTGTGAAGATTCATAACTATCCACTGTCCTAAGTAATTTATAATATCTATTCTGATAGGAGAGTTCGAAATTCTTTTTTCGCAACCCCCAGCTGGCATGCTGGCCGCTTGAAAGCACACTTTCCGCTTTATGCTGTACCAAAATAAAGTCATCGAATTTCATCTCTTGTGAATATTCGATCTTGCATCAATCACTATTCCGCTAGCAACATATGCATGTTAGCACTATACCACTTGCCATTGCGTCTATTACAAAGACACAGAAATAAAACAAATAACCGGAATCCATCCCATATTGTGCGTTACTGTCTGCAGCTGGCTGACTGTACATAGACCACACGAGTCAAAACAATGGCTGAACTACATCGTCGCAACACGTTCGCGCATGCTCGAACGATATGCAACAACACATTCATTGCCACCCTTGCTCACTATCCGCTATTCGAAATAAATAAAAACAAAGTCAACAACACATTTGGATGGACTCCACTTGCACACACTTGCACACTATTACAAAAATATAATGAGTTTGTTTGCTTGCCACTTTACTTGCTCTATCCCCTAAAGGATTTTTTGTTTAAACTTTCCACTATTCTGATAATAATTATCATTATCACTTGCACCAATATTTGTGGACTGTATTTATTTACTTCTGATTACTTGCTGAATTCAATTAATATATTTTAATTTTACTTTTCGATATTTTGATTCTAATTTTCGCTCTCTCAAAGAAAAATTGATGCGCAAGCGTCGACTTCGTATACACCAATAAACGGTTGTCTGGCACTCGAGCGCAGACACCTGTCGGCTGTCTGCTGGCTCTTTTTTCGTTTCGCTCTATACGCTGTCCATGGCTCTATGTATTCGCTTTTGAATAACATCGACTGTGAGCCGCTGGCATTGCTGTTCATGCTACTTATATGCATGTGTGTGTACGACTTCGTACGCTGGCTGTGATTTCGTCATGGACGAAAAATAACTTGCACCCTTTTGCTATCCCAACTAATTTTAGTTGAACAATTATACTTATCTTATCCATAGGTTGCTGGCGCCGTCCGGCTCGTGGGACCAAATGTTTAGATCAAAGAGATTTAAGAAATAAATAAAGTAATAAAACACAATATTTTTTATGGTTGGGAAAAAGAACTAATCGTTCTGGAAAAAACCCAACCGTTTATTACGCTTGCTCGATGGATACTGAAACTATACACTGCCGTGCGCGCAGTAGCACGTCGGACTGAGAAAGAGATAGAGAGAGAGACTTATAGACTAATACACTCGTATGCTACGCATACGATACAAACTGAGCTCCTATCAATTTATGTACATCCAACGCAAATCGGATGGCTCTTCTACTATTCTCAAATTTGCAAATACTTTTTCAACAGACATTCAAATCATTTATTTGCTACCATTTTCAGTCAATCGTTCATCGATCACAGGGTTGAAACCGATCTTAGTTACTCTTCCTTGATAAACAACTGCGCCACCAACCAAATTATCAATCCTAAAGACGATTACTCATACGATTTCGATGGATGGCCTCCATAATTTGAAAAAAATTGTATAAACCATCTTATCCATCCACTCACTGCCCTGTTTCAATTAATGATCTCTCAGAGAGTCTTCCATCGTTTATAGATAGTGACTATAATATCATCGTCATCAAAAAAAAGAATGCAAGAGTAATATATCCCATTTATCGACACATAGCTAAACTCTTGCGTTTCTAAACATTTTCAAAGCATCGTGTATGATGTAATTTTTTTTTTTATAATTTACCCGCACTCAAGGGGTTATGAATACCCTTTTAATGTGTATACACAGTGCGGGCGTTGAAAGGAAGATAGAGAGAGAGAGAGAAAGAGATTGGTGTAGTGGTTTGAAACTCAGGTGTATTAGGTTTCACACATTAGCTCCAGGGGTGGGTGTCCAGATAACTGGGGAGGCTGTTTGATGTCATTTATTTGTTTTGTCTTCACTTCTGATTCACAGTATTTTTTTCCCGGTCAACCTGATGTCATAAGCATATCAATTATCAACAGACCGAACAATTTCTCCAGCCATATAACAAACCTACTGCCAGTGTTATGCCTTCGCAGTAGTGTTGTCATAAGCTTTCGCAATTGTTCGGACTGCCTCTTAAGCCCGTATGACACTACATTTTTTTCTCATTTTTAATGCATTAAATCATGTTTGAGTGTCAGCCTTGCATAAAAGAGACCACACGATTTTTTTAAGAAAAGGAAAGCAATTATTTTGCAGAAAAATAATAAACTGTCAGCTTTTGTTTTTGTATTGAGCCGAACAGAATCACAAACGGCAAAAATTAATTGGGAATTTAGGTTTTTGTTTTTCTTTGAACATTTCCAAAACGGTTGCAATTAATAAATTTATATTTAAAACACACAAAATAAGTACATCTGGATCCATTTCGCAACTTCAAAACAATTTAGTTTTGCAATGAACCAATTTAATGCAGAAATGTCAAAAAACAAGCTGCCAGCGGCTGAAAAATGTAGTTTGGGTTACATTTTTAATGCATTTTTTCTGACATTTTCACATTTATTAGGTTAGTGTGTACGCACTCACACTTAATGGAAATTTCAGTAGTGAATTTTTCGTACTGCTCTAATTTCATTTTCAGAGCATTAAAAATGAGAAAAAAATGTAGTGTCATACGGGCTTAATCATATAATGCTTGCTGACATCAAGGATTAAACTGTGAACCATCAGCTCGACAAACGATGACGCTACCACTACACCATTGCCACCCTTAAAGACAGCTTTTTTCCAATACGCGTATTGCGGTAGCGGATGCCCTAGACTGCTTGCTCCTGGACAAAACATACGAGTTATGATATTAAAATTGTCCTGGGCGTCTTTAACGGAAAGCTAGGAAGAAACGTAGCACAGTCGGAAAGGATAACGGATTCAGGCTGATCGATTTACTGAGGGGCTAATTGTGGTCGTAAATGATCAATTAACCGTTAACCAGATTAACCATATCGCGATCAATGCAAGGCACTCCTCCAGTACGTGCTCAGTTTCACTCTACCACCGCAACGAAACCTCTGGTTTGACGACGAATGCCGGCAAGCACATGCAGCTAAACAAGAGTCGGGGCTGCATAGAAGGACTAGGGCTATACGAAGAGGGGAGACGAACACCGTCTCCTTAAGGCTACAATGCCCGAGCCGAGACCAGCAAGGACGATCAAGAGAACAACGTAGTAGAACCGCAAACGAAGCTGAGGATATGGAAGAACCATTTCTGCCGACTGTTTAACGGAGACAACGAACCGAAATCCGCTGTCAGGCAGAATGGGCCTTTCAAACCGGACAACGTAGATCACCAATTCCGCCCACCCGAACTGGACGAAGTGAAGAAAGTTGTCGGAAATAACCAAATTGCCATTAATGTTACTTGAATTTAACCATCGCAAACCATAGCTCAGCTTCTCAGCTGCTGCGACCAAGCGCCGACATTTTATATTGAGCAGCAGTCCAATACAAGTTGCATTGCAACCCCTTGAAAACATTTTTTGCATACATTAAATATATCATGGTTACCGTATCGGTCCATACATATAAATTAGTGTGGTCTACTAATAATAGTAGTTCAAAGTTTTCAACAGAAAAACCCAAATGAAGATTAATGGGCGAAACACAATGTGGCGCTCGCGCGGTCGTGCGTTTGACAAGCATTGTACCGACTTACGATAGTTTTTGTCAAAACGCGCGACCTCAAAATTTGCAACACAAAATGTGGCTTCACGACGGTCGTGCGTTGAGAGGTTAGGAATATGGCAGAATTATGTTCTGTTCCCTAAAATTTCCCACACACTATTTCGCGGCAGAAAAAGGAGTAGAAATGTACTCGTTTTATTTTCATGGTTTGATTTGGAAACACAAATATAAGAAATAACTTCGAAAACGAATGTGTATGAATACGAAAATAAAAAAATAAAAACCTCTGCATACTCTAACATAATTAATTTGTGTTGAAAAAACATCAATTAGCAATTAAGAATGTTTACATATTAAATGCTAACAATTCGGAGTACATATACGACACAATGGTTTGCCTTTTTGCTAAAATCGAACAAGCCAAAGAATAATGTCAATCCAAAACAGCTGTGAGCTGTCAAAACGCGCGACCATAGTAGAAAATAGTAGAGAGTAGCTCTACTTCGACGTTGAGGTCGCGCTTACGATATTTACGATCAAAAACCGATCAAACGCGTGAGGTCACATTTTGTGTTACCCCATAAGATCCCATTGTTTCTACTCAATCTGTCAACGCGCGACCGCGCGAACGCCACATTGTGTTTCTACTTTAATAAAGTAGATGTTCATCGATGCTCACAAAACATCGATGTTGAGAGAGTAAACATCGATGTTTAAGTACGTAAAATATCGGACAATCGATGTTAAGAACAAAACATCGGTCTTCGATGTTGGCAAAAGATAACCGATTCTTAATTGCAGATTTTGAATATTTTTTTTTTCATTGAAGACAGCATGCTTTGCCTTATAAATACAAATGAATAATTCAAAACTTCCTATATATTTATATGAGAATAGGCGGTATGGCTACTTTCCATTGCCTTTCCCTTGTAGATAAGGTACTGGCTGTGACTGATAAACGCATCCATGAATTAACGCATCCATTGATGAACACGACCAACGACATTCTTTCATACATTGTTTCATTCAGTTCACATCACTGTAGTTCAAAATTTAGTTTATTCTTCTTTGATCATTTTGTTTACGTTTATTAAGGGTGAGAATAGTGCTAAAAATTGTATGTTGTTTTTTTTTTCATGCCATTCGTCGGCATTCAATAAATTCATTCTAAAACATCGATGTTCCTTAACGTTAAGGAACATCGATGTTTTGAGTTCGATTATTATCGATCATCGATGTTTTGTCGACATCGCTCATCCCTATTATGGGGTAACACAAAATGTGATCTCACGCGTTTGGTCGGTTTTTGATCGTAAATATCGTAAGCGCGACCTCAACGTCGAAGTAGAGCTACTCTTTACAAAATTTCTTTGTTTACGAAATTCCAGTTTTAAATTTACACAGCTGTTGAAGTCAAATGTCACATTTTTGTACGAAAGAGCGAATGGATTCCCTCTTTTCGTAAGTGAGCAAAAGTGAACGAAACTTGACGAATCGAAGCAAAAGCTATTATGGTCGTACAATACGAATTCCTTGTATTCGCACAGTTACGTACGTCGCCGTACGCACCCATTCTACTATTATAGTTCAGCCTTAAGTGTTAAAAATAAGAGCTATTCGGCAACAATTTTCGCTTGTACTTAATTAATAAATAAATACAAAAAAATATATCATCTCTATGTTGCATATTGTGACTGAATTCCTTTTGTCTTAAAAGCAAAATACGTGACTTTTCTTAAAAAACTCTATTTTGAATTGGTCATACCAATTTCTCCTTCATTACTGACGTTTCTTTATAAATCGCCCGTTCACGAGTGAAGTGTGCAGAAATCTTCGTTCTTCTGTCGCGAGTCTGGTCCTAAATTTGTTGTAATATTCGTGTGATTTAGATAAAAATTCAAGTATCCGGTTAGTGTTTTTATATCATTAATTTCTTTTTAAAGCGGGAGTCAATAATTTGTTTCTTTGTTTCTTTAGAAATGAGTTCGAAATCATTCTTTGAAACTCCCGAAGAGGGTGGTGGGAAACTTGCCAGAAAAGCCAAGGAATCACCATTCATGCTGATAGGTGAGTACAAAAAAAAATATCAAAGCAATCAATTGATTTGCGTGTGCAATGGACTAAATTCAAGATCAGGAACAAGGGATCACAAGATGTTCTGACCTTGACCTTCGCGGCGTCTGGTGTAGTTTTGCACAATTTTTTTTTAGCTTTTACTTTGCGATCGATTATCTAACAATAAAGTAATTTATTATGTTCAGAAAGCAAATACAAGATTCTTGCCCTAAAACGTGACGTAATAATGTGATAAATTTTCAAATTGCTAGATCTCTTGTGAAATATTCGCAGAACTGTTTCATCTATATATGTACATACATATGTACGTATGAGCGAGGTTATGGTGCGCGTGCATTAGCTAATATTCCATGTTATGAATCACGCACGCAGACCTAAGGTCAGCTGGGGATGCACTGCAAAGTGCAGGTCACTAAATAAAGTATTTTGTTTATGTGACGAATAGCCTGGCAGATGTTATAGTTGCACGTAAAAGCTGAGGTAAAACATTGGCCTTCATTGGCTATTTTAAGAAATCACAAAATTCACTGCTGTTGTTCAATGGAAAGTTTTTTGGTTTTCCGTCAGCTGTTTTGTCGGCTAGTACAACGTCACCCATTTACGCCTGCAATTATTTTTCACCATTTTAAAACGGAAGTTAGTGTTTGATATTCTGAAAAATATTGAAATGATTATGGGATCGGTTATTGAAATTCTGTTGTAAGCATTCCAGGCTATATACCTAAATATGCATTTCGCTCGTCACCAATCTAGAATGTTATCTCTGCTTTGCCCATAATGCTTGTCGTTGGCTACTTTCATGCGCTTAACACATGTGTTAGGTGTCTGCGAAAAAATGATTGCGTAATTGAGAGGTCTTCGAGTTGGAACGTCATTATTTTTTTACTTGAATTTTTATTTTCAAAATCTTTAATTTAATGTTTTGTGTTTCTTTTTATGCACGTTTGCCTAATAATATGACCTAATCATGTGAATTTCATTAGGTTAATTATTTATATACAAATCATTAGCTTTTAATGGTGCAAACAAGCAAGGGCGCACATAAATGCATCTGAAACGGAGTTAATTGTTTTATATGTCAGGAAATTGTACAGTTTAATAAATTAGTAACATTTCTCTGGAAGAAGCTTTTCACATTGCAACTCTTGTTTATCCATGGGATAGGGTTATATAAAAATGTATAGAGAACAACAAAACGATTTTTAAGTATTTTTTTAAAATTTATTTACTACAATATTTACTGGGGCTGTCTCTTATTATGGCTTCGACTTTTGGACATATTTTTGCACTTGCTCCGTATGTCTTTCTAAAACTTTGTTTCTACATACATACATATGTCCTAAATTGTTTGCCTTAATCAAGACACATGTCCTAAATTGTTTGCCTTAATCAAGATATTAAGCTGCGATAACGCCAAGACACAGATTTTTTTTTTTTACTACAGTTTACAAATAATGTCGATTATCATTCGAAAAATATTGTATACGCTAAACAGCATTCGTGCCGATGTCGTTTTATTGTAGCTATCGTATGTTGGAAACGGTAACGTTGAAATCGACGACTTTGAATCTATACGTAACTTACTCGAACATCTTTCCCGCAATTGCTAACCTCGCGGTCAAAGGCATTCAGTGGTTCTACTGCAACCGAGGTGCAGTGTAGTATTGCTTAATCTTTCAATGGTAGATATACTCATCTTCACAAAAACCAAAACAGCGTATACGTAAAAGAACTTAATACAAAACACAGCGCAGAGTACAACTTAAAACTTTTATAAGACCCATCAGGGATGTTTACTACTACTAGGTTAGGTTAAATTCTTCTATGGGTTTCAATGGGCAAGGGACATCCTTTTCCCCAAGGGTCATCACAATGGGTCAGTATTGGCCTGAGTGTGGCGGGCTGCCACAGAAATAGAAGTGGAAAGACACATGTTTCGCAATTCGAAAAAGGAAATGAGGCTAAATATGTAAGAGCAGACCTTTTCCCGTACTTGCTTATGGGTTAGTGCGTTGGATCGCTGAGCGGGAGTTTCGATGTTCGAATCCTAGAATCCTTCCATCTGTGTGAAAAAATATAGCACGTTCAACACGAATGGTCGCGAGAAGCTAGGCCTTGGACCACATACGGTCCGTTGCGCCAAGTATTTGTATTTTGCTTATGAGTAACAATTTACTGCTAATAGGAGACATTCCCAGATTATACTTCCGCACAGTCCATATACATTTATTTACATACTTACTCGCTGAAATCACAATTTTCGCTCTCGTTATTAAAAAACAGGCAATAATAACATTATTCATTATTATTATTTTCGCAAACGTCCTTTTAACTTGAATGTAAGACTTTTTCGCTCAAAGATTAGGTTAGGCTTGGTTTTTTATATCTATTTACATCATCTGTTTTAAAGAGAACCACTACCGGGTTTTAAGAGCACTTGCACTTCTATCGAAATTGTGTATGGGTGTATTAAACAAAAAATTCTGAATTTTTAAATTTGTTTGTTTTTAATTTGAGTTTATTTTCAATATGTAATAGCTTGTTAAGGGTGAATGTTATTTTATGTTTTTCTTATTGTTCTAATGAATAGAACGTTATCTTTGCAAGCCTTATGACAATAATTCCATTGACATTTTTGATTCCTTACATTGAACTTTGTCCCGTCAGAAGATGGTGCTCTTATCGATTTCTTAACCGTTGAACTTATACATGATTGCTTGGAGATTGTTTCTTATAGAAAAGGCGCCGTTTTGCGCCTTTGTATGTGAAACGTTGAAAAGCCTTCTTAATGTAATATATGTAGCTTATTGGAAATTTCAGTGTTTGGTATTTCTGATAATGAATGTTAGACCCAAAGAATTGAAGGATATTCATAGGTACATATGTACATAGGTAGCAAAAGAAAAACGTTTCAAATATCGACAAAAAATTATGTTAAATCTGATTTTTTTTAGCCTTTTCGAACCAATAAGGCTGTTTACAATTCATTGATATTTCAAAACTAGAACAGATTCCAAAGGTCAAAAATTGCATCCAAAAGCAATTCCTTCCGTATTTTGTGAAATTGTGAAATTTAAATAATTTTTCTAATCAAATTTCTAATTTTTTTAGTAAACACATTTAATAAAAGCAAAACAAGTTAATAATGTATTTCATCATTTGATACAATAAATTTTCAGATATTCTTATGAGTCTATTAAATTATGAATACTTTGTTTACAAGCTGTTGATAAATAGTCGCTGCTAAGATTAATAATTATATTTTAATTAAATCAAAATTAGCATACAATAGCTTTCAATTCATGCAGAGTGCGGATGCTATTTTAAGACAAATTTAAAAAAAATAAACTGCTTAAACCACTGAGTTATAGCCTCTTCAAAATGTATAAAACCGTTTTCGTAGCTATAATAGTTCAGAAGTTATACCATTTAAAGTGGTTATACCTCCAAATCGGAGGTGTCCCACTTTGAGGGGTTATAACTCGAAACGGGGTGAAAGTAGACACCCCTCCTCTGCCGTACGATTTTTTGTTCGCCAGAACTTCAGGAAACTCCACTTAAAGGATTATACCTCTTAACTGGGACACACTGTATATGTAGTTACTACTAGCATACTTTCGTCCATCCATACTTGATTGATGATTTGATGCATGCGCCCCTACCAAAGCTCCACTGGGAAGCCTTCAGAGTCGGCGAACTAACTTAGTCTTCCTGCTAGCTTGGTTTGTTATGATGTCACTAACACAAGTTGTTTTTTTTTTCTCCAGCATCATCGTAAAAATGATTCTATGCGGAAAATGTAACATTCTTCTATGTAAATATATAAAAAGGCTATATTTACTTTTTGATGCTCATCTTTGTTATTTACTTTTTTTTTAGTCGTCGCGTTAACAATTATATTTATCCTTCTTTCCTATTCTATTTTAAGGTCTGGCTGGTTTCATAGCGGCTGGCGCATGGGGTGCATACAAATTCAGGACCCGTGGTAACATGAGTACGAGCGTGTTTCTAATGCAACTTCGTGTGGCTGCGCAAGGTGCTGTCGTTGGTACCTTGACTCTTGGGCTGGCGTATGCAATGGCAAAGGAATATATATTCGATAAGAAGCCTAAAGAAGAGTAATGACTGTTTTTTTCTTGTAATACATACATAAGTTATTCTATACTGAACTATTTTACAATGTTCGACAGAGTTTTTAAGTACAACATTTTTGTTTAATCATTTTCGTGCAATTGTTTTTATTTATATCATATTTTGTGTTTTTTATGTTTACTTTCAGTTTGAGCATTCAAAAATCAATTGGCCACTAGTTGGAATTATTTATGTATTAAACATTTCCATCTAAAACTCAAAAATTCAGAAGCATACATTCAACTAAATAATAATAATTTTAAAAACAAAGTGAAGTAATTTTGTAGTCAATAATCATTGAAGAGGCTAGCTAAACCAGTCTTTTCATACTTCATAGGAAAGAGATATTTATTTTTGTAAAACGGCCGATAAAAAAATAGATGTTACTGCTGTGTTGCCTGTGATATCGACTAAACAAAATAGTAAATAAAAAAAAATTGTAAATACAATCAAAAAAAAAAAAAAAACAACGCAAACATGTATATTTATCATTCTATTTATTTAATAAAACGATAAAACTATGGAAAATGAAACATTATTATTATTATTTTTTGTGACCATATATGTAGTTGTTCTTTGGAAATGTTCTTTAATCTAATCTCAAGGAATTGAAATAAAAATACAGCAATGAACTTGCAACTACTGTATGTAAATAAATGTATACTTGTTAAAATTGTTTTTAGACAAATGCATAATTAAATGCATCTAGGTGGTAATATAGAATGCAACAATGTATAGTAAAAGGAAAAATAATAATGATGAAAAAACTCAACTCCATGTGTCATAATTTTCAGCTATTTTTTCGGATCAAATTATTTATTTGTTTAGAGAGGAGACGATTCCCCCCGATGACTGACTGAATACCAAAAACGAATTGGTAGGCATCACCCATTAACTAGAGAATCTCGAGGGAGAATATTTTTTATTTTAAAAATTATTTGATGCAAGTTGCTCCTGCCTAACTTTTAGGAGCCAATTGAATAGCTTATGGCAGTCATTACTACCTTATATTGCGTAAACCGAATTCCATCAAGATCAAAGGCTGTACATATAATCAAACGTTGTCTGTCTACTCCGATGTATCTCAATTCATTGAAAGATTGACCTGTTTCTTTAAAGATGTTGCGCCTCCTTCCCTTCCACGACTCCTGGCCACCTTTGAATTTCACTTCAGAGTTGAGTTACAGATTTCGTAAGGTAAGGTTTCCTCACTTGGATTTTGGTTACATTTTTCCGACAAGCTCTATATTTTCTGCTAAATTGCTGTTTCTAAAAAAAAAAACTATCTACTTTCGCTTGTATGTGCCCTCTATTGTTGGCTAACAGTATGATGTCATCACGGTAATCCACAATCTTCCATTGTATTCCTTCGCTTAATGTTACTGATTTGAGTAATGTTACAATAAACACATAGAAAAGGGCATAAAAAGCAACCTTTTCTACCTCCATCCAACTGAGCACGCGCCCAAGCAGTACTTCATGGAATATTTTGTTTCCGATAGGAGTAAGTGCAATACCTCTCCAGTTACTGCTCAATTTTATCTACTTTCTTTAGAAATTTAACAAATATACAATTATTCAAGTATTTTTTCACGCTTGAAGAAAAATATACATACATATGTAAATGGGCTGTTCTCAAAATCATCTGTATCTTTAGGAGTTATTAGACAATTTTTAATAATCACGTGTACCAATCGACCAATCAAAATAAAGTTGCTTGATTAGACCCAGTTTTGGCCTTGGAATTTTTGCACTCTCAATTTAATATCTGCAATCATTTTAAAAAATAAAGGCAGTAGTTGTTACTGCATATATCTGCATACATATGTAATATGTGGATTCGCAAAACAACGGCACGGGAAAAGAAAACGTAATGATTAGAAAGCGGACTTCCGCCGATTTTTATGAAAGTATGTTATAGAGGTCATTTTTCTTAGTATTTTGATATGCAAATGCATACACGTATCGGAAACAAAAGGTTGTAGACGCCTGCCTAACAGTTGTTGACATGCCCTTAGCGGAGAGACGAAGCCACCTGAACGGCTAAACGGGACAATCAGTACAGATATTTGACAGCTGATACAAAAATAATAATGACGATGACAATAGATCGTTTTTGTTTTCTCTTTAAATCATTTATTTTTGATATTTAAAGAGATATTATATTTATTCCTTCCATTCCACGATGCAATCTTTTTAAATTCCTAAGCTTACTTTCCATTATAATCCTACACTGAAACCAAACCGAAGGTAAACAATTGAACAGATCATGAAATTATGGATTTAGTCGATATTCCCTTTGGTTTTGACATGAGGTCAATCATACTGAAGTCCATAGTTGAAAAAGATTTATTGTACCATAAGCCATCTACATCAGTAGTAGTTTTTGGTAAAGGCAATTACTGCTGCAGATATAATTTCTTTATCAAAACTGCTTCTCTTAATATTACATCCCGCTACATATACATATGTATGAAGTATGTGTTCTGCGGTTTCATTTTCTAGACAAGCGGCTAATGGTATTCTCAGTGATACTAATTTTGTGGAGGTAGTACATGGACTGAGAGTGACCACAAAGGAAGTTCGCTCACAAGCCTTCTTATGTCCTCTCTCTGCTATATTTGAGTAGATCTCGGATGAGTAGGGTTCTTTTTAGCTTATCTGAATCCATGGGTGTCATTTTGCTGGGATAGGGACATGTCGCTTTTCCATACATTTAGTTTATATTCCAAAATAGGGTTTGGGTCCAATGAACAAATCAGAGCTTTGAACGCGCGCCGCTTGACTCTTCGTGAATATATTTACATATGTATGCATACTCTAGTTCAAGCTTGTATATCAAACAGTGAACAAATAGATAATAGCGACCCCTTAGCTAGTGGCACTGAATTCCTAGTTTCAATAAAACATCATACACAATGCTTTAAAATTGCCTCCCTATTTTAAAAGACAACTTGTATTTTTGCAGCCAAATCTTACTTTGAGTAATTATACAAACATGGAAAACAGTAAGCACTGTGCACTCCTCCGAAGTTAGTACGTAACGCTCTCTTCTTCCAAGCAATAGGCAAATATAAGTTTAGGTTAGACTGAAATGGTTGACAGCTTTCGCCAATACACTTAGACCAAAGATAGGTCTATTGTTATACCACATAGATCATGGAAAATGTCCCTACCCTACCAGTCTTCTTCTTCGTCCATGCAGTTTCTACAAAAGTCGTTCGAATATAACAGTGCTAGGTGATGACACGTATTTCTTAGAGCGCTTTTGATCCAGCCTTGGCCAAATCCGTTTTGTCGCTAGACATGTTATACCCCTTGTCCATCTAAGATTTGTACTCTAAATAGCATCCAACTTAAATTTGAATTTGCATGCAGCGGTTGATATACATACCTAATGTATCTTTTTGTGGTAGTGGGTATGGTTGTTCCATATCTGGCGAGTTGGGTGCCTTACAATTCCCCGGAATGTCCCTGTGCCCCGCCATCCTCATGAGAGTCAGTCTAGAGCTGCTGATGAATTCAGGAAGATTGATTCCAAGGATTTGATTGCAGCTTGGCTATCCGAAAAGATGCGGACATCCTTAGTGGATATCACGTTTTTCTTTAGCCAAGAAAAAGACTTCCTTGATGGGCTATTTCTGCCTGGAACACACTACAATCACTTAGACGATGGAAAGAGAGGCTAAGATTAAGCTCATCAGAGAAAACAACCCCGCCGTTGGTTTTTGAGCCGTATGCGTAAGTATCAGTCTTATTACCTAGATGTTGAGCCAGTGACTTACAAAACCCATCTATTACCGATAGATTTTTTGCAATAGAAAAATGATACTGTAGCTTAATTTATAATTAAAAAGCTAAACGCCCTAATTGCAAGTGCTAATAAATTTATTGTTGTCATGCTAAGTTATAGGTAATAATAAAATCCGTGATCTAATTAATCCAGCATTTTTTTCCACAATTGAATACGTGAACGCATCAATTCTATTTAATAATTAAACAGCAATCGCACGCATTCAAAACATGGATTTAAAACGTGCTGATATTCGAGTACACTGCATTCGGTAGATTGAGTGGCTGACTCACATAAAACGACCACTTGCATCCCAAAAATTGTACAAATTAAAAAGTTGAAACTAATTGCATAGCATCAACGAATTTCCAAAACTCACCTTTCATTCTATGTATATAATTCACTAATTCCTTATCAAAATAATCCAATAAAAATCAGGTGTTTACATTTTACATAGCTTGTTATATTTTATTTGCCTTGAGCAAAATTATACCCGCAGGAAAAGTAGGACACTGAAGTCCTTACAAACTGCATTTAAACAGTTGGAGCAGCTGTAGTTGCAGCCTGCTCTTCCTTGATACGATCCTTCTTGAGTGGTCCCATGAAAGCCAACTTGTCCGCAGCAGACTGGAAGCGACCATGACCCATTTTCGAGGATGTATCGATGAACTTTAGCTTAATTTGTTCTAAAGCAGAGCGACTTGTATGCACCAACAGAGATTTACGCAAAGTAATGACGCGCTTCTTTGATCCAATACAGCAGCCCTTGAGCATGACAAAGTCATTGTTAACCTCACCATAATGAGGGAAGCCACCCATTGGTGTGATGCTCTTGTCGGTCAAATCGTACTCAGTTGACGCGTTGTTCTTGATGACCTGCAACAAACCCAAAACGAAACACAATAAAATATTTTTCAATTCTATCAAACTATAAATGAACAAACTGCAGTCAGTCCTATCATTTAGATATCATGTTGGTATCAAAAAATTCTATTATTTTGGCTCTAGAATATTTTGTCATCAAAACAAGAAAAAATAACAAAAATTAAAGCGCTTCAACCTACCTTGCCATCCTTGGTGTGGATTCCAGCTCCAATACGGTAGATCTTCTTGTTGATCTCTGTACGGTGATGGTAGCCCTTTTGACCTGCACGTGCGACCGTGAAGGACACACGACTTGGATGCCAAGCTCCAATACAGGCTACCTTGCGCAGACCCTTGTGAGTCTTGCGAGGCAATTTCTTGGTGTGCCAACGGCTCGTCACTCCCTTGAAACCCTTACCTTTGGTAACACCAACGCAATCAATCACTTCGTCTTGTCCAAAGACCTTGGATACTGGGACAGCTTGCTCCAGATTTTGCTGAACCCATTTAACCTTGTCTTCAATGGTGCCACCGTTCAATTGGATTTCCATGATGTGAGCCTTCTTTTGGCGTTGCTTGATCAAACGGATCTAAAGAAAACAAAACATGTAAAATATAAAAGTCCTGATACACATACATTTTTTTAAATTGGAATGTCCTTAATATGGTTTAACTGTACGATTATAGCCAGAAAGGCTACGCACAGTTAGTGGAATATATCAAGAATCGCCACCCGAAGGGCAATTTATTCTACGACGTTGCGGAAGAACTGTGCATTGAACATCACAGCATATCCACTTTTTAGGTCACCGCGCAACTTGCGTTCACCCCAACCTCGAAGAGGAAGAGACTACTAATAAGTTTTGCAGTGCCAAGGACGTCGCATAGAGAATTTGGTGTAAGAACTTACCTGCGAGTGCGCAATGACGCGGATGACTTTGCAGTAGCGGATCATCTTTCTGAAATCATTTTCAATGCTCTTCTTGCCAACATCATCAGTCCACTTCTTGTTGGCCTTGGTGAAAGCCTTCTTCTTGCTCTTGTACCTAATCATTCCGAACACACGAAGAAAGTACATAAATTGAGTCCCGAATTGTTTCGACATTTTGAGTAGATGTTATGAACAAGCTCCCACGCGTAGTTCCACTTTTAGAGACAAGCTACAGTTCGACAAAGGAGAGATAGAAAAGGAAGCAAACCTCATCGCCACAGAGTAGCGAGCGGAGATTCCACTTCCACGCCGTGCTCGCTAAATGTAAAAATAGTTACAGCACCTGGACGGAGCGAACTACCATGCTCACACGACTAAATGTCTTAGAAGCTCTCTCAAATTGATCGAAGAGCTTTAATTATTTTCATTAGTTAAATTAACACAATGGAACTGAGAGTAAAATTTACACACTTTGCTTATGGGTTCGCTTGTCAGAAGGAAGGCAGCAGAGATGGTACAGGGAGTATCGTCATAGGACTCAGATACCATCTTTCATCATTCTGAACCCCTTACAAAGCGCATTCATATACATAAAGTAAAACTATGACGATTCTTACCAGTTCTTGTAGAAGCGACGACGGCATTCTTCCGACAAGTGCTGGGCCCAAACATTAACCAAAGCGCGCAGACCAAATGGAGTCTCGATGTAGCCGACAGCTCCAACAACCATCATTGGTGGAGTTTCCAATACGGTTACGGCTTCTACAACCTCCTTCTTATTGATCTCTGTAATGGAAATTTTGGACGTGTTACTAAAATACTTCTTAAAATAACTGAATAAATAGCGTTTTGATAAGTCAGTCCGCCCTAGTTGATTATAATCACGGTTAAATCATTTGTTTCTAACCATAAATTTTTAACTTTTTATCATCAGAACAATATTGAAAATGAAATTGCGAAACATTCTGCGGCACTTACTTGATCCTGGACGATCAGCTTCACGAACAATATGTGTCATACCGGCCTTATAGCCAACAAAGCATGTTAGATGAACTGGCTTTGAGGGATCATCCTTAGGGAAGGCCTTAACCTTACCACGATGTCTCGTTGAGCGCTTCTTTGGGTAGAAAGCCATGGAACCATGGCGAGGCGCCGAAAACTTACGATGAGACTATAGGAATAAACGAGAAAAAATTGTTGAATTACAGACGTCCACCATCTTGGAATCAAAAAACAAATAACCACGTGCACAAAAATTAAATTGTAAATCATTTATTCACAAAGTAGTAACATAATTACAATTAGTTAATTTACTTATTTAAAAATCAAATTTATCTTGAAACACTGTATATTATGAATGAAATTCGCTCACCATTTCAAAATATTACAACGCGTCCTATTCGTTCAGACAACGATGAAAGAAAGACGGAATGGCTACGAATTTTCTATGAAGTTACCTCACCCTCTTGTCATTTTTCGTTGTTGCGAATTATAAATGCTTTGCCTTTTCCGGTGACCATTTTTCGGAACAATAAGTCCGTTTAAGGTAGGTGCACAATATAGTTGTCGACTTGAGCACATAGATGGCACTATTATCAAATTGGAAGCGATTAAAATGATATTAGGAGTGTTTTGGTGAAAATTATGCAAAACAAAGTAAAACCTTCTCACCAAAACGATTCTCAGTCAATTTGGTTCAAAATCTTTTTTGGTGCACCTGCTTGCTATCAGGCTGATATTAGTTGTCAAAATATTCACGTTGTTCAAAAAATTTAAAGTTTTCTTCACCAATCTTTTCAACGTCTCCTGGGTGTTCCAAACTATACATCGCAACTCACTTTTAACTGTAAATAAAAGTTAAAGTAGTTGCCAGTGCTAGATTTTACTTTACTGAGAATTACTGAGTAGCGACGTCTCACCAACACACGCCTATTCTGTCAGACGCATTTTTTCCATATTGCTTCATTAACCAGATATTTCAATTGTGGTTTTGTGGAGTTATAATGACAGTGGCAGCGCATTGTCGAGGTTTATGGCTTAATATAAGGAAACTTATTTATTGCTTTAAAATATAAAGTATTCAGATATAATAATAAGCAAAATATGTTTTCAAACGCTGATGACTAAATAAATACCTTTACTGAAAACGTGACCCCCTCATAAGGTCTTACTACAATGAAGTCTAGAACTATGCGATCACAGAGCTTGTTTTCGAAGAAAGGCTACCCAGAGATGGCACGTCAAAGATTTGTTGTAACTAATTAAACTACAACACAATAGAAGAAAGCTTTCACAAAGACCCGGACGGCAGCGGAGGAATTTCCCAGACGGAGTCAGCGGTGACGCTCTTAATTTCAATTAGTCTGAACTACTCTTTGAGCACCTTATATGGGTTACTTCGACACATACAGATTATCCGACCCATTCTGCAAATGGTTTGGTAATCTAGGTTGGAGATATTGCGCGAGGTAAACAACCCCACCATGGAAAAAAGAAAATATTACGACTCTGCCTTAAAAAAGACAATAAAGTTTGCATCTGTACGTGGAATGTTCGAACACTCACAAGTGAACAACTAGTGGAGGCCTTAGACTGCTATTAAGCAGATATAGCCACCCAGTAAACGCGATCGCGTTATTACGGTGTCTGCTACATTATTCGATTGCGGATTTGATAGACGTGGAAGACTTGTGCAAGAGTTGTCGACATGTAAGTGAACATCTTATAGAAATTTGTATGAAGACTAAAGTCACCAAGATAAGCTTTATATGCGTTCAAGCCCTCATTGAGGAAAAATACTACGGTACTAAGGAATTTTTCTATGAGGTCCTTGACAAAATCTATGGGCAATGCCATAAGTATGAGGTTAAATTCGTATTAGGCCGTGTTTGGCCTAATTAGTAGAGCCTACATGACACAACGTCCGGAAACGCATTTAGGCTAATTTACTTTGCTGCGGCACAAGGATTCCCTATAGCCAGAACACGGTCTCCCCACCTCAGTATTCTTAAAGGTCGACGGCAACGGAGAAATTTCCTAGACGGAATCCACGGCGGCACCCACAGTTCCAATTAGGTCGAACTAATTGATTAACACTTTACTATTTCGATTCATTCGGATCATAGGCCAATAAGGACCATATTATCCGACCCGTAAAATAAAACGTTACGAAGCAATCCAAAGCCTACATGACGGGTCTCTGACATGCTTTCAGTATTTTGGGTGTTCAAACTTTCCGACCGGCCAACAGTAACTCGATGACTACCTAATTGTAGCCAAGGTAAGCATGCGGATATCCATCACGTCACATGAATGAAGAATTACTGTTAGGAAACATGACGTCGAGAAGCTGCAGTCGCAATAGATCGCCTTAAAGTATCCCTTTCAACTTTCACAGCTAAAGTATCCCTTAACATTTCGAGAAGTCCTAAACCGCCATTATTAAGTGATGGAGACCAGTGGCAATGCTGCCAACAAGCCATTAAGAGGCCACAAATGATGTGCTGGATTTCACAAGATCTTCACCATGAAACCCCCGCCCTGGGTTGACGAGAAATCTCGACAGACGCACGCATTAAAACAAAAGACATATAAAATAGCGCTGCAAAAAAGGACGAGGGCTGCTCGTGAGTTCTACGAAAAAAAAAAAACGAAATGAACATCAGCTTCTCCGAAATAAAAAGAAAGATCATAAGAATCGCGCAGTCGAGAACATACCACTCCAGGAATGATGTTCGGAAGTTTTACAAATATTTAAAACGAACATGTCATGGCAACACAGCCCTAACAGTAATCTGTAGATGTAAAGAAAGAAACCTTGTAGTAGAGCTAAGGGAAACTATTTCTGCAGACTGTATAACGACGACGAAGATCCATATACTCTGTCAGGAAGAAAGAAGTATTCGCATAGATGATGATAGCCAAAACTTCCGCCCACCTGACGAAGTAAAGATAACAATGTCCAAGCTTTAATCCAACAAGACTGCTGGGCCTGATGGCCTATTGGACGATCTATTTAAAGCAGCTGGAAATGCATACACCAGCTCATTTGAAGATTTGGTCAGAGGAGTATATGCCCGATGAACGGAATGTCAGCATCGTTTGGCCGACCCACAAGAAAGAAGTCCCCTCAATTGCACCGATTGCGGAGTTATCTCTCTCAACATCGCGTCCAAGGGCTTTTCTGCCACATTGTTTGAATGTCTGAAACCGTTCGTCATTAACCCGATTGACCCCTATCTGTGTGGCTTAAAGCTAGGAAAGTTCACAGTCGACCAAATTTTCACACTTCGTCAGATCCTGGAGACAACCCAACAATTCCGAATCGATACCCACCATTCTTTTATTTATGGCCGCATATGACAGCATTTATAGAGACGACCTATGCAGAGCCATGTCTAGTTTTGGCATCCCTGTCATTCGTTCATCTGTACAGGTTGACAATGGAAATATTTCGTTACTCCATCAAGTTTGATAATGACCTAACCGAGACTTTTGATGTCAAAAAGGATTTAGACAGGATTTAGACAAGGTAACGCTTGACTTCTTTAATATCATACTTGAAAGAGTTGTCCAAGCGAATATTGGATGTACAATCTTTCAAAAGTCCGTGCAACTAATAGCGTACGCCGACGACATTGACATAATTAGCAGAACACTGAGGGCTGCCACTGGTGGGTTCGCTATTATTGAGCTACGGAAATAGTAAAGTAAATAGAAATGCGGTAAAGCAAAAAGAAGGGGGACGCAACATCGACGAATTTTACAAAGGGTAACAGTTGACAGCTATAACTTTGAGATAGGACTTTGTCTACCTTGACTCTGCTATAAATTCTGGAGGCAGATAGCTAAGAACCAGTTTAACTAGAGAGGCTTGTTGGTTAAGGCCCTATTTCACTCCGAACTGTAGCCTAAATAAATAAGTTTTTGAATATAACCCTTAAAGGCAACGCAGCAGGTCTTGTAGGGCTAATTGGAGATGCTAGTTGGTCGGCGTCTTGGTTCAGCCCGAACTCTAGCGCCACCGTAAAGATGGCATTACCACATTTTTATTCCGAAATTCCAAACAAATTATAAAAAAAACAGATAATTCTTCTTTATTAAAAACTTAAATTAAAATTTATTTTAGTACAAAATAAACGAAAAGTGAAAAATTACATGAGAAAGGTACACATGGAAAATTAATGTAATTAAAAATTAAACTTAACTTATTTATTCGCTTGCGACTAAAGTGATGTTATCGTTTCCAATTATCATATTTAACGATTGTCTAAGAAGGGTATCTCCTCTTTCCACCATATTATCCATATTCAACCACAAAAATAAGAATATTAGAGCCACGAAAGCAAATTTGACCAATCTATCGAGAATGTAAAGACGTCTTAATAACTTTTTGGCCCTCGGTAGCGTTGCTGAAGTTTCACCTAGCATGAAAGTTCGCATTCCATTAATGTACGTCCGAACGTATTCTTCCCAGTTTATTTGGCCCTCGCATATATCAAATATTTCTTGATCTATTGGGCTTAATTTTGAACTTAACTGACAAAACCGCTCGTTTTTGAACTCCCAAGTTTTCGTAGTGTAGTACTGTAAAAGACTTAGGCCTCCTGATATTTTATCTTGCACCTTCACTAAGCTGTAATAGGAAAAAGTGAATAATTTATTTATTTGCAAATTTTTAATAACAACTTACAAAGGTTTCTTTCCGAATAGGAGTAAGAAAAAATCAATGAAGTATGCCGGCAGGTAATGAAAGAATATCACGCAGAATAAATGTTCATAGTAGTTTTTCTTGATAGATCCATTCGGATACCAAAGAGAAAAGCTTAGAGGGGTTTCATAGAAAAAACGTTTTCCTGACTCAATACTTTCACCCCATGTCATAAGTGACTTGTTAGATAGACAAACATTGATAAAATCTATGCCGTTTGCCTTTTTGTTACCGCGATCCCAACCTGAGGCTATGATAGCGTTTATAGCTGTATCGACGGGAATAATTGTGGCTGGAAAATCGGGATTACAATGCATCGATCGCAGAACTCCTCTAGCGGCTCCGATCATAAGCCCAGTGGGTCCATTAACGCCTTGAATCCAGCCGGGCATTGGTTCCTTTCGTGCAGCAGTTACTATGGAAGGGCAAATGGTAATTAGAATTACATATGTAGCTTAGATAAAATATAAATTCCAAGATTATTATAAGTAATCAATGATGTACGCAAAAGGTTGACAACTCGAAGAACCATTTTCGGATACAACTGTTAAATTAACTTAAATTTTATTTTTTTAATATCTCTATACTGCAGTCTGATCGTGAGCAAGATGCACTATTGAACATTCTTGGGATGACACCTTCCAAGTTCTCCAGTTGAAAACCCCTAGAGAAGTAAATATACTCCGTTAAGTCGACGACCCAGTTGTAACCATATATGTAAGTAACCATAAGAAAAGAAAACAGAGGCTCACTGGAGAGGTATTTGCTACGCTAGCTGCACACAATATTGAGGTAGTCCTAATTACGGTACTAGTAGGAATCTCAGAGAAATGACACTGCATACAGATGGACATGAAATCGATTCTAAATCAGCTAACAAATACCTTGGAATGATGATCGACTCCATTACATTGGTCCAGGTTAAGGCAGGAAATGTGAGTGTTGGACATTGTGCCTAGGGATTGCGGAAAAGTATATAAAAGAAAATAATTGTTGAATGGAGGAAATACGCCCAGGAGACGCTTAAAAAAATGGCAAAACCATAGAACACAATTACGAAAGATCGCTAGATGTAGAGACTGATCCCAGACATTATTTAAAAATGTTATGGCCAGTCTCACCAGTGGGCACTAGACTATTGAGCGGGAGGTTCGCAGTTCGAGTCCCAACATCAACAAATTTTTACTACTTCTCGCTAATGTCTGTCATGTGCCCGAGAGAAATAAGTATCATGAGAAAGCTTCTGAATTAGCCTTTTGGTATTAAACTGTGGATGCGTTTCACTAATGCAAAAATTATAGCACGCGCAAGACGAATGGTTGCGAGAATTTAGGCCGTGGACCACATACCGTCTGATGCGCCAAACTTTTGTTTGTTTGGCCAGTCTCACAAGTTTGTTTACTCTTATAAATAATCTGTTCGAATTCGTGCAACCCGAACCTAATAAATAAATAAGCTTTCTCTCATACCTCACAGCCCTGTTATTGTGCTCAGCTACGTAGCGTATATGTACATATGAATAATGTACCTTCTATGCGATAAATTGATGTCGACCACCAAGGGTATTTTGACAAACATTTACGTTTAAGCAACCGTACAAAAGGCATTAACAATAGCTGAGCACCTTGCAATTGATTTCACGATTCCACAATGTGATCAAATCACTAAGATCATAGTATAAAGAAGACAAAGCAACAAATATTTCTGAATAAGCCTACATGTTAAGGTCATTGAAATAGAGCCGGGCTAATTAGCCACATGTTTAGCTCAGAATAATAGGCAGTGTTGTGATATTAATTTTTTTATATTTTTGTTGTTAATCGGAAATAGTAAAGTAAATAGAAATGCGGTAAAGCAAAAAGAAGGGGGACGCAACATCGACGAATTTTACAAAGGGTAACAGTTGACAGCTATAACTTTGAGATAGGACTTTGTCTACCTTGACTCTGCTATAAATTCTGGAGGCAGATAGCTAAGAACCAGTTTAACTAGAGAGGCTTGTTGGTTAAGGCCCTATTTCACTCCGAACTGTAGCCTAAATAAATAAGTTTTTGAATATAACCCTTAAAGGCAACGCAGCAGGTCTTGTAGGGCTAATTGGAGATGCTAGTTGGTCGGCGTCTTGGTTCAGCCCGAACTCTAGCGCCACCGTAAAGATGGCATTACCACATTTTTATTCCGAAATTCCAAACAAATTATAAAAAAAACAGATAATTCTTCTTTATTAAAAACTTAAATTAAAATTTATTTTAGTACAAAATAAACGAAAAGTGAAAAATTACATGAGAAAGGTACACATGGAAAATTAATGTAATTAAAAATTAAACTTAACTTATTTATTCGCTTGCGACTAAAGTGATGTTATCGTTTCCAATTATCATATTTAACGATTGTCTAAGAAGGGTATCTCCTCTTTCCACCATATTATCCATATTCAACCACAAAAATAAGAATATTAGAGCCACGAAAGCAAATTTGACCAATCTATCGAGAATGTAAAGACGTCTTAATAACTTTTTGGCCCTCGGTAGCGTTGCTGAAGTTTCACCTAGCATGAAAGTTCGCATTCCATTAATGTACGTCCGAACGTATTCTTCCCAGTTTATTTGGCCCTCGCATATATCAAATATTTCTTGATCTATTGGGCTTAATTTTGAACTTAACTGACAAAACCGCTCGTTTTTGAACTCCCAAGTTTTCGTAGTGTAGTACTGTAAAAGACTTAGGCCTCCTGATATTTTATCTTGCACCTTCACTAAGCTGTAATAGGAAAAAGTGAATAATTTATTTATTTGCAAATTTTTAATAACAACTTACAAAGGTTTCTTTCCGAATAGGAGTAAGAAAAAATCAATGAAGTATGCCGGCAGGTAATGAAAGAATATCACGCAGAATAAATGTTCATAGTAGTTTTTCTTGATAGATCCATTCGGATACCAAAGAGAAAAGCTTAGAGGGGTTTCATAGAAAAAACGTTTTCCTGACTCAATACTTTCACCCCATGTCATAAGTGACTTGTTAGATAGACAAACATTGATAAAATCTATGCCGTTTGCCTTTTTGTTACCGCGATCCCAACCTGAGGCTATGATAGCGTTTATAGCTGTATCGACGGGAATAATTGTGGCTGGAAAATCGGGATTACAATGCATCGATCGCAGAACTCCTCTAGCGGCTCCGATCATAAGCCCAGTGGGTCCATTAACGCCTTGAATCCAGCCGGGCATTGGTTCCTTTCGTGCAGCAGTTACTATGGAAGGGCAAATGGTAATTAGAATTACATATGTAGCTTAGATAAAATATAAATTCCAAGATTATTATAAGTAATCAATGATGTACGCAAAAGGTTGACAACTCGAAGAACCATTTTCGGATACAACTGTTAAATTAACTTAAATTTTATTTTTTTAATATCTCTATACTGCAGTCTGATCGTGAGCAAGATGCACTATTGAACATTCTTGGGATGACACCTTCCAAGTTCTCCAGTTGAAAACCCCTAGAGAAGTAAATATACTCCGTTAAGTCGACGACCCAGTTGTAACCATATATGTAAGTAACCATAAGAAAAGAAAACAGAGGCTCACTGGAGAGGTATTTGCTACGCTAGCTGCACACAATATTGAGGTAGTCCTAATTACGGTACTAGTAGGAATCTCAGAGAAATGACACTGCATACAGATGGACATGAAATCGATTCTAAATCAGCTAACAAATACCTTGGAATGATGATCGACTCCATTACATTGGTCCAGGTTAAGGCAGGAAATGTGAGTGTTGGACATTGTGCCTAGGGATTGCGGAAAAGTATATAAAAGAAAATAATTGTTGAATGGAGGAAATACGCCCAGGAGACGCTTAAAAAAATGGCAAAACCATAGAACACAATTACGAAAGATCGCTAGATGTAGAGACTGATCCCAGACATTATTTAAAAATGTTATGGCCAGTCTCACCAGTGGGCACTAGACTATTGAGCGGGAGGTTCGCAGTTCGAGTCCCAACATCAACAAATTTTTACTACTTCTCGCTAATGTCTGTCATGTGCCCGAGAGAAATAAGTATCATGAGAAAGCTTCTGAATTAGCCTTTTGGTATTAAACTGTGGATGCGTTTCACTAATGCAAAAATTATAGCACGCGCAAGACGAATGGTTGCGAGAATTTAGGCCGTGGACCACATACCGTCTGATGCGCCAAACTTTTGTTTGTTTGGCCAGTCTCACAAGTTTGTTTACTCTTATAAATAATCTGTTCGAATTCGTGCAACCCGAACCTAATAAATAAATAAGCTTTCTCTCATACCTCACAGCCCTGTTATTGTGCTCAGCTACGTAGCGTATATGTACATATGAATAATGTACCTTCTATGCGATAAATTGATGTCGACCACCAAGGGTATTTTGACAAACATTTACGTTTAAGCAACCGTACAAAAGGCATTAACAATAGCTGAGCACCTTGCAATTGATTTCACGATTCCACAATGTGATCAAATCACTAAGATCATAGTATAAAGAAGACAAAGCAACAAATATTTCTGAATAAGCCTACATGTTAAGGTCATTGAAATAGAGCCGGGCTAATTAGCCACATGTTTAGCTCAGAATAATAGGCAGTGTTGTGATATTAATTTTTTTATATTTTTGTTGTTAATCGATTGAATATTATCAGCTAATGGTAAAGTAAATCTATTTGCTTATGGAGTAGGTTAGATGTAGAAAAGGATTAATTTCCTTGCAAAATAAGAGGGAATTTTGAATTGTTTTGAACTTGATTCAGAAATTGCAAAATTGTAAAGGCAAAGGCTTATGAAATAGATATATACCAGCTGATATATTAATAACTAGCTGGAATGCGTAGCAGACCTAAGCGTGGATGCGCAAATCTTTTTCAGATAATTTATCCTTAGTAGTTATTTCTAAGCTGTAGTGGAAGCCTACTTTAACTTCATACTCTAAATGAAAATTAAATTCAGTTCAATCACGGGGTGGATACTCTTACTGCATGTAATTCTTATGCCTCAATACCTTTCCAGTCATCAAGAAGATGCAATAAAAAAAATACGTATGGTACGAACCGGAGTGCATGGCAGTTAAAATTAAATTATTCGCTTACCTACGTCTAGTCAGGGAAACACGAAGCAGTTTTGCTGAAACTATGTACCAATAGGCTAACAAGGCTTTGAAAAAATATGCAAGAATAAGCAAATTCTATATACATAACGATATTTAAGTTAGTCGCTCCTTTTGGAAACTGACGAGGTCCGTTGACGGGAAGAAGTTTGCAATGATCTCGCAGAACATTTTGAGCCGCAAACCCGCCAAAATGACCTACTGAGCGAGTTCCAAGCAGGCTTAGAAAAATGTACTCAATGAAGGTAAGTATATTTTCCCTAAGGAGTATCGTTTGGTCGTACCTATAAAAGGGTAAACAGCTTAACGAAAATACTCAGAAAAATCTATTTATGGGACTAATGTTCGTATTGAAAATTAGTTTCGAGCACCCGTCCAAGTTTGGGGGCGCCATGGCTCAAGTGGTTATTGCGTTGGATCGCTGTGGCGGGTGGTTCGAAGTTCGAATCCCAGAAACACCAAAAATTTTTTTTACGGTCCCACCTCTCGCGAATGTCTGACAAACGTCCGAGAGTAATAACTGTCAAGAGAAAGCTTCTCCATTTGCCTTTTGGATACGGCTCTAAACTGTAGGTCCCTTCCAATTGTGTGAAAAATATAATACACACAACACGAATGATCGCGAGAAGCTAAGCCCTGCACCACATGAACCGTTGCGCCAAGTATTTGTCTTTTCCCAAATTTAAGTAACTTTTTCACCACTGTTTGGTGTGGGGTAACCGCAACGCTTTATGGCCACAGATCAAAATTAAGTACATATCTGTATTTCCGAAGGCGGTTCTTTATTGGTGGTATAAAAATGGAAATAGTAACAGATCTCTATATACATAGGAATACATATTTTCTAGAAATTCTACTAAAAATTCTTTCAAAAAAACATTTCAGCTATTAAAAAGTATCTATTCGGGAAAGATCTAAATATAAAATATTCATTGGACTTAAAAAAATATTTTAATATTGCACCGTAGCACGAAAAACGAATTGACAATGAATTGGCAAGATCAGGACCATCTTCAGAGATCTACGAAATCGCTTTGACTCCATAACGTAAGTCCCGCACGTTATGGTCGGAGCTCACAAGATTGCAACGAAAAAGGATTTGCCCCTAGAGCGAATACTATACGAACTTGAGAAATCGGTGGATATTCCATTGAAACTGCATATGCTCTGCAAATAATAATTTTAGTTGAACAAAATCTATGATGACAATGAAATCGTTTAAAAATTATTTACATAACAGGATCACGGATAGTAAATCCACTGAGGTTTATAAAAGGCATAATCCGGCATAAAACTTTATGCGTCCTCCTTCGGACGCTTCATTGAAGAGATGAGTCTGCTCGTGAAAAATAAATGGTTACTTACCAATAGATGGTCTGCAGACGACAATAGGTAGCTTGTTGCCATATGAACTTACTAATCCCTCTGTCAGCGCTTTACTGTAAGCGTATGTATTAGGTAATCCATTTAATAATCTGCAAGTAAAAAAACACCTCCTATAACTGCGTAGCTCTGCATTAAAATCATACGTACCCAGGTGTAACGAGTTCCAGTGCTTTGTCATCCAAAGTGCGCACCATCTCGAGAATTCCATAGGGGTCATTTGGCGGTACGTATGCCCTCTCCTCCAACGTACTTTCATTGCACTGGCAATATGACGTAGACACATGCACTATAACTTTCAAATTAACCATTTTCTCGGCCAATTGTAGAACCTTCCGTGTGCCGGCTACATTCATGTCAACCATTGGCCGTAGTGGCTGATCGAAACGCACATTTGCCGCACAATGGAAAACAACATCCACGTTTGAGATTAGTTCGTTTAAATCATTCTCACTTATGCCAAGGCCGTCTTCAAGTACATCGCCTTTAATTACCCTGATTTTATTCACCACATCGGGATTCTTGTCCAAGATTTTATCAAAGATCTGAAATAGTTAATATTGCGTTAATATATGTATGAATAAAGAATCGACTAGAAAGCATACAAAGCTTATAACTAAGAGTCTGTTAGACCTTGTCTGTCATTGAGATAAATACTCCACCTAATAATGTACGAGTATCTCAATTCATTTTATGAAAAATACGGAAACGTGTTAGAAATTGCACAACATTACGATTCGAAAGTAAAAGTGCTGGTAACCAATTCTTGTCGAGATAAATCATTTCCAAGACCACTTTAATTAGTCAACTGCGGTGTGAGGTTTATCGTGTGTAAAAGATGGCATTTCCACGGCGCACACGTAATTAATGTAGCAGAATAGGCGGCCCCTTTGGTATGCGCATACGTTTCAATGGTCTCCAAGACAACCTCAAGAAGTTAATATTGAAGTCTGTTTTTACAAAGGATCATTATATCTACACTTCAGTGCATGCATGGTTGGTGCTTATAAGTATTTCCAATTTTCATCTGACAATGCAAGAATGTTGTGCAATTTTGCATAGAAGATATGTATCTGTAATTATCCGTAATTTTATTCTCAGTGCTTGAGCATGCACATACTTTTCATAAAACCAATAAGTTTCATTTTATGAATTGCAAATTTGACTTCAGGTCGATGAGTTTATTGGAGGTGTGTGATTGGGTGGTAACCGTTTACGCTATAACACTTACCAACGATGTTATTACTTTAAAAGGCAGTAATAGTTTGTAATTATGATGCATAAATTAGTCGTATAAACGCTTAATGAATTAACACATACTCATACATACAGCTCATGCAGTGTTGTTTAATGAGGTCTTTTATAGGAAAATCACTGTGTATTAATTTATGACGTGATAATGAAATCAATACGGCATTTGAAATTTACATATAAAATTTCTTAATAAGGAAACGATATATGTATGATTGAATTTCAAAACCTAAAAGTGTGAGAATTTCGAATTGTCTAGAAATGGAAGTAAACTTTCACAATGGCAAAGATCCCAATCTCCAGACTCTCAGTGGCAGTAAATGTGAACCAAAAAAAGTTAAGTTTAACTGGGATAAACGAATTATCTCCCATATAGACCTGGCTATAATCCATAAAGCTTATATATACCCGAAATTTGAATGCAGTCGGATTTTAAACTTATTATAAAAATGGGACAAGTTTTGCTGAAACAGTTCGACAGCTTTTTGGATTTTTTTTTGAAATAGGATTCCACATAAGTTATCATTTAGAAGATTAATAAAAAAAAATTAGGTAACTCTTTTGATCGTGAACAATAAGTCACTCATGCGTCCTCGCAATGGACGTGCACTCGAAAACACGAAAGATTTGCATTTGGCATACATATGTTCAAAATCCAATGGAACCAAGAACTCAAACGAGAAGATCATTCAAAGGCGAAGACAATTTGTTAATTGGTTGATGGAACATCAGCTACTGAATGTCAATTTCGGTTAGAACGATAATTTTTAGCGATGATGAATATTTTCAACTCAATGGGTATGTGAAAAAGCAAAATCGTCGAAATTGTGGTGCGGGGAATCCAATAGTGATTCAAGAGCGATGCAGTTTTTAGCCTAAATGCGGGCAAGAGCAAGAGTTTGCTCTGAGAAGAGCTTTGGGGCCCATTTGCATGACATTGTAGTTCTGGTGACATCTGTAATATCTCAAAAATTGTTTGAAATATAGGAGCTTACGTGCTCATGACAGATATTTAAAGTGGCTTTTCTACACATCTGACGACTTATCAACTTAACGATTGGATAATTCAGAGATTATATGGAAAAGGTCTGACAGAACAAGGCGGCAGTGAAATTTTATTTATTTCTACATGGACATGTAACACCTTTGAAAATAACTCTTTTAGTAGAATTCAAATATATGTATATGTAACTATATTGTTTCAAAACCCTAAATATGTTGTCATAATTCATGAATTTCGAAAATTGAGTGCCCTCTCCTTCACCCCTCAAGTTTTCAAAACTAACCGGTCTAAATTTGAGCAAAGAGCAAAGTAATAGAACATTATCAGTTCTCTACAACAGTTTCGAGATATCACAGTTTATATGTATGTTTACAACAAATAGTTTATCATACATCGCTGTTCCACGCGTCTTGAATAAGCAACTGACAAAAAATTCTCTTTTGTTTTATTCAAAACATGCCTCATCACCTTGTCTCAGAGGAGGAAGCCAGACTGCCAATTTCGGAAACTCAGAACTGGAAGGCTCCAGATAATGACCAGATACAATATATTTGGATCAAGAAGCTCACCGCAGCTCATGCGCAATTGGAAAAGTGTTACAACGACATTCTGCAATGCACCCGCCCTACTCCTTATTTCTTGACTACGGGAATAACATTCCGATGACCAAAAGGAAGCGTGAAAATACTGCCCCATCACCTGCCTCTGTACGAACTACAAGCTTTTCACTAAGGTTTTAGTCAATAGAATTTATCACCATTGTTCGGAGAACAATATAATCTTTTAGGAGCAAAGAGACTGTAGCATGCAAAAAATGCAAAGACCAATTAACGATTCACTCTGTGGTCATGAGCATGGTAATGAAAAAAAGAAGCGAACTTTGAGCATGGCGTACATTGATTACAAAAAGACCTATGACTCAGTGCCCCACAAATACATGAGAAAGGTGCTTGAAATATATGAAATCGATGAAGCCATCGTAAGATGTTTAAAGGCCATATTATTTACTCCGATAATTAGGTTTAAGTGAATTCTCAGCCAGACCATTTAATCCGCATTTTTTAAATTTAAGCCTATGTTCATAATATTCACTCAAAAACTATTTATTTTGCGCTTATTGTCTGGTCTTCGGAAGATGGTTTAGATTTGATCGGATTAAATCCCAACTAGGTTTATACAACTGAATTTAAGTACGGTTTTAACGAGTAAATATTATGGACTTGGGTTTAATTTTCGGGTTAAACTGACTTAATCCGGAGTTAAAGTGAGTGAATAATATGGCCGCCAGCCAGCTAATATCGAGGTGAAACACCAAGTATAGTGAAAATAACCTCGCTAGTAAAACTATTTCCATCCGATGCGATATCTTTAGAGGCGATGTCCTTAGCCCGCTAGGCCTTAGTAAAATACTCACTCGAATGAAGTTTAGCTTTGGTATCAAAACCGAAACATATCACTATAATTTCAATCACCTTCTGAACTCAGAAATCCGTATCTCTTTGCTCAGTCGTATTGTTGATCATTTTGATAGAAGCTTCTTAAGTTTTTTCCGGGTAAAGTGTCAGAGATACGAGTATATCCAACACAAGAAATGAAAATGCACGCCGTGATTATTGCCATATGTGCAGACCAGAGCGTTCTCGAAACATCGCGCTTTTTGAAAGTCCCCCGATCGTTCGTTTATAAACTTTGGAAGCTTCTGTCAATGATGTTTCGTCTGTTTCGAAACACAAAACCATTCAACACGTTCGGGCAACGAGAAAACCTCGTGACTTGTTCAAAAAGTGGAACGTCGTATTCACCAGGAACCTATCTGAGCGAATAATTTGCAGTGTGGTCCATGAAAATTTTAGATATATGTCTTATGTTGGAAGAAATGGAAAGTACCGTGAGCTCTGAGGAAGACGATTTCGCAACAAGTTGAAATATCCGGAACGTCCAGGACTTTTTTGTTTTTTTTTTATCGATGAAAACAATTTCGACATCGCACAATGTCAGTAGAGGGTATGAAAGTATGTACATAAAGTTTTCAGATGTCCACCGTTTGATGCACAATAAGTTTCGTGCCAGTGTGATGGTTATTTGACCAGTGAGCAGTTTAGGTAATGTTAAGCCTTCCTACTTTTTCTCCAAAGTAGGGGCATTGAATCCTGCCAGATACATCGAGGTGCTGGAGGATAAAGGAAAAACTACTATGAGACGTAATTGATGGGTAAACCACCTTTGATATGTATGTCTTTCAATAAGACGCGCTGGGTCTATTCGGCTGACCCAATATTATTGGCCAATAGAATCACTTTGTTGTAGACATAAAACTTCTGATCTTATAAGATGTCCAGACCTGATAGGTCATCTTGGTCATTAAATTAGTACTGGATTATTCCACAGAAGAAGAAAAAGAAGTTGTCGTCTTCTCTACAGCTTAACAGAAGTCCTTGGAGTCCACACCCAGTCTGATGGCATATCTGTCTATCAAACAATGCCATGTGAGGACTCCAATTATGAAGCTGATGCTCTTTCAATGAGTTAAAAATCTTATTATCTATCTGATGTTCAGATCTGGCCAGTTTTGCCTAGGCAGGAGACAGGTAATGATGTTATTCCATGTTCATGTTCCATGTTATTCCTTCAAATGATGTGATTTTCTGAGTCTTAATGCCGCTTCTGTGATCAAGAGTTATCCGAAGAATGTCGAAAGAAAAAAGCTTAAGCATTGTTTCCAATGCATCGGTGATGATTGTTCTCAATGCACCTACTATATATGTACATATAAACATATACTTTCCCTTCACAATAGGAACTTGACATTATCGATACCGTGGGACTTTGAACTTTAAAATCAATGGTGAATCTTTAAAATACTTCTAGTCTTTTTTCGCCAATTTTTACACAAAAAAAAAAACACGTATGTTGGTTTGAAATACTATCCTTTTTAATGTATTAGCTTTTTCAACCAAAAATAAAGAGTTTTGAAACTAATGCATGTATAATCATTACGATGAGATCCACTTCAACAGATACGGCTTCTGTAAAAGTCGTCAAATTAAACTGTGGTAAGCTATCTTACAAGCACCACCTGAGGCTGTTAATCTATCCAATCTGTAGCATACATATTCATTATGAAACACATTAACATTTGGCCTTAATTACGTTTCAGTAACTAGTGCTATATCCATCCTGTTTGCAAGCAAAAAATTAAATCATTCGATTAGTTTATTTCACAAGCCTCTAGCATTCCGCAAAGAGAGAAATGTAATTTACTTTATAGTAGGTATTACAATAAAAAATATACTTAGTACTTAAATCAACTATTACATTAACCTAACCAGTGTGCTTGTTTAACAATTAGAAATTAATGGCTTAATGGATGTTGCTGTATTTCTTCGCCAAGCAATGCTAAGTGCGACTGAATGTCTTGTTGACGGATCATTCAAAATTGTATATTGGCGGGGGCTATTAAAAAGGATTGCTGTTAGTAGTAATTATCACATCATAGCGTTGATTGAGGTTAGTGAACTCAGCTGCTCTTTATGGGTGGAAAATGAATCAGTACTACATTACTACATTATATGGTTTTCTAACATAGCGTGTTAAAAAAAAGGTTTTCCAGAAAAATCTTAATAAACGCCATTGCTTGTAGTGGAGCTACCGGTATTGTAGCACTAGGTTAGTTCACACCGGTATTGTTTTTTGGTCTTCAGGTAGCTATCATGCATATAGCTTTTATAGCTTAGAAGCTAGACGAACAGACGCACTATTAACTTTCCGATTAACTTTCCGCTCTTCGACAGTATGATCCATTCAACAGTGACGACGATTGAATAGTATCCCGTCAAAAGTATCCAAGCTAAAATCTAACAGAGCTCCGAAGGCCTAGCCACCGAACTTAACTACCCTCTTAACTACACCAACTATAGAGGTATAAGTCTTCTTACCATCGCATATAAGACATTGTCTCCTGTAAGCAGCTAAAATGGGTAAAAAGAGTAAGAGGAATATAAAGTAAGCAAGGCTCTGTGGTCACTCCGCAAACAACATTAGTGACGAGATTAGAGGAAAAATTTGTTTTTCCAATCTTGGTTTGTATGGGCTAAGAAGGCATTTGAGTAATAAAGTCTATTTTCATCAACTAAGATAACCAATAGGCATAATCATCCCGTCATGCTGTTTGGATGAGGCTGCAGTTGGTTGCTTTGAGATAAATATACATCGTGTGCTCTTTTCTCCTGTCTGCATGAACGGTAAGTAAAGGAGATCATTTAACGACGAGCTCTACGGCCCGAAGATCGCTGGAACACGTAGAGTGAATGGACATCAACACTCCAGCCCGGAAAGACTTCGGACCCAAACCAAGGAGTACGCAGTAGAGGAAGACCTCTAAATAGATGGCGCATACAAATGGAAATGGAACTTAAAATTGCGTGCACAATTGTAGGATGGTTTACAACCGAGCTGACTCGAGACGTAGCCACATAAGAACCCATAAAAAAAGGCCTGCAAGACTTACGGGCAAACGGTAGGAGATGGAGTTAGGTTCTAAAACCTCAACATAATACCTAGAACGACGTTTCTGTCACTCATACCTTTTAATAAGGACGAAATTATGCAAATGTTTACCGTACTATCTCGGCAGCACGGGAGCTTTACTGAGTACGCCTGGCTCTGCTTGATTTAGTTTCCCTTGATACGTTCTTATATCATGGCTTGGTACTATCAAAGCAATGTACCGTGTCAGACGAGGTGTTTTAGTATATTATCCGCACTAAAGTTTTGATGACCTTGCGCGACACTTATTCTATAACCTTGGTTCCATGTATATACGGTTTAATGCAATGACCCGGGGCTTCGCCTACAGTGAAAATTCAAAGTGAAATCTCAAAGTCCTTGCGTTTAGGACTGGCTTCGCGGAGAATCTGAGCTTGGCTGTAGACGAATCTTGACGAATGGCTCCAAAACTGATCAAGGGTTTGGCACTGGTGTCCTCGTGGAGACCAACAACGCTAGACTTCACTACTCGTTAGGTAAACATTCCACTATTTTCCAAGCTAAGGTCTATGCTATCCTAAGGGCTACCGACTATATTGCATGGAATTGGTGGAGCGGTCGCAGTATTTGCGTCTGTAGTGACAGTCAAGTGGTCCCACGATCTCGCGAATGTCTGACAAACGTCCGACATTCTGTCATGAGAAAGGTTCTTAATTTGCCTTTCGAATATGGCTCTAAACTTTGGATCCCTTCCACTTATATGGGAAAATAGAACACGCACAACACGAATGGTCACGAGAAGCTAGGCCATGGACCACATACGGTCCAAGTATTTATATTTATAGTGACAGTATATGTGCAATCCAATACGTAAAAAAAAAATTATTTTTGCAAAACTGGTTTTGATGTGTTGCGACGTTCCCAAAGAGTCCCGCAATTTATTGCTTATTTTCTTGTTCCGTTGGAAAATTTTGTTCACCATTTTCACTGTTAGTTTTGTTTGTTATAATGTGGTAATGTCATATGTAGATGCTCACAGCCGTATTCATTAGCAAAGTTTTGAAAGTCACGACTTGTTAATTGCACTTAGTCTCGGTCTGATACAACAATCTTGGGGATTCCGTGGAGACTGAGTTCCGGTTGTAACAAGTGATGATTATATTTGTATTTTTTTTATTATAAAATCGATATAGCTAATACAAAAAAATCGACTACTGCGCAATTAGTTCTCATCTGATTTTCGCCTCCAAATATGTAAGCCAACGCTTCTGAAAAATAATTTCAAAATTTTGCAGGCTAAAAGAATTGTTTTTGCTACAAGTCTGCATACATACATGTGTGTATTATGAACAAGTTGTGTAGATTAAGATATAGTGTTTAGTTTTTGAATTCAAACCAGCAAAATATCTGTTCAATATTACAAGTTTTTTGTACCTACCATTAATCCACGCCAGGAGGTGAATTTTAGCTATAAGGTCAAAAGGTGAAAAATAACGGAACTTTTCAACTTTTCATAAAATGGTTTGCATTTTCATTACTCTTTCGGGTAAAAACGGTTACTTGCAAATAAAATTATTTTAATCTTAAAAAATGCAAATACAGGGGTGGTGATATAGTTATGACATGGAGTGTATGTATGTATGTAACTTTTCTCGTTTACAAGTTAGAAGGTAAGGACAGACAGGCGGATGTGCAGACTCACGAGGGATAGGAATAAGGTTCAGTGATCAATGTACGGAATCCTGAAAAGAACTTCTGCTATCACTTTGCTTCAAACCCGCATAGGTGGCGTTAACAATTTAACCAAATAACCACAGAACAAAGGATCGCTATTCACAATTACATTCAACATAATACATACAAACATACATGTACATATGTATGTGTGTATGTATATAATGAAGAACTAACGAAGAACAGTTTTTAGCGCAAACGCCCATATATTTATGTAGGGTCTAGCTTCTTGCAGCCATTGGTGCTATGCGAATTGTATTCGGAACATAAGGCTACGCGCACAGTAATGCAAGAAAGCGACCTGATGCGAAAAGCGTTTGCTTGCGATAAGACTATTCACGCGTATTCTTATGCACCTATCCACAGTGAAACCATATTTGATGCGATTCTATGCTACAATTGCTAGTTTCTCGCACACAAACTCTTTTGACCACTTTTTCAAGCGATTCTGTGGAAGTAGAATACAATGTTGTTGTTGTTTCTTCTGGTTTTACTGTGCGCACCATATCGCATCTAGCACCGTTTTTCGTATCGCACTGCTTTCTCGTATGACTGTGAGTGTAGCCTAATTGATCGGCGAACATTGGCGGAAAGTTCGACCGAGAAAAAACTTTTTGGGGTTTTCTGTGATCCCAAAATCCAATCGCCCGCTAAGAGTAGTTCAACGCACTAACCACTGAGTCACGGCGCCGATACCAGTGAAGAGTAACAATAACAAAAATTTAATAAAAACAATACATGACTTATATAATCATTAATTGTGAGTTAACAATTAATTTTTAAGTAAATAAAAAGCTGTAATTTATGTAAATAATTTTGTAATATAAAAAAACTGTATTCCACTTACCATACATTTTAGGTACTCTTCTTTTCTGGCCATCGGATTAACTCCCCTCTTCTCCCGGATAAGCAGGTATAAACACTTTAGATCCTGACAATTTCGGAGGAGTTTTTCAACTAAAACCTTTCCCATAAATCCTGTCGATCCAGTAATAAGAATATTTTTTTTTGCATACCAATCGGCTATGCTGGACCTGCCCAGTGCCTCGTTATTAATAATCATTTTGCCGATTTGAGTTTAATTCTTTCAATTAGTCTGAAACGATAGAAACCAACAAGTTTTGTTTATCATTTAAGACCTTAATTTGTTTATTTTTAGTAAATATAAAATATGTATATTTCAGTATAAATAAAACATTAATAAGTATTGACAGTTCTCGTGCTCGAATTCTCACATTATTCATTTATCGGCTTTACAATTAACATGTTAATATTAATTAACATATTGAAGGCATTATTAGTCAACTCATTGGGTTAGTCGTAAGTCCATTGGCATATTGACTTATATTAGGCATTAAAAGTTAACACGTTTATGTCGATAGGTATAAAGTTAGGTAAACAAAAGCTTATAATAAGAATAAAACCATTTTTTTTTAGAAATAATTCACGCTACTACACAGTTACTAAATTTTTATGTAATTTGTTGGTCTTTGTTGACACGAGTTCCATTAAATAACCACACTAATTCGATTAAAGTTTATTTTCCGTGAAGGTCTACTATTTTACGCATTTAAGTATGTCGTTATGTTTTTACGATACTACTCGTAATTATATTATGAGATATGTGCATATGTATGTACTTTACATGGCGTCATCTTTTGCTATAAGTACCATTTATTACCACTTTTGATGAATCCCCTATAAAAAAATATTCTCAAATTATTTTCAATTTACATTAGATAAGTGCTAAGCTAAACAAAAATGTAAAACTTGACATTAAGGTTGTTACTCTCAAATTTTTGTTGTTTACATTTTATTTAGGCAGAGTCATTGAACTGCATTAATTAATTTTAGGGTTTCGTTCTTACATAAATTAAAAATCGAAAAAGTGTATTAGACCGTAAAAAAGGTAAATTTGGAACACGGCAGTATTGGTGAAATTTGATAAAAACATGAAAAAAAAGAAAAAGTTGAAAAACATTTTCCTAAACTAGAACCTACATACATACTATAGTGTGCGTACGATACAAGTTTTTAAAAGCTGCTTGTAGGATGCAATCCTTATAAATTAGTGGTCGCCGTGGCTCAGTGATTAGTGCGTTGGATTACAAAAAAAAAAATACAAATGCTTGGCGCAACAGACCGTATGTGGTCCAGGGCCTAGCTCCTCGCAACCATTCGTGCTGTGCGAAGAGACCTACAGTTTGAAATAAGGGGAAAGAGGAACAGAGGAGATACCGGTGTACGTTGGCTTTAAATGCTTCAAGGTTGTAATGATGAGGAAATACAGGGTTTGAAAGATCATTCCACATATGTATGTACGTGTCGTTCGGCTTATGAACGAATCCCTATATTTGACAGTACGTCCGAAGTTGGGCTTGAGGGTGAACTGATATGCATTCGAAGTGTGACGCGTATTGTTGGTGACACTTTGAAGCGGAGGTATGCAAGTGGCTATTTCGTTGGAACATTTTTTGTGGAATAAGATGTAGGGTAGGTGTAAGAAAAAAAAAAACAAAAAAAAAAATACGTATTTGATTACGTATTATGGTATAAGATTGTTTTAATGCTTATTTTTAAATTAGTATGTAAGTTTTACCACATAGATTTATTTTAGTTAAAAATGATAGGTATGTGTACTAAATTTTTCAAGGAAAAATTTTTTTAAGTTTTTCAGTTAGTTACTAGAGTTAATGAATAAATGTAGTTAGGTTACGTCGAAAGACATTAGAATAAAAATTAAGTTTAGCTTAGAGCACCCGCATGAGGCCAGTAAGTTAGAATTACTTCATTACATAGTTAAGCTAGTTTTAAGCGTTTTTGTCTACCATGTAAGAAATAATGAATTCCTAAAATAAAATGCATTAAAAATGAAATGAAAATGAGTGCGTTGGATTACTGAGCGGGAGGTTCGAATCCCAGAAAACACCAATAAGTTTTTTCTCGGTCCCACCTCTTGCGAATGTCTGTCAAACGTCCGAGAGTAACAACTTTCGGATGTGGCTCTAAACTGTAGGTCCCTTCCGTTTGTGTGAAAAAATAGAACACGCACAACAGGAATGGTCGCGAGAAGCTAGGCCCTGGACCACATACGGTCTGTTGCGCCACCACGAAATGCCTTCTGACTTAGACCACAACCATGTTGCAGCAGATATCCGCAGCGCCACGATAAAAAATAATTACTGTGAGAAGATTTAACATCAAAAAGCTGTAATCGCAAGAAACCGCCAGAATTTTCGCTGAAGGCGTATCCCGAAATCTCTCCACGACTCCTATGCCGCCAGCATAGCCGAAGACTAGTGGCAACGCGACCAACATGCCTTCAGAGACGAGAGGGTAGTCATCTCTTTTAACATACTACATACATAATGTATGTATGTAGGTATGTCGCTCTAGCGATACCTCATTTACTACTAGATAGAAATTTGCAAACAACTATAAGAGTAATTAATGGCAATTAACCCAAATAACCACTGAAATAAAGAAAAGGAAAAGAATCGTATCCACAATCGTAATTTGAGAGCAAAATTAACTCAATATCACCTGCCATTAACCTATAAAATACTGCCAATAAATCAAGTTCCCTTTGTTACAACATGTAACATGTATTCCTGTATATACAATTTATATGTACCTAGGTAGATAGAGATTACCTTCGGATGGCAACTTTCGTTTTTTTCTCAGGAGTTTCCTGCTCCCTCGGTATACACCATATGCTGCTGCTGCCCACGATGTTGAATAATTGCATTTATATCTGCTTTTTGTGAGGTTTGACGGCATAACAGTTGCATTTGTGTGATGCGAATATCTTGGACCACTTTGGTTAGGTAATTTTAAAGTATTTTAGTCTTTAGTCAGACATTGTTATTGGGTGCATTGCATAAGCGCACAGAGATCGTCATCTCACATGCACTGAAAGAGAATTTCGCAGTGTATGTACATACATATGAGAATGAAATGCAAGTTTGCACGCAAACTTCGTACCGGGAAACTGGTACAAGCAGATACATAATTTGAGATTTTCAATAAGGTGTGTGTCATGGACGAATATTAGTACTTATTGGACATTTTATTTGAGATTTCCTGCGAAATTGGATAGTAATGATAATGTAATGTACTAAAAACGTTTCTGAAACTGATAGTTAAGTAATAAAATACCCAAATATTGTACATATATAGCATGGATGTATGGCTTACATAGATACATATGTGTAGGTACATTAATCAGACAACAGAGATCTTTGTTTGACGGATTAGACTTTAGAAACAATGATGATTCGACACGTTTGCAGTAAATTAACATATAACTATACACCCCACTTTTAAGTAAGCGTTGATATACGGATAAATTAAAGAGCTAAAGACTCGTTGTGTAGGACTTCAGTGTGCCAGTAATTCAAAAAGGAGGACACGCATAAATTTGCTAGCCTTTGAAATTTTTTTTAAAATTAATAGATAGCTATGTACCTGCGGTCACGTAGTATTAAATACAGCGACATCTAGTATTTGGCAACATGCACTATTCTACGTGAATATTTTGTGGAACTCAACTTTGCAGGTAATTAATGTCGCGAATGGTTTCAGAAATGTGAGAGGGTCCTTGGATTAATTGTGGTACACATACTCGTGTTATTGGAAAGTTCAGAAATTTTATCTTGCCCTTCTAGAATGATGTGACTGTAATTGATAGTTTCATTTGGGCCATTAAGTACATAATTAATGAATATATGGATATATGGAGGTTCGTAGGATAATATCAAAAATATTCTCAAGATGTTTTCAGTTAATTTCTTTTTATATAAGAAGTTCGATAGCTGGTCTTGACCGTAGAAAGCGAAAACAACTCCTAGTTTCTTTGCTAAACTTTATTAAGCTATTCACATCTCCTAGGTTTATTACAAAATTGCGCAATATTAGGAAAGCTTGAGTTTCTTTCATGCCACTGACATTTTCACTTTACATATGTAGGTGCCTATTAAACGTTTTCGAGTTCTCAACAGAAAGGATAATAGAGTAATAGATTTGTATCCTATAAAAGTAGATTATCCGTCCTAGCTTTCGGATTAAGAATTACATGCAAATTAATACCGGTTGGAAGCCAATTATTTCCGGTATTATATTCTAAGCATACCGTTAGAATTTTTTTCATTAGATCTTGCATTATCTTTGTAGGTGAGTCCATCGAGCCTATAAAATGCTATCGTATCTTCACAGATAGCTCCAAAACTAAACAGAGATCTGGTGCTGAGGTCTTCGTGGAGAGAGAGATCATAAGACTCCATTGTCCGTTAAGTCAATATGCGTCTGTCTTTCGAGTGAAGATCTATTGTAAAGATGAATACGAAATAAAAGCAAAAGCAAAAGCCAAGATGCACTTAAAGTGCTGATTAACCTTCTTACCAGTTCCCAGCTACATGACTCAATATCTCTCTGAATCTGATCAGAAAACTAAGTTCATTGCGTCTTGTTTGGGTGCTAGATCACACTAAAACCCAGGGAGTCTTCGATAAACTAAAAAGACAAGGCTCAGAGGAAGTTTTCTTAGGACCCGAACCAGTCCACATCTGAGATTAGTAGTTCCATCGACGATTGAGTTTATCGTGAACACCTTAGCATGACACTGCTTTATGTCGAGAAACTAAGTATAAACGACCGCATATTTGCAAAAAAAAGATTTTGTTGCATTTCTCCCCCCTTAGGGGAATGGACTGCAGACGACTTGCAGGCATCCTTACAGGCCACTTCGCTTTTACCAAGCACCTCAAAATGCTGGGTTTAACCAACGCAGCGATTTGCCTTGCTTATGAGAAAGACGTTGATGCAGCAAAACATATTGTTATCCTCAGTTATTCTGCCTTTTGATTGCACCAGGTGACTGATTACAGCCAACACTAAATGCTGATCCCCTAAGTTCTTCATGGCCCTTCTTGTCTTCCTCTAAAGGTTAGGAAAAAAAATAGTAAAGACCATTTGTTAAGTCTGAGTGCAGTAGGGTACAGTAATGACTATTGAGTTCATCGTTACATAACTATGTATTTCCTTGGAGATGAGATTTACAATTACTTAGGATATACATACATATGTATGAATCCTTAAGTATATATGCCAATAAATAAGGCGGAGTTCCAACATGTTATTGTCGGTATCGAGCCCACGATGTTATTAAAAATGTTAAAAAAATTTCAAAACAGCAAGAGTTTACCAGCAGAGCCGAATTTGCTGCTTACTTAAAGGCAGCACTTGCAAAGAGTGGGTCATTTATTGGTTTCATTTTGAAATTACTATTTAAGCAAGACAGTACTCGTACAGCTCAATGAATATATTCTTTAAGTGCGTCACTTGTTTGTGGATCGGGAGAGTAACAACGGCTTTTAACAGTTTCCCCCTAAAAAAAAAAATCCAACAGTGTTAAATCGCAGGTCCGCGGTGGCCAAGTCACACGTCTTGACAACGGCTGATAAAACGTTTACTGAACTTTAGTGCGCAAAAGATCGATTGTTTGACGTCTGGTTTGGCACACCATTCCGTTGAAGCAAAATCCCATCCAAGTCCGGCTGTCACAGAAAATCTGTTATCAATTCTCTGTAGAAAGTTCGGTTTAATGTTATTTTCACTCTACCCTCCTAAGTCCTGGAATTTTGCTTGCTGATATGCTGAAAATTACTCGTAGCGCCGTGCGAGCCACATCCTATTTTATACCACAGGCTGTGTGACCATAGTGGAATATAATATTCCATTTGTGGAATATATTAGAGTTGCAGAGAATATATTTTTTTCGAAAAATAATCGCATATAAAAGTGGAATATTTTTTTCTAAAAAGGAATATTTGGATAATTATATTCTCCGTAAATTAGAACTATGTTCTTCCCTTCAGTTAATTTTATTACTAATAAATTCGTACAATTTCGGACTCAAATTTCCACTCATAAAAATAGGTGTAATTTGAAAATTTGTTATATCGTATTTTGCTTTTTATCATTACCATTCAGTAATACCGAGGTTGAGAGAGTATTCAGCTATTGATTAAATCAAAAATATGTAATCGAATGCAAACAAAAATGTTGAAATAGTCTTTTAATTGCAAAGACATGGATGAAAGTAATGGAAATATGATGTGATAACTACATATGTATACTATTCCTAATGAATTAATCACGTAATATTTATGTAAAAACTCATTTGATTATATAAAATACCCTAAAAAGATGAACAATTGGATTTTATTCTTTTTAATTTTTAACATTCTTTTACATTTTTACATTTTTTTAAGAATTAAATTTTTTTTTTTTTTACTGGAGTAATACCCATTTTTGGTTTATCATGTTTTACGTTTTGTATGAGATAAACTTTTATTTGTTTTTTTTATATTTTTTTTCTTTTTTATTAAGGTGTATTACCAAGTGGAATATAAAATATTCTTATAATCATAAGAATATTGAAGTGGAATATAAATATTCCACCTTTCGGGTCGAGTAGAATATTTTTGGGAGAAGCTAATGGTCACACTGCGACAGCACTCATTAAAATATTTTTTAGCTACATATGTATATCTCATCTCTGAGTATTTCTCGAAGAGTATTTTACTCTTCCTTGTTCATATTAATCCTCTTCATTTATTTTCCAAATACGAAACATTTCTTACCATAAAGGTTGAACACTATATATCTATGTACATATCAATATTTAAAGCAAGTTAGTGTTGCCAGCGTCGAAATACTCACACTTTAAAAACAACCACCCTTTACTTGAAATGAAATAAAAATATAACTAATTATATAATTACTTTCGAGCAACAATTTCAATACCTGAAAGAGGCTGATGATAATAGATCCTCAATTTTACAAAACAAGAAGCACCAGCATAAAAACAGAATACTAGGCTGATGTTTTAGAACGCTTAGAAGCATCTGTCAAATGATAAACCAGGCGGAGATTGATAAAATGCGTGGTCTTACTTCCTGATAACGCAGCTGTTCAAAAGTCCATGACAGTTGTTCGTTCGGTGCTCACATACGGCTCGCTATGCTGGACAATGTATAAAAAGTATGAGGGCAAATGTGCTTGGTATGACAGCAGGAGTAACAAAGCTTGATCGAATTAGAAGTTCAAAGATCCGAGGAAGCCTTCACGTCAAAGAACCCATCTCGAAAAACTTTGATCCTACGAACCATGTCCAAAAGGCAATGTCAATCAACATTTCTGTACTAGCGCGGAAGAATTGCAGGCCAAAAAACTCAGTGAGGAAGTGAGCCGAATCCAGCAAGCCTGCAGATACTTTTTGAGTTAAAATTGGTGAACCCCACCGGCGAAACAATAGGGATGCAGTAAAGTGGGAGGGTTATGATCCCTATAATCTTGATCATAACCTCGCCAAACAAAATGAAAAGAAGAAGAAAATTTTAAAGAAATTAAATACTATGTACATACATATGTATAAACGTATAAACATACATACATATGTATATCCTTTCGCGAAGTTAGAAATTTACGTAACAAGTAAAATTCATGAAACGTAGTAGGTATATGTGATTCTATGGATATAACAATTGAAAAGATTCAAAAAAACTTTTAACGACTATGTATTACGGGAATTATAATTTATAGACTACACTGGAATATTCGCATGCCCTCATACACTACCAGATGCTGGTTCATAAGCTTACAACCATTGGAAGTGCGACGCAAATATTTTACTATTACCTTTGTTAGAGACATTTCAAATTCGTTCATCAATTGTCCTCATTTACTGTAGCAGATACAAATATACGCCCCTACGAGGGACCTGCGAGTTCGTAATTTATTCCGTGAAACATTTCAGAGGGTAATTCACGGACTCAGTGAGCCTCTAACGCGTTGTATAGGAGAAGCAATTTTTAACTTTGCTGACTTTAAAAAAAAATTGTATTAAAGATATTAATTTGCCCTGGTGGTTGAACCTACATATATGTAAGCATTACTTATTTGTAGCCTGTAAGATTATATACATAGATAGGTACATATATTCTATGTGTATTCAGATTGCTGAAATAAATTGAAACTGAAAATTGAAATAATGTAGAGTAGTATAAAGGTTCAAACGCAATAATGCACACGCATTTATTGGAATTTGCGTATTCTTCAACAAGATTTTAAGACTAATGGTGTGAATTTCTATAGCTAACAATCGCGCTACCGATAATACATAATTCAAATAAAAAAAATTAACAAGCACTTACGCTTTATTTCATATGCATTAGATGTGAGTACAAACATGCATACATTTCTGTATCTGCTTCATCTTCGCAGCGTGTACAGCTCGTTTTTATCAATTTTCTGTGGGAACACTAACAATACCTGAAAGCTAATAATTAGAAAATATTCCACATTGTCAGAAATTCCAAGAAAACACGGAAACGTAATGTGAATGGCGCACTTTTGAAATGTAAAGCAATTGAACAAGTTGCTTAATCATTTCTTTACAATGTTCTGGCAAAACCAAAACCTTCAACATAAACATTTTGAACAGATGTTTACAAGTGGTAGCTATACCGCATTTTAAAGCTCGCACTATCTACATTAGTGGATAATTGGTATATTGTTATTTAAAGCTTAAATGGTTAGGGCATGTAATTGAATGTTTGCTGATTGGAGTGGAAGCCTCTTTGTTGGGTTCTGATTAATTGATTGATTGCTTGTTAAACAGTTCTACAATTCAAAGATTTCTAGTGGAACTCGACTTAAAAGAAAAAAAATGTTTTTAGATATCGATTAATCATGACTCAAAAGTTTCAAAACTAAATCAGATACATAATTCTCTCACGCGATTGGTTGTTCTAAGAAGACGACGACGTATGAAGAGTTGTTCTTAGAGTAAAACTTGAATTTCATAATTTTATGTATACCTACAGGGTAGAATGTCACGACATGGGATTCGTCTGTCTATGAAAGAAATATTTGTCTGTGAACTAAATTTTGAAATTAAGTATCATCGAAATAAGATATTACACAACCCAGCTTAGAACTACGTTACTAATTTAGCTGTCTTTAGGTTTTCACCGGCATTTTGTGGTCCTAATAAAAAATCGTCTAAATAAATCAACGTTGGCTATTGTTCTCCGAGGGAGGTTCTACTCTTAATCTCTCAAACAGCGCTAACTGGTCGGGATTAAAGATAGACCAGAAACTCCACTGGAGGGAGAACGTCAGTGAACGTGTCCAAAAAGCAATGGTTGCCCTGTAATCATGTAAAAGAGCGGTGGGGCTACAACCAAATATAATGTACTTGCTATACACGTCGGTGGTAAGACCGATTCTCCAGTACGGCGCAAGGGTGTGGTGGTGGACCGCCTTGGAGGGGAATTCCAACTTAAAACAGATGGAAAAAGCTCAACGAATGGCGTGTCTCGGCATCACAGGTGCGCTGAGAATCTCTCCAACATGATCGGCAAACAAACATCGACGAGCTCTACTCTTCGACTGAGAAACTCTCGCCTATGGAAAGAACAAGACACTGGTCATGCCAGCCTACTTATGATGCATCGTCATCTCCCCAAGGTTACCGATCACTTGCTTACTGAGCCCGACAGTACAATCTCACGTCCCGAGGAACTAAGTGGCTGACGAATAAGCTAGCTCTTCCGGAACTAAAAGCATAATTATACTCAAACCTGACGTACCGATGTCTTATGCTTAGTATCTTATCCACGCCGATGCGTTAAATGAAACTAACCACAGATGGAGCCAACTTCGCCAACTTCCAACTGGCTAGGCAACTATGGCTAAAACTAGACCAAAGAAGATCTAACGGACTTCTTAAGCATAAGAGAAGAACCCCCTCTACACTAAGCAACATATAACCCGAACACTGCACGATAGGCAGCATGCTCAAGATTGGACATCCCCTCTAATGACTTCGGCAGGAGTTGCAGAGACGAGGAGGAAGAAAAAAATCCTTCACTTCTCACGCATGTCTCCTGGACCTGTTAATATTAGGAAGGCTGCACTAGGTGATTACTATTTCGATGGTACCAATGATCTTAATAATGCCTCCACGGCTAACATTCAACTTCATAACGAAAAATAATTGGTTCTAAAAGCGAGCAGAGTGACCCACCTGTCCCTACCTAGTGGCAGCACAATGTACCTGCCTTGGGTTAAGTGTACCTTATCGAGGGCTACATCAACGAACCAACCATTGTTCTCAGAAAAATCTTTAAGAATCGTTCCATTCTGCATCACATTTATCGACTCATACTAATGTGGCTTTTGTCCCGGCAGTTCAACTATAGACCAAACTTTCATGCTAAGGCAAATCCTTTAAAAGATCTATGAATTTCAAGACAAAACGCACCATCTGCTTATAGACCTTGAGCTCTACAAGATGATGACCGAATTCAGGATCCCGAAAAAATTTACTCAGCTATGGTGCGTTACGTTAGAAAATACGCGGTGTTTAGTATGTACAGTTCGGAACTTTTCCAGGCATGCACCGGATTTCGGGATGGAGATGCGCTGGGTTGCATTTTTTTGTCTAAGAGGCAGTCCGAACAATGGCGAAAGCTTATGACAACACTACTGCGAAGGCATAACACTGGCATTAGGTTTGTCATATGGCTGGAGAAATTGTTCGCTCTGTTCATGATTGATATGCTTATGACATCAGGTTGACCGGGAAAAAAATACTGTGAATCAGAAGCGAAGACAAAATAAATAAATGACATCAAACAGCCTCCCCAGTTATCTGGACACCCACCCCTGGAGCTAATGTGTGAAACCTAATACACCTGAGTTTCAAACCACTACACCCTTGAGTGCGGGTAAATTACAAAGAAAAAAAAAAATTATCGGCCGTTCACATCGATCCGTTGTACAGACTTTCACGACAATTGAAACAAAAGCTAGAGATACAGGTTTTATAGCCAAGGAGGACAAAACTAAATATTTGCTGTCGACAATCAAGATATGTCCTACCGCTAAGGACAGTGTGTCACAATCGATAGCCACAACTTCGAAGTAGTTAAGGAGTTCACCTATATTGACCATTGACCAGGATGCGACAGCATATTTGACAGCTTTATTTGTCACCATGCGAGATGCAGTGTAGCAGCCGCATCGGGTTATGTGCGTCGGTTCATTGCCAATTTCTGAAGCCGGACCTGCCAGAGAACTGGACCTGTTAAATAAGTCTTCAGCAAAAGATTGAGAGTCTTCACTTTTATCATAGTCTATAGAAGAAGAAGAATCGAGTAGACTCCGAATAACAAAGTAGGTCTATTCTCTACAATGTTTCCTGACAATATTTATTTAAAACCACGCACATACGAGTATAAGCCTTTTTATTTTATTTTTTTATAAAAGTTGGCTGCCTGAAAAGATTTTACCCTAAAGTCATTTTGACTTATGGAAAGTGCAAAAAGTGCAAAAGGCTTTAATTTCTAAGCCCTCTGAGCTAGAGAGATGAAATTAAGCATATAAATGAATGATGGTAAAAATAACTCAAACAAAATATTTTCTTACAGAATACATAAATGTCCAGGAAAAAAAAATTGTTTCCCCCCAAATCATGGCGGAGAAAAAGAGGACGCTTATGGACAGGCTTATTGGTTGAGGCTCAGGTTCATTACGGACTATAGCGCCACCTACATAAGTTAATCAGTAAGAATGGAAATGGATTCAGATCAAATGAAGCTATTATGGGAGAAGTCCACTGGTAGAAATGGGAGAAATTAATTAGATATTTAAAAGCTGCTAGGCATATCAAATATGTACATACGTACGTGGTATCTTACATAAACATAATAAAATTTAACTCCGACTCACTGTCGTACGACTTTTGATTTCGATTCCAAAAAAAAATTATTTAACTTCTTTTAAAAATGTTTGTGGAAAATAAAAAACATACCTAAATTTGCAATAGAATCTATTATATAAAAGAACAGATTGCTCAGCTTGTTATCGCAATTTATCATCATAATATGGTCACAAGTAGAATGTACCTGCAATCACAACGAACAATATGACCGGTATTACACAAGTTTTATTCTGGAATTTATAGAAAGATATACCCACTCGTAGATGTGCCCGGGGACATGCCAAAAATGTCTCACTATTCTTGATTTACCGATGTGCCCTACCCGATATGACCTGTTTCGATATTTGGTAACACATTTCAAAGCATAGATATTGCAACTGTTTGTTGAGTGAAATTGAAACAAAACTTGACTCATTATCACCTTCAACAAATAATTCGAAATACTAGATTACATGGCAAACCGTTAATTAGTTATACATTAATTAAATCAATATTTGAATGCCCAGTCAGTCATGTAACAAACAAATGACCTTTATTTGCGAATATTTTTTTTAACACAGATCACTTTAGAGACGATGCTTCACAACATGCTAAATAATGACTCAGCATATTCAAAAAAATCTTTAAATACATTAAGATAGAATAATCACCGGTTAAGGGTATATTCAAATTAGTCGTTCTATATTCACAAAGAAGTCAATGGCCTATAGATTTGGAATTCTAATTAAAACTCGTATGTGGTTGAGAAAAATGTTGACTGATACAACTTCGTTATTGAGTAGACAATTAAAATTGCAATAATTCATCTATGCACTGTCCTAAATTGCCTAAGTTTATTTGTTTTAATCTTTAACACATTTCTTCGACACACTTTTGTGTTAACTTACCAATTAGATCTTAATATTATTTATCTTTCAACAGATAACAAATTCACACGAACTTTAATTAATTTATTTTTTAACTGAATTGCATTTAAAAGTTTATTTTTTATTTCCTTTTTAATTTGATTTTCTTATTTTTAAAATAATTGTCAATTTTTTACAGCAATTTTTTCATATAGAAAATTAAAGAATTACTTATTTTGTTTTATCTCTCATAGATTAAAAATCCTAAACTAAATAGCGACATTGATCGCACAAATTGATTGACGCTACTTATTAGCACATTTACTTATGCTAAATCACTGTGACCACTGTAAGATACAAAAAACTACTGACTGACGCACTGTGTGTGGGGATCCGTACCACCTTTTGGAAACTGAAATATCTCGGGTGAAGTTACAACGGCGACTGAATTCAAATTTTTAAGGGACTGCGATCATATACAAGATACATATACTTCACAAAGCGCACAGTCAGATCAGTTCAGTTCAAATACTTGGTAACTGATCGTAGCTTTGCCAGTGCATGCACAAGAAACAGGCTAGTTACCCCTAGGACTGCCAGCGGTGGGGCAGTTATGAGCATGTGCCTTTCTGCAACAGGTGAGTATTTAAGCATCTCCTCTATAAAATTACTCTCTTCGCATACTCTCTTAGTGCGAATGATTTCTTTTTCTGGTAGTTACGGGTAACTCTTATTTGCGCAGAAGATAATATCTTTTAGTTTGGATGTTGGCAAATACATAGGGTTTGAGCTTCTTGTCGATTAGAAGTTACTGGAATTTATTTATAACCTATGTATTCAATTTTTATGGAGTTACTTGGACTAACCGGATCTTAAAAAAGTAACTTTAATGTTTGCAAAAAAGAAGATTTTTTTTCATTTTTTAATACATCTGCAGTTTCAAGTTAGACATGGGAATTTGTAAAATAATTTGCAAAGGTGAGACTTTGGTGCTAGACATTAACTATGAAATTAAAGTATGATATATGAGTATGAATTTTTTTTTTTTACACCCGATAGATTAGTAGAAGATCAAAAAGATCGGTCGAATATATGAATATATTGAGAAATATGCTAATGGATAAGGCGCGGTGTACTTGTATGATTCTTCCGAATTATGAAATACATTTCAGTTGTTATTAAGAATGAATTTTATATATGAAATCATGTTGATGCTTTAATTTCTTGCATTAATCCTGGATAATTTTACTTTCAGATAGGTATTTCCTTTTAAGGGTGAAAAGGTTGAAGTTCATTGTTATACAATCATTAATTATGTATTCAATAATGTATCGCAAATTTTGAGAAAAAAAAATCAAATTCCTTATCCACCATTAGAATCTCAAAAGGTACAAGAACAGTTGAGTTGGGGGTTACCACTGTTTTCTTCAAAAATGTTCCTTAGTTTTAAAAAACATTTTGATAAGCAATTTAAATAATTTAATTTAAGTTAGGTAAGCATTAAGTTTAGCAGTGCCCACATAAGGCCAGTAAGTTGGAACATAACATAGTACAGATAGGAAAGCTAGTTTTAAGCGTTTTTTCTCCAGCATGTAAGATATTATGGATTCAAAAAAATATGGCCCTTGTAGTTGACGAAGTCTGTTTCTATATTAATTAGGATAGGTGTATCTAAAAATTTATTGATAGTTTTTTTATAATTTTCCGATAGCTTCCTCGACCTAATTGCCCACTTCCAACACGGCTGTATCGTAGCTAGAGCGATGTCTTCTAATTGCAGTATGTTTGTCGCGTGTGCGTTTAAAGAAATATATAATAGTGGTGTAAAAAAAGTATTCACTCGGTACAATGTATTCGTTACTACCATGTACTCATTCGTACTCGTTACCTGCAAAGTACTCAGATACGTATTTGCTTAGTCATTCTGTTTGCACTACCCACAATATTTCAGGAGATTCTTCTTCGCCACATATATGTATTCGAATACCCGTACTCTCTTGCACTACCAACAAGTATTATTTTAAGAGATTTTCTTATTCGCCCTATACCAATACTATAATCATATAAAATTGTCCTTTGTAAAATATGTCAACAAAACAATATCACCTCACAAGGATGCAGACAAATTATACACACGGACACGCAATATATTTTGTTTACTTTCCATCAAACACACGGCTTGGCATAAAAAAAAAGAGAAATTTGTTTGTAATGAATTATATTTGTTAGAGCAGGATACAATATTGAAGGAAACAAGGCAAGAGACTACTTTTGTATTCGGTTCGTAGAAAAGAGACAGAATTGTATTTGCGTAGATTCGAATGTGTTTTTTTAGGTGGTACTCGCGAGTATTAAGTACTCGTTACTTTTATCCGACTACTTATGAAAAAATAACGAATGAGTACGAGTAGTCAAATGTATTCACATTTTACATCACTAGTATATAATCGGACTAAATACACTCCTTTGCGGTTTATCAGCTATGATTTCTTTAAAGTTTGAATATTTATCGATTGTAGAATGTTTTTTTCTTAGACCGATGTGATGATCCGGAGTTAAAAGTCTTTGCTGCAATCGGTTTAGTAAAATATTTTCGAGTAGCAAAAAAATAGCAAATTTGATCTACGAATATAAGATTTTTTGCCGTTCGGCGTTCTTGCACAAAGTGGGGGTGAAAACCCAAGAAGCTTAACTAGTCGCAGAGGTCAACAATTACACACCAGTCGTATTCTCTGAGGAGAATGTGTTATTTTTTTACAAGGTCGAAGCATCACTATCCCTTCCCTGTGTGGGCTTCAAATGAGTAGATTTTGTTCGCAAAATTATGTTTTTGGGCGGAGTCCATTTTCATCTCGGGAATATGCTAACAAGCAAACAACTTTAGGATTTGGGGTCCCCTAGAGAGTCGCAGAGAAGTGAATACATTTTCAAATGGCAGCTGTTTGGTATGAGTTTGGGGAGGCATTATTGGTACCTACTTCTTTGAAAATTAAGCTAATAACAACATTACTTTAAACGAAGTGCACTACAGAGACATTATAGAGTATATTTTGTGCCCATAATTGTATGATTTTGATTCGGACGGACTTTGGTAGCAGCATCATGGCGCAACGTAGCACATCAGCCATCAAACAGTCTCTTTGGCGCATTAAGTCCAACCATTTTAGCAATTAAAATGAGGAAAAATGTAGTGCCAAATGGGCTTTAGAGAGTTTTCAAAAAATAGAAATCATATAAATTTTCAAACGAAAAGCTTAGGTAGGCAAATGTGAACGTCCTATCCCTGGCCTTTGTTTTTCTTCGGAAAATTCAAAAAACTTTGTTTTTAACATTTACATACTATATACTTTATGTTTTTATTTTATGCAAATTTTCAGACACACTCAAAGAACATGCTATTGCTTTTCTACTTGGACTTAATGACTGTCATTTAAATGTGATTAATTCGTTTACGACATAGCAGAATATTAAATAATGTGCTATTCTTGCTTTTATTTCTAATTCACAAACATTATTTTGCCGAAATGACCGCATTTCTTAATAAAGTGAACCTCTTTGTTTAATGCTTTCATACGATATAAAAAGCTAAAGAGTCTCTCTGATTCAAGATTTGTTATGTAAAACTTTAATTGTCTACCGTTAGTAATTCGATCTTTCTATTTTCAATCTCGAGTTTGGATGGAATATTTTTTGGCCATAATGTTTAATTAAGCACGTACATACATTAAAAACTTCGTACATAACTTCAAAGATGAGAAAATCTTTCGATGAATGTTTTTACTCGTTTTGAGTAGCATCTAGTAGCTATTAATTTTGAAATGCCACTATCATCATATTGAAAAAATGCGCTCTAAGCTTATTTTTTTCAGCAGTTATACATACATAAGTGGTTTTTCATATAAAATGCGGACCAAAGTCTCTCAATTAATTCCATTCAGTTTCAAATCTCCCATATACCGCCAATATAGCCGTAAATTTTCGTTGGCCGGAAGGCACCCTGTAATATTTTGTTACCCGGATAAAAATCGTCAAACATATAGTCATGACATTGAGGGCGCTTTTGACAAAATCGGTGATGATTCACTAGTGCTATGAAATGCAGAGGAATTGATTATCCAAAAACCAATTGGCTTTGGAAGATGCTCGATAGCAGCGTTAGATTTAGATTTGAGAGACTTTATTTTAAATTAAATTAAATTAATTAATTTAAATTTCAGATTATTTTACAATGAGTTACAAATTCCAATATATTGATAATTGCCCTAGGCCGTCTGCCAGATTGATGTTTAATAAAGTTAATCTTTTTCTTAAACTAAAAGGATTCGTTCATAATTCATTGACGATATCGCGAGAGAGTCTTTTTGATGACGTAACAAACACCAGTCTAATTAATGACACCGTTTTGAATATTTTGAACAACTTTCGAGTGACATTGACCAAGGTTCATTACATTCAATCCTAGTTTAACTTTCATTTCAGGAACCCGAATTCCCCTTGATTCTTTGGCTGTCATTCCTCTTTTTTGGCCGTGGGGTTGAATTAACCTGCAAACCCGACTAAACCCTCGTATTATTCACTTTGTTCTCTAGACTTATTTTTTTCCTGGGTATCCCCTATGTTTTCGTGAAATAGCAACTTACTAGCGTAACTCAGTCGCATTTAACCCATACAAATCGTCATCCTTTATCAACAACAGTCCATACGACTTTAACAGCCATTACCACCACTTGAGATATATCACAAACGACTATAACGGAAAGCATTTACGGATTGGTCTGTTAACACTAATCTGCATTTAGTATATGACGTAAGAGAAAAAAGTCAGTTATTATTTTTAAAAAAAAGATTACATCGCTACATCTCTAATCTGTCACCTTGTTGTTAAAATTGAGATTCAAACCGATTAATAAAATAAAAAGGCCGAATGGAGCAGTTTCAGCACGCTTACGTTTCGTCCCACCAACCGAAAATAACTATAAGCCATGTCTTGGCATCATCTGTAGCCAAAAAATTAATTTTAAGGGTTACCGCAAAAAATAAATCCTTGGATGGTACGTGGAAAGTGAGTAATTATTCTGGGACCTTGAAGATTCTGGGAGCCCTGCGGCGTTGATGGAACTTAAACGTAATACGCCCATATCATCTGCATTTTCAGTTTTCAACCTATCGCCGAACACGTTTAAAGATTAATGAATAATGGATCCATTCCGAATACATCTCACATACTGGCAACAATGTCAAAATATGGTTAACCAGATCTTATAGCAGCATTTCAATCTGAAGTACTAAGATTTTAGGAATCCTAAATCTCAGTAATCCGAACGACCGAGACGAAAACTAGCTAACTTTGAAACTGCGTGTGAGGTTGATATCCAAACGCATCGGCCCTATCATTGAATAAACTATCCACATCAAACAAGGTGGCTTCCAGCTTAGGTATAACAACGCAGATTTGTGTGCTATCATTGACAACGTATATCGAGTCTTGTTTTGGAAAGAATTTTAAGAACTCTGTGGTATAATTACATGTCTCGAACTATAGGATTTTGAAATTCTCCCGATCATTCGTTTACGAGCTTCATGTGGAGTTAAAGGCTTCTATCGGCGATGTTACGCTTGTTTTAAAATGTAAAAAGCATTCAACATGTTCAGACAGATTCCAAATAATGTTCCGAACAAGTTATCAATTCGAATATTAATTAAATAAAAACTTAGAAAATTGGTTTAATTGTGAGCAACAGTAACTTATGGGGCTTTGTACCAGACGTTCACTGAAAAATATAGCCACAGTGAGAGAAAGTATTACAAAAGAATTACACGTATCTAGAAACACCTTACAATGAATTCTTACGACAAATCAACCTGACACAAGAAGTGAAACCGGAAGACTATTTAAAATTGATTGGTTGATGAAACGTCAGCTTCTAGACGACAATTTTTTCTATGAAAATCATCTTCAGCAATGAGGCACATTTTCCTCCTATTGACTGAGTAAATAAGTGCATTTGTCGATTTTGAGGTGAGGAGATACCAAAAGTAATTCTGGATAAAATAATGCATCTACCACACGTCACCATTTGGTACGGTTTTAGGCTGGTGGATTAATTGGTCCATACTTCCTAGAAAAAGTGGCTACACTGACTGGTTTGCCCTATAGAATGTTGTTAGCGGATTTTATTTGGCCAGAATGTGTTAATCTTGAACAAATGTTGTTTGAAAAGAACATCACAAAACCTTACACTTTTCTCAAAAGAACGGTGCGCATAGCGAAAGATTTGAGTTTCTGCGTGTAATTTATTATCTATTTAATTCAAAAAATAAATCCTTATTGGGCCCCTCTTTTATAGACCACATTTTGGGTAACGAAATAGTCAAACATTCTTTTCGTGGGCTTGCAGATTGAAGGTATACAGATTTTAGACTTTGCATTTGCAGATAGAATAAATAAACCGAAGTTTCTCGCAATAATAAAACCGGATTTGATTTGGAATCCAAATCCCACCATATGTAATTCATACCCGTGATACAAGTTAAGTTATTCTATCAATTACAGTTCGTAGGAAACCCACGTAGCTACATATACATAAGTGCTGTCTCATCCTTCATTCACGACTTATCTCTACTTCAATAAGTCAAAGTCGTCATCATATTTCAACGGAAAAATTAACTCAGAAACAATACTATTATTAGGATTCTAATTGTAAATACTCTATATTTGTCTAGATCTTATGTGAATAATTTCACAAATATTTGAAATGTAAAATGGCATAAGAATCTTTCTTCACTTGTCACACATAACACTCATGTGTGACATAATTCTATGAAGTATGAGTACAAAGATTGTTTTGATTGATTCTTATTATACGCGTAGTGCTAAAATTTTTAGTCAATATTATATAAATCTATCATCTGGTAATTTATCATTGCTTTCATGTTATTTTTGGGGAACGCTACGGCAATTACTATTACTATAAATTATGCATTAATTAACAGAATCTTTAAATCAAGAGTTGTTTAGTGACATATTATTCAAAACCTAACAATAGACTCACTCATTCATTGATGAATATTTAAAACGGCATCTATTGTATAAAAAAGTTGGCAGTTTTGTTTTAATTAGTTCGATCTTAAATGTCAGAACCAACTGGTAATCTAATGAAAAAAAATTAAGCTGGGAGAGCTCTAAAAATTTTTCGAAGGAAACAAACGCTTAAAATATCGTACGAAATAGAAAACTAAATCGCCATATTTATTCAAAGCGCCGCAGCGTGGAACAACACTCCCCATAGAATGAGAGAAGTGGCAAAAAGCGAAATTAAATATCCACCGAAAATAATAGTAATAGAAAAGAGGGAAGCAGGTAAAAGATGACAAAAATCCGTTGAAACACCTATGTACATACATATGTAATGAAATCGCGATATTCCAACAAACATACGTACATAATATGTCGACGGTATGAGTGCCAAAAAAGGTTACCCTGGAAACCCATGGTTTAGAAAGAAACTCCCAAATACAACCACCAACCATGAAGAAAAATAATGACGTACGCGCAAAAGTAGATAAAGACAAGCCGAATTTATTTGCCCAACACCTAGAAAACACGTTTAGATTATTTTGCTATTTGATTACGTTACCTGACAACTTCAATGGTATAAGTGTGTCGTTGGCCATACATCACCAGGTAACAAAAAATCTGAAAAATAACAGGGCTTCTCGATATGATTTAATACCAGGACAGATCTTTAAAGAATTGCCAACGGAAGCTCTCATTCAACTCCTTTTTATTTTAAATGTTGCGCTAAGACTATAATCACCGAGATCATAATATGTAATACCAAGACCGGAAAAATCCTTAAACGACAAAAAATCGCAAATCCCGATATTACTTCTGCCGGTAATATTCGTAGCAAATATATTTAAAAAACTCCTGTTGGAGTGCAGAAAATTATGTTTCTGATTTCTGATTATCAATTCAGCATTCCAGAATTGATTAGGTATATAGAATAATTATGGAAATTGAAATAACCCTAGAAGGGGAAAAGATATGTTCCATGACTTTTCTTGATGTTTCTCAAGCATTCGACAACGTTTGGCTTGAAATGTAAGATAAGTTCTTCCTGAAAAGTTATACAAGATTTTAGAATCCAACCTTACCAACAGACTTTTCCGTGTTAAATATGGCATCGATATTTTTGAATGTAAAGAAATCGCTTTCGGAATTCCGTAAGAAAGAGTTCTTGCGCTGGTTGTATTCCTAATTTAATAGAGCTTTAAAAATTGCTTCCAGGCACCCCAGCTCTACCAATATTTATCATTTCCATACTTGAGTTAAGCGTGTATAAAATATAAGTACTAAAGATGAGTTCTGATTTTGATCAGAAAGGTGTAGTTTAAACGAAACTTTTGATATCAGAAATCAAATAGTCGTATTTCTCACCATTTCGAAATCTTTACAACATGTATCCATACTCGTACAGTAACTAAAATTTAAAGAAAAATTAGTCTGTTTCTATACTGCCTACTTCCGAAAGTTGACCGACCGGATGTGATCCGAGGTGGTGAATAGGGTCAGACGTTGCCTATCTTTTTTGGTTGACATGACTAAACCTTTTCATTAAGTATAATTCTACCCGTGAATCAACCCGATACAGAATAACCAAAACTCTGGAAATTTTTCCGCTAGGCTTTAAGCGATTTCCCTAATTGCTACCATTGGACGCAGCTGTTCAAAAGCGGTAAATGAGAACGATGTCTTGACTGAGAAAAAAAAGAAGTCTTGTACATGACTTTAGAACATACGCGTACATTACTCATATCGATAATATGAATCATGTCTGATTATATATAAGAATTTTCCAGTTTCAAGGCTTTACTAATATCTTCTACACAGGTGTCTCTAGCATAGGAAATAAAACTGGAGCTTTTTGTTATGTCGACGATGAAACCATAATAAATACACCCGTGCTGTAATCTAATTATCTTTTAACAGGAATTTGAAGATTAAAGATACGTTGAAGAAATTTTTCTGTCAGCATCCTGCTTTTGTGAGAATGGGATTGAATTAGGCGTTGATGTCTTGACAATAGGTTTAATCATATATCAATATTTTTTGTAGTCTCGAGACCTGTAACCCCGGGTGAAACATAAAGCTATGACAAAACTTTTTCATTCTTCCCGGTCTATGGCTACGTATTCGTTCGTATTTCAGCTGTGCCCAGGGTTTATAGGATTGATTCGAAAGACTGCTTCGCGATATTTGCATTTAGTTTCCTCATATAGCCAATCCATCGCCCTTTTCGCTACCTTATCTAGGAATCCCAGAGCTTTTCTTTCGGTTTACAATTTTTAGTTTTTTTAGTTTAGTATCGCAAACAGCGATTGACAAAAGCCACCAACCTTTTCGAGATGTATGCAAAGGCTTTCCAGTTTTTACAACCACACAGCAGCATGGATCTCACGTTAGTTTCGAAGAGCTTATGACATTTGACCGGAGTTCCAAACTGGAGACAAAATGCGGAAGGCATTAAGGGCTTTCATTTATCTGCTGTTAACTTCCATATCCGGTCCGCCATCAGATGATAAAAAAGTTAAACTGCTTGACCTGTTGTATGTGCGTCTGCCTCAGAAGCGGCTGTGTGAAGCAGCTGGTGTTCATTATTATAGTCTTTGCCGTTGGTCCTTAGACCAGCCACCTCTCATTTATACTGAATTGAAATGATTGGCACATATTGTTGAGCTAATGGCATTTGCCAGGAAAGAGTTATAATCGGCATAATCCATATTTCTAAGCCTCCATTTGATACCATGCGGCCAGTACATCGTCAATCGCTGGCAGAAATAATGTGGCTGATAGTATATCTCCTTCTGCTAACAACAGATCTCCAGAAGCAGTCGCAATTAACGTGGTCGAAGGCCTTCTCGATATCCACGAACATGAGATGTTTTAATTCAAAGGCAGAGAATAATTTCCTTGAACCTTATTTTAAAATAGATCTGTCATCAGAATTTTCTGCATTTAAATAGTATAATTTTTCGCAAGCTTATGAAAGCACCATAATAGGAAATTCAAGTTCACAAAATATATATTTTCACAATTGTGTAATTAAAAATCCCAGCTAATAAGCGTTTTAAATATTTGCCGCTGTGTACCTACCTAATCTAAGTCCCCATCCACTCTAATATGATGACAGTTCGCACGTTTTCAATTAACACAAAGCCCGTAAATAATGGGTGAAAAAACAAGCTTGTAAGAGTCTGGTATTTCTTTTGGACGTTTTCTTGGATGAAGGTAATGCTTTAATATCTCAAGGTTTAAAAATGTTAAAACATTTACTCATTTCGGGCTTTCGGGTGCGCATTGAAATAAAGTCATACATACATAAGTATGTATCTACTAACCTAGGAAGTAAGAAACTAATGTGCCTTGACGTTTATAATGGACTTGAATGTCTCAAATCGAATTAAGTACGCGAATTGGCATTAGGGCTAAAGTAATAGATCAGTTGTGTAATTCTGGTAAAATTAGTATTAGTTCTTAAATTCGGGTTCTTAACTGAGTAAATGCTTGTCATTCGTTAAAGAATGGCCTACTTCCGCGATTTTGACAGCATTTCGATGATAAATGGTTCTTTTACGAATTACATTACTTGTGTTGAAAATAATTGTTGTACTGTGTTGTACTAAGAGGGCTAATGATTTCTACAGAATGGTTTTTTTTTAGTTCGATTAACTTTCAATCTTTGTGGCTAAAAAGAGCTAAGTGATGATTCACACGATGCATGATGATCCTTAAAACTAGTTCACTAATGGACTTCCATCTGTTTGTGATTTAAGGGTGAAAATAAACTCAAAATAAATAAAACAAACACCCAAAAGTTGTTGTTTACCTATAAATTTATGCAAATGGGAACTATTTTGCGTCTGATGTTAATTTCAGACTTTTAATATAAAATATTCAGAATCAAAAAGATATTGGCACGAACTGCGTTGAATTGATTCTTGTTTATTGTGTGGGGCTTTCAATGCCAAATATTTCTACGTATACCTAGACTAACGTATGATTTTAACATAAATTAAGCAACCTATCACCGATCAAATGGTTGGCGAAAAATCAATTTTCATAGAACCTTGACCGAGTGGTGCATTATATAGTAAATATTTCATATAGGTTGGTTCGTTAACCTTTTCTACTCGTATAGACTATTTTTAGTTCTTTTGAGTGGAGAAATTCGCTATTTTACTTTGAGGCCTTCTTTAGTACTCAATGAAGAACGATTTCTATGAACGATATTATGAATATCAGGCTTTATCCAATTTGATTCGTCTTACGCATGTACATATATATAGTTAGTATTAGTACAGTTTATTACAATTAAGATGCATCAAAAATTCAGTGGTGAGTCTAATGATAATTCTAAGAATAAAATGTTATCCGCATATGAAATTGAGCCGAGCATAAATAAAATTCACTTACTTAATCAGCGCAGCTTTTATGTACATATGTATTATTAAAAGTTGTGGAAGTAATTATGTATCTTGAAGTTTTAGAAATTTGGAAGTTCATTCATTTGTCATAAAATGTTTACAATATTTTAATATTTCTTTACTCGCAAAGTGTATTTTAAAATTTAAATTAAATTAAATAATTATTGATTACTCTTTGTTTAATAAGAGAAGATTCCCATATTATTATATGTACATATTATGGGACGGTATAGTTCAATTTCCTTTTTCGTTGCGAAAATTTGGATTTTTTTTTGTATTATAGCTCTGCGTCTGCGTTTTGGTCTCAAAAAACGATCATCTGTGCCATACTCCTAAAGTGTTGTCATCATGAAAATCTGTTCCTTTAAGCTGCTTTCACCCCTCTGGACATTCGTAATTAGTGTTCGCGCAGAACGTTGTAGCTTCTGCAGGTTTTCCAAGTGGTAACATAAGGTACTACCCCTTGTTAAGATACCATATCTCAGTTTGGACTCTACTTGTGCGTAGTAAACTTGCTTTAACACCTCTCATGTAGAATATATTTTTAAGTAGAACATTGCGAAAATCGCTCGCACATACTTAGTAACTCCGTGATATTTGTATTGCTCCACGAATTTAATCTCTTAAATCGTCGTATCTGGACATTGAGGATTTTGAAACTTTACCAAACTCTTTAATTGCCCTCTATGCGTTACACGAATATGAATTAGCTTGGCCTTTTTGCATTTATTACCAGACCCATATCATTACAGAATTTCACAGCTTCGTTGAACTGATCCTGCATTATCGACCAAAGATATATTTTGAACGACAATTGCCATGTCATCTGCGTATGCAAGTGTACTATTTTTTTTTTTAATAGTTTTAGCAATTCGTTGGTGTACAAAGTGAACAGAATTGGGCCAACTTTAGATCCTTGCACGCTATACCTTAATCTCTTCCACTCGCTTAGTTCCTCTCTTATTTTTACTCTGATACAGCGGTTGTTTGGGTAGCTATGAAGCCAGGAGCTCCAGTTATTCCTACGTTCTCCAATACCTGAATGAGTTTTTGATGGTCTAGGGTGTCAAAGGCTTTACTGAAATCTTCGTTCACTATATGTGCGAATTCACCAAGAAGGTTTCTTACTTTTATTCTTTTTATTCTTTTGAAACCTGTATTGCTGTTTTTCTTTTGACCTTCCAAAGAACTACAAGTTCTCTTTGTAACAACTTCTATACATTTGCTAACTGCAGGTAAAATAGAGATAGACCTATAGTTACTTAGATTGCTTTTGACTCCGCCCTTGTATATTGGCCGCACAATTGCTGTCTTTAAGTATATAAGGAGTTGGCATTTTATGTTGGTTCAAGCTCATCCTTGCGATCCTTGCTAAAATAGAAGAGGACTTATTGCATGTTTAAAATTATTTCATCATGAAATAAATCCTAAAATTATGTGAATGAAACTAATCCTAATTAGGAGCTGTTACACTCAATGTTGTTAGGAGTTATTTCATTTTTCTTAAAATTACATTTCAAAGAAAGAGACACCTAACTATATGCCGCATAGCGCCGCCCTGAGCACCTGCATGTGAGGCTGAATGCCGTCCGGTGTTTGACTCGAGGAAATGTCCATAGCTTTTTATTTAAGCGAGCCGAGCGTAGCCAGCTCAGAAGATATTTCATCCTGAGTTAGAACTTATTTCGTTTATTGTTAGGAATTTCTTCATTAAGAACTATGTATTTCATTAGGAGTTAATGCGTTAGGAGGAATTGCATAAAGCCATTGAGAACATTTCCGCCTCTCTTGTACTTAGATTGTATTCATTCTGCTCTCACATCTATGGTTTGAAGTTTTTACATCTCACTTATGGATTACTTTTGCTGTTCGTACGCTAAAGAGGTCAGCGCATTCATTACTTAATGTTTTTATTTAATGAACATTGTTTGATAATAGCGTCAAATAGATTTGTTTTTTTTTTCTTTCCCAAGGCTTCATTTATGACCTTCCGAGTTTTTTTAAGTCTGAATTTGCTTTCGTGAATCGCATTATAAAAAATTACATTTTTGGATGCATATTTTTTGTATTAATCTGGTCGCAAATTGCTTTATATTCGGATTCATAAGACTTATTAAGCTTATTGTTTTTCCATCGCCTATGTAATTTGTTCCTCAATTGGTCAACCAATCGGCTGAGAGTATTTCACGTTCCACTATCGGATTGTATAACCTTTGAAAGCCAATTATTTTGAATATCCTTCTTCTTTTTGAATTATCCAAAAACATACCATCATCAAAGCGTAATGGTGTGATATAATCTGCTTCAATTCTCCCGATGGCACGCAAAACTTAGGAGTCTTTTCTAAAATGTGGTCGATCAAAGCAGAAGATCCACCATTAAGGTCAATTCGAGTATCACTCTGAATGATATTTGTAAGTCTCTTCGACGCGAGTAATTCAAGGTAGTTTCGTACCTTAAGTTTTGTTTTCTCTTTAGTGTTGATGATTATATATATTTCTCATGATTATCATCTCACTGTATTCACTTTCTGGAATAATATTTTCCACCTCTTATACATTTTTTTTTATTCCTATATACATACATATGTGCATATATATATGATTCCCAAGCCAGCAAACAAATCTTATGAGCCAACATCATATAGAACAGTTATGTCCAGGTTTTTTAGAAAGCTATTAGAACAAAGATTAAATTATGTGTAGCGTTGAGAGAAAGAACTTGATTCTAAGTCATCAATTTGGTTTTTGAAATGAACACCCAACGATTGATCTAGCACACAGGATAACCCATACAATTTAAAAGGTCTTAGAAGGAATACAAGTTTACTTACTTAAGGTGGCGCTACAGTCCGGGGTGGAGTTGGGCCTCAACCAACAAGCGTCTCCGGCTAGTTCGATCTTTAGCCAGCTGCCTCCAGTTTCGCACGCTCAGTTGGTTGAGGTCCCCTTCCACCTGCGTGCGCCACCTGAGTCGCGGTGTTCCTTTACTGCGCCGTCCCTATGGAAATGGATTCGAAGATTTTCCGGGCCGGAGCATTTGTGTCCATGCGCTCTACATGACCCAGCCATCTCAGTCGTTGAACCTTCACTCTTCTGGCCAAGTCGATGTCACTGAACAGCCCATAAATTTCGCTGTTGTATCTCCTCCTCCATTCACCGTCCATGCAGACGGGACCAAAAATCACCCGAAGAATTTTCCTCTCGAAGCAGCCAAGAGCGACCTCATCCGCTTTTGATATGTATAGGGTCACTTTAGTTGCTCGAGAGAGGGCTTTGCTGTTCAATTGCCTTCTTAGCCCAAAGAAGCAGCGATTGGCAAGAGTTATTCTTCGTTTGATCTCAGCACTGATGTCATTTTCTGAGCTCATAGCGGAGCCTAGGTAGATAAAGTCCCTTTCAACCTCGAAGTTATATCTGTCTATAGAGACGTTCTGTCCGAGACGTCGATGTTGGTTGTCCTTCCTTGTTGACAGCATATACTTAGTCTTGCCCTCATTAACCGCTAAACCCATCTTCGCCGCTTTCGCCTCAATACTCACGAACGCTCCACTGACATCACGCTGCGTTCTTCCGATTATGTCAATATCGTCTTGTCCTAAAGGACATCCTTTTGCTACATTCGCCGATGTTACTCTGATCTTAGCAGTTGGTGAAATCAATGAATAATCTGCACAGAAGTTACAAATTAGCTGTTAATAAAATACACATAGCTTCACGGAACGATGGCAAAGTCAACTCATGTTAACTTAACCGAAGAACAGAAGACTAAACTACATATCTGTGGCAACAAAGAAAAACAGCACAAGTATACTTATGTCAAAATTGAGTTATCATACAATCGGGGGCTCCATACTCGATTCGAGAATTCTACAGAAATATCATCTTCATTTCTGTGTCAAAAACTTTTTCATACTATGAATAATTTTTTTTTTGTAAACTCATGACAAACCTTTAAACGACTCTCCTGAAAAATTTTAAAAAAAGACGTGCTGTTTTTCCTTTTTGCCACAGATATATTCCCATCACTATCAACCACCAAATAGTGCCATACGCGAACACACCTAAATATGTACATACATAATGTACATATTATTCGCATGACTTTAGATGCTAAGCTTCGATGAAAAAAAGGGAAGAATTAGGAATTAAATACCGACATATCCATATATATGGATGTACAAATATTGGTTAGTTGGTAGAAATTCACACCCATCAATATGTATACAATAAGCTCATACTCTGTAAAGAAATTTTTAAGCCAGTATGGACATATGGAAGATAACTGGGGTTGTAGCAAAAATAGCTACTACCTATGTACGTGTTAAATAAATGTTTTAATAAAGAAAGTAAATTTGGGACTAGTGTCAGACGTATGAACCATTGGAAAATGGCTTCGAGATACAAAATAGGCAAACAATTTACAAGTTATTGTTTCAGAATTTATGCTCGTACAGATATAAAAAAAGATACTATGTCTACAAAGTTTGTAGTAAGGATAATAATGTTGACCCCAAGGTAGGTAAACTCCAGAGCTACCTTAAAGTTAAAACTACCAGCAGTGACGTTTTGTCCTAGGCAGTGAATAGAGGGTGTTTTGTTTGTTGATAACATATGTATTTACATCTGTACATGTACTTGGTTTTGCTCTCGTTCACTTCAAGATCAACTTCTTTTCGCCTGTTAATCAATTGCTATGAATGCCTCTACAATGACACGTTGAGAGCGACTATGATGTCGATATTTTCTTCTCATCCCAGAAGCTGGACGAGTCTTTTTTATGATAATGCCTTCTGTGTTCAAATTCACCCCATGCAATATCCGCTTGAGCACAGGATTGAAGAAATCAAATAATAGCCCATCAGATAATAGCGCTACTTCCAAACGGTACAATCCATCGCGTTTCAGCGTTAGTCGACAAAACTGGGTTAATTTTGGCGGGATCCCGAATTCAACTATCGCCTTGTTGAGCTCCATATATTCATCATATCATATATGTACGGCTTTGAATTCGATGAAAAGATGTTGTGTATCAACTTGAAATTCGTTGGTCTTTTCTAGGAGTTGTTTTAGTGTAAAGATTAAATCTATCGTCGATCTGCCGTCGAAGCCATATTGGTATTTTCTGATCATTGTATTTCAGAAAGGCTTCAGGTGTTCACACAGTATTTGGAATAGCATAGGGTATTGACAAACTGCGTAGGTGTTAATTATTTTAGCAATGTGCGATGAAGTAGTTCTGTACCAAATTTAATGGGATGCGACTTGTGTACAAGTAAATATAAGCAAATCATGAGAGAAAAACGCGCTGCTGAAATTCATTTCCAAGGCCTTCTTATGATTTCATCGTCCTGCTTATGAAAGTGATTAAATTCGTATTTTAAGAATGACTTAGTCTAATCAGGCAAAGCATGCGCTTAGAAATACAACCCTTTCTCTATCAAAATCGTTTATTTCTATTATACTTGAATCGCAAGAATTTGTTTACATTTCATACATGTGCTTTTAAATACCAAATTTCAGTTCTGTTTTTTTTTTTAATTTGTCTTAGATTATGAAATAAAAAACAGGGAATATGGAGACGAAAGTGCAGAAAATTCTGTCATTCGTGCATACACGCAAGAAATATTCCGTATTTATAAATCAACAATAATTTTTTTTTGTAAAACGAATGATCTGACTCTTCAACTTAGTCATATGTATGTAAGTATATGCAGTGAGTAATTTTTTCGCATCATTACACGCATATACTGACTCTATAAAACTGGACACACAATCTTGTTTTTAACACAAATGAAGGTATGCGATGTCTATCCAAAAAGAAGTCACGATAGCTATGTTCAAGGACACCTCATGGTTTCATTGTCCCCTGTTCACTTAAGTGACGTTACTGTACAAGAAAAAACTCAGCAAGGCATTGCAAGACCGGTTCAACCTATTTTACATCACAGTGCAATGTGACGAACGATATTTTAAATAAAAAAAAACTTGTTAAACATGGACAATTAGTAAGTACAACACTTCAAGATTACCTTTGTAATAAATTAGTACTTCATTCTTTCAATTGGGCCCTTCCACATTATGGATCATAGTAATAATAACTTGATTATTATTCTTAGAAAAAAAATTAACCGAACCAGGGGAAGTCGTTGTACTGCAGATGCTACATATAAGAGATGTTATTTCCTGTTTATTTACTCTCAAGCAAATCATGATGTTAATTTTATGGAAAAAAATTTATACGTCAAAGTTTAAGGTGCTTTGCAAAGGGTTGTGTGTGAAGTGCATTGAAGTCGTTGTACTGTAGATGTTATAAGAGATGTTATTTCCCCTTTTATTTACTCTCAAGCAAATTATGATGTTAATTTTATGGAAATATTTGTACATCAAAGTTTAAGGTGCTTTGCAAAGTGTTGTGTGAGAAGTGCATTAAGGAGTACCCAATAACTTAAGATATTATAAATATGTAATCGCAAGGAGCCCCACACGGTGTGTATGCAGTCATTAATTTGCAATTCATTGAAGCAAATATTTGAATATTCTAAAATACACTTTACAACACAATTTACACTAGGCATTAAGGACACTTATCACTTTTATCAGGACAATACCCCGAAACAGCACTGAAGTTATGCAACAATATGGTCTAAAAGTGATAAACACACCAATATACTTACTATACTTAAATATCATCAAATGTTTATGGGAAGAGCTGGAGTAAACATCCAAATTAAAAAAAAGGTATTTAAATAGGGCCTTATTGGGGAAATTAGCCCGCTGTACCTAAGAAGTCCGCCTAAAATTAGTAATCAAAAAAAATAGATTCATATTTCATATATTTACATAACAAAATATCTGGGATATTTTCGTTTGTTGTTGTTTAAGCTACTGCATACAAGACACCAGGTGGCGCTACATTTCAGGATAAGCCTGGGCCTCAACCAAAATCTCCAATCAGCCTAATTTTTACATACCTTCCATTTGTGTACCTTTAAAAAGTCCAATGCGCAGGTTTTTAACTACATAGGTCGATTATGATGTGCAGCTCGTATAGATCGTCTTTTAATTTTGTTTTTCAATGTCAGTCAACGCAAACAAGATTTAAAATATACGAAGAAGTTTTTGTTCGAAACGATTGAGAATATCGTCATCCGTCTTCGATAAATTCCATGTTTCCCCACCGAAACGTAGGACTAAGATAGTAAAAATCTTCTTCTTAGTGGGTCGGAACAGGGCCTTACTACCTTCTTAGCCCGAAAAAATAGCGATTGGTAAGAGTTAATTTTCGCTAAATTGCACTGATGGTATTTTCAGATCTAATAACGGAGCCGAGGTAAACAAAATTTCTTTCTCCCTGGAAGTTAAATCTGTTCATCCTGACAGTCTGCCATATTCTTTGCGCGTGCCTTCTTATTGACTGAATACATATTTCCTTTGTTTTGAACTCATTTGGACCTATTTGACCCATTCCGGCTGCTTCTGTCTCTGAATTGACACGGTGGAAGCTTGCTAATTTTGAAAAATTGTGCCTCTAGTGTTAGCTTGTGGGTATCGAACAATAAGGATGATGTTACAGAAGTCAGCGAGCTATCCCCGTCGTTATCTTGCACAGATGGATCAGGGGCAGGAATTTCAAAATTAGGAATGGTTCTGTAAAGCTCGTCTCTATAAATGTTATCTTAGGCTTTAAAATCTATGAAGAAATAATTGGTATCGATTCTAATATCTTGAAATTTTTTCAGTATCTGCCGGAGTGTAAAAATTCGGTCGAACGTAGACTTTCCCAGTCCAAAACTGTACTGATAGGGGCCGATCAGGTTGTTGACGAAATGTTTCTAGCATTTACACAACATGGCACATAACATTCTGCACGCCATGTTGAAATGACTGATATCTTTGTAATTGACGCAGTTGAAGGTGTTTCTTTCTTATAGGTCCGCCAAATGATGTAGAGATGCATCAGAAATACACTTTTCTGACCAGATTATTGAAATGCTCTCTACCTGGTGGTTAGGGGCAGCAGATTTGTTGGACTTAAGTTTGGACATTTCGATCTCCACTTCGAGCTTTCCTGTCGTGACATGTTCTTTTTATCATTTCGCAAAACTACCTAACACCATTCCTGGAATGACACCTGTTGAAGTTGATGTTCTACCCATTCTTTTTGTTGATAAAGCTGGCAAGCAGCCCTCACCCTTCCTTGCAACATCACGTTCTGTTTGGTTGCATGGGCCTACTGACATTTCTCGTGAAACCAGGGTTTTTCACATTTCATCGCAGCAATGTTTCCTGTGACTTGATGGATATCCGCATTCTTCCCTGAGCTACAACAAGGTAGTAGTTTGAGCCTATGTTAACCGCTTAGAAGATTCGACCACTCAAAATACTTGTGGCATGCGTTGCGTCGACTGCAACGTGGTCGATTTGGATGACGGTCTGTTTGTTGATCAGATGTATCTATATGAGTATTGAGGTGGAGAAACCGTGTGCTGGTTAAAGTAACCTTTCTTCATTATATATGAAGTCTGAGTAAGCAATAGTAATAATTATAATATTTTTATGAATAGATCTTTTACACTTAAACAAAGTTCAAATTTAATTATTCTTGGTTGAACAGAGCAATAAGAGAAAGGAAACTGTTTGCTCACAAAACAAACACATCATTATTCTACACATATGAAAAGCTTTAAATATTTGTAGACGTTCTTAACTTTGTTATTTTTTACCTAGAGTTATGACTGTATGAATTTGAAGTGTGCTGTAGATAATGTATTAGCTTTGCATTTTTTCTTTAGATATTACTATGGTACTTACTTATTTTCCAAAGTTAGTAACTACCTCAAAAACTACATCTGTCCACTGCTGTGCTTTAACAAAGGCACCGATATTGAGTGTCTTTTTGTGGGCAGCATGCATACATTTTGTATCAATTTCATTCACCGCTAAACACATCTTAGCTGCCTCTGTCTCAATACTCGCAAATGCCCCACTAACCTGCTGAGTTCTCATTATTATACATATATATCGATGTCATTGGTGTAAGCGAATAGTTTGACTGGAAGATATAAATCGAAAAATTTCGAATTCATTACATAAAGTAACGTAAACTAAGATAAAAAAAATATATATATTTCATGTTAGTCATATACTTTTACAATAAAAAAATTATCGTATAAGTATTATATTTTTACTTAAAAATGTACTACAATATAAAACAAAATACAAATACTTGGACCGTATGTGGTTCACGGCCTAACTTTTCGCGACCATCGTGTTGTGCATGTTATATATTTTAACACAAATGGAAGGACCTATAGTTTAGAGCCATATCCAAAGGGCAAATTGAGTAGCTTTCTCTTGACAGTAATTAGGCTGTGTTTATGGCGAAGCGTATTCGCGTCGCACGACGCGATGGCTTTTCGCGTGATCGCAAGCGACATCGCTACCAGCGAAATCGCAAACGATTGAGTGTTTATGGCAGAGCGATTTCGCCTATTTTCATTCCTGTTTTGATAGTCGCGTGACGCGAATACGCTTTGCCATAAACACAGCCTTACTCTCGGACGTTTTTCAAACTTTCGCGAGAGGTGACACCGTAAAAAAAAACTTTTTTGATGTTTCTGCTCAGCGATCCAACGCACTAACCACTTGAGCCACGGCGCCCACACTAGAATATACCAATGTTGAAATAAAATAAGATTAAAAACAAAGACTTCTTCTTTTGATTATGTTGCGATACTGGGTCCACTGAGTGTTGAAGTTAATAGTCTATAGCGATTCTATGAGTGCTTAGAGGTCCTTTAACTTTCCATTTTTGGACCATTCGCAGCTTCTGCGCATAGGAAAGTGAAGTTCTGAACTAAGCTTACTTACTTACTTATCTCTACTATTTCTACTTATATCCCAACTACGTCTACGTGCTATCGAGTACAATTTCTAGCAAATAATTTCAGCTCTCTCTCCAACTCTTCCCCAGCCGTCTGAACTCTTCCTCTATTCACATTCTGCGCAATGTACTTCTCGATCGACCTACTATTCTGCAGTTCTGGGTTAGAGGGTTTCATTGCATCGCGTGCTTTGCTATGGAACTGTCACCTTTTCGAAGGTTGTGACCGATCCATTGCCACTTACGCCGTTGAATTGTGGTACCTATAGGTTCCTGACATAGCTGTTCGTTAGAGATAGAGTTCGGCCAGAATATCCTTAGAATGTTTCGTAGGCATCGGTTGAAAAACGTTTGCAGCTTTTTTGTGATAATGGAAGTCAATTTTCATGTGTTTTACCCATATAACAGCACGGACTCAACATTTGACCGAAATAGTCTAAACGTGGTATTTAAGCTAATAGCATTGCTTTTCCATGTTTTGAACAACATTCCAAATGTAGGCTTTGCTTTTGCGATTCGGTTTGCGACATGTGCATCGGTTTCAAGGTATTGGAAATAGTCTACTCTCTCAACCGGCTGGATGTCTAGCAATGTTTTTTTGAGCCAAAGAATTGCTACCATGTTAGCATTTGTTGTCATTTGGTAGAGGTCCATAATGCTGACACACATCGTCAGCATAGTCAAGGTGTTTTAACTGAGATGAAAGTGTCCATCGAACTCCATTCGATGACCGAGCAGAGCTAAGCACATCGCTAATTACCAATAAAAATAATATTAGCGAAAGGATGCAACCTTTCCAGACTCTTCTGACAACTTTCCTCTATGCAGAACGCGTCACTTTGAGCCATCGTAACGTAAATCTCTAAAAGTTTGTCTTGTTTGTTGATGAATAGTAGGTGAAGTGGGGATCGATATTCAAAACATTGCTCAATTACAATACGCAGAGTATTGACATGGTCGACACAAATGGATCCACTGCCGGAAACCCGCTTGTTGATCATCCGGTGTTCCTTTATTTGCTCCAGTACTATTTCAGCTATTATTTTAGCAACCACAGGACACACGCATATACCTCTCCAGTTTTTGCACTGCATTAAATTTCCTTTCTTAGGAAGCTTGACGATAATACCTTTCTTCCACTCTTCTTCCACGAGTGTACATAAGAGCTCAGCTGATATTGTTGGCGCGGCTTGTAAAAACCCTGTAGGTATTCCTTCAAGTTCTACTTTGTTGTTTTTGAGTACTTATAATATAAGTAATTTCTTCTTTACTGGGAGTTGTCACCCTGTCACCATACTTGCTTCGATTTCCGCTTCTGTGGCCAAAAGGTGACATAATTTCGTTTGTTTCAAGCTGCGCTGTACCTCTCTCATTTTAGTTGGCCCCTATCTGCTGACGGAATAGCTGCAAGTTGTTTGCGTTCTTCAACCCGCCTTCAGGTCTCTGGCTTACCTATACTCTACTAACAATACTTTCTGCTCTGAAGGCAAAAACATTTTTCACAGCACACCAATGATATACAATTTTCACGGGTAAGGAGCTGCTAATTATTTTTAGTCCTTGCCCAAGGCTTTGTCTTAACTTTTGGCATACAGGGAATCCTTTAGCCTGTCCGTGTTAAACCCTGGCTCTAATAAGTTTAAGCGTGGTTTTCGAAGGGATGTAGTAAATACGGTCTGTTGTACGAAATACACCTATATGTACCTCGATGTACGGCCTCTCTTTATTCAACATTTCGCTATAATGGCCCTTTTTTTGATTATGGCACTTTGTCGATTTACGGCCCACAATGTTTTTTTATACGGCCAAAAAAATGTTGTACTGTTAACGACCTTCTGTTTAGTTTCAGCTTCTCCCTTTAGGCGGAATTGCTATATTTTGCCTCACGAAAATGTGAGGAAAATTTGGCTGTAATTTGAGTAACAAAGCATTGCTCATTTTGAGTAATGCTCCAAAGCGCCCGGTTTTTTTATCGGAATTATCTGAAGATGTGGAGATTGAGTATTTTCCCAAAAATACAGTAACTCTGATTCAGTCAAGCTTATTATTTATGCAGAACTTTTCATTAAGTTATTCACGAAACCGATGGATGTTCGATAAAATAGTTTTGAAAAACTACAGGCTCAGAGATGGCGTAGATGACATTAGCGAATCGTAAAACGAATAAAAATCAACCACAATGAACCATATTTGGAGAAAAATACAGCCAGATAGCATAAAAATTATCTAGGCCAGATTGCCTAGAATTAATTCTCTTTCTGAAATTCGACAAAACATATTAAACCAAGTAAACAATCTCGGTTCTGTGGATTTGGAAGAAGGTGATTTGCCTGATTTTTTAAATTCTTACGAAGAACCTCTTTTAAACGAGGAGCTGATCCAGTTAGAAACAGAACGAGCAATTGATGAGGAGCCAGAGCCAGAGCCTGCTATATGCCAATAGCTAGCAACAAAAAATCTGTCGCTTTCTTATTTCAAGCAGGGAATGAACATATCAAAATGATTCTGATGAAGAACGCAGTGCTAAGGCGTCTCGAACAATGCAAAAAGAAGAAGAAAGCAAGGCGAAGAGATAACGATGGACCAATATTTTAAACTTGGTCAATCCACAACAGTGGAAAGCGATGATGACAGCATATTTTTCTTTTTCTTTTCGCTTTACGGCCAACTTTTATATAGGCCATAAATCGAGTTATGGGTGTATTTGTTTTTTTTTTTTGTAATCATTCAGAACAATTTGTCAAAAATTAAAAATATACTTTCTTCTACATTTATGTATGCAATACTTCGTGGCGGTGTAAACACAGTGTATTGATGCTTCTTTTTCTTCAATGAAAAATCACATCACTGCGCACATCGAACGACTTCAAATGGTACCTGCCATTCTTACAGCTGTCATCCGCAGCTGTTTGCGCGTGACAGTCAAAATGTGGGTGCACGCTTTCCTAAGTTAGATTTGTTGATTTTTTTTTTGTTTTTTGGCTTTTCTTTTACTAGCTCATAAAAAACTATGGTTACCTATCAATTGCCATAAATCAAAACAATAAAACGAAAACAAAATTCACAACATTAACGTTCAACTTTTGCCGAAAAAAAATCTCAATTGTATGGTAAAATATTTTTCTCTAATATTATATAATTTTAGTTGTCTGTTGGGTTTTTATCATCGTTTATCCCTTAAGTGTGTACTATTGTGACTTCATTTATGTTCGTTTTTTATTGTAGTTCCTTTCGCAATCGATTCCATTGCAATCGTGCAGACGGTCAACTTTTATTGAATTTCCAGTGATATCGTTGAAGTGCTTTCATATAAAGAGAGAAAAAAATAACCGAATAAATAATGAATTGTAGCTGACGAAAAAAAATAAATAAATGACAGTGACCATGGGAGATACTCGCGAAGAGAAACACGCTTTAGAAACCGCTCAAATTGTTATATCCTTCGATTGGCATGAATTTGCGTGTGGATGCGGTGCCGCCTTTGTCAACCTTGGCGTAACATACCCTATTTACAAATTAATATTTCGCCAAATGTTGCATGGAGTTGGACTAACCTCAGCTTTTGGTCAGCTACGACATGAAGGACTTCCTTACCTATATCGAGGGATATTTCCACCCTTAGCACAAAAAACCGTTTCTCTATCGATAATGTTTGGTGTATACGATGGAACGCGGCGCAGTTTAGTTGAAGTGTTCCATATGAATAACTATCTGGCAAAAGTAATTGCTGGACTAACGGCTGGGACGTTTGAGGGAGCGTTACTGCCATTCGAGAGAGTACAAACTTTGCTAGCCGATTCAAAATTTCACCATCATTTCAGAAACACACCTACAGCTTTTCGGTAACGTATTGAAAAGATGATGTCATTTAATTTTATCTTAAAATCAACTCTATTTTAGGTATGTATTAGTAAATCATGGCTTTTTAGAACTATACAGGGGATTAAATCCAGTTCTATTCCGGAATGGACCTTCCAATGCAATATTCTTTGTATTGCGTGAAGAAGCTAATATGCGGATACCTCGAGACGTAAGTTAAAATTAATACAAGTAATTAATACAAATAATTAATACAATAATTACAAGTTTTAAGTTTTTCTGCTCTCATAACCCACGCAAACAACCGCATTAATAATCAATCATTATGATTCCGTTTAAGTACAAAAAAAAACTGATGCCATTACCCTATCGGCCGATAGTTGAATTTTAGATTTTTTCTGGACTGGTGATCGTTTCGAAAGAGACTAAACATCACCGTCAGAATCCACCAAGTCGACGCGAAGCTTGTGAACGAACGATCGGGAGAGTTTCAAGAAGCGCTATATCTCGAGATCACTATCGGCCGATAGTTGAAATTTAGATTTTTTCTGAACTGGTGATAGTTTCGAAACAAACTAAACATCACCGTCAGAAGCCACCAACTCGACGCGAAACTTGTGAACGAACGATCGGCGGAGTATCAAGATATATGGCAACAATCAAGGCATGTCTTTTCATCTCTCCCGCCAGGTATTTATCTGACATTATAAAGGAAAAACTTAAGTGCCTGCTGCCAACGCGATTTACACTACGATTGATGAAAGACGTGTCCTTAAATAGCATCCAAACCCTGCATTGGAAACACCCGAACAATGTGTCTAGTAAAATACCCACTTTTATTGAAGAAATTACATTCAGTGAGCGATCATATGCCATAAATCCAATCCATTCTTGCGTGTCACGCATCACGTGATTCTCATTCGTACGTATGTTCGTCCATATACGGAAGAGATGATTTGGCTCCTGAGTAATTTGCGAATGATCATACATACATTTATGTAAGTGAAAGTATGTGTACAAGTACGAGTCGCAAACTTATTTTTTCGTGAATTTTTATGTCCTGTATACAATTACCTTAATTCGAAACATATTCTATATTCAAATTAACGAACCCAAAAAAATGTCCAAGTGTATACAAATCTGATATTTTTTTAAACAACATGTGTTTTTGACATTTCAAAAGTGAGCAACTTTTGTTGTTCAACGCGTTCCCGTACTTTTTGGTGTTTCCGCCTTTCTCTGAGAGATTTTCATCCCCACTCCTTGCGAATTGAAAACCTGCAGAAACTACGGGAACAGACCTAGTCTTGCAATCAGTGATTGCAATGGCGAATTCGTATCAAATAAAGGCTGGAACCTTAAAAAAAATAGTAATTTTTACTTTGTTTTCTAGAGTCTTTTCGTCGCATGTTATTGAGAAATTGGCATTTGAGCGTTGTTCTTTCGATAGGAATATTACTTTACTTTTGTGGTCATTTATGCGCAAAGTACAATATCGCTTTACTGCTGGCGTTCATTTCGTTATGTGCAATCACCTTTGAGAGGACTTTGAACGATATCTTCAATCACCTGTTTGTAAACGTCATTTTGCAGATCTTTATATTGGCTAAAGTTTTAATTTGTGTTTACCTATACTTTTATGTAGAGAAACACTGCATACTTTCATATGCATAAAAAATTATCCAACATTTGCTTTCGTTGCAAAAGCATATGCTGCTTATTCTGAATACATAGAATGGCTGGAGTAAGATCGGGTTCAAGTGAAAAGGCGTTGGTGGGCTTGTGAACTCAATCTGCGAAGAATGAAGAAAGTTTTTTCGCCTGTATTACCTGTATAATTTGTATTAATGATCTATTAAATGAAATCAAACCGAAACTAAACTAAACAAACTAAAACTGCAAACACTTTCAACGCAATTTTCTAACCCAAAACAAAAACAACTGTCAAAAGCAAGCAAAAGTTCAACTCAGATAGTAAATAGGAACTAGTGATGCATTATATGTATGTATTTATATTAGTAACGCATCGGCACATTCGACTAAACTCAAATTTCAAATTCCATCAAATCAGTTAAGCGATTAGTGATTCAGTTAGGAATGCCAGAAAATTGATTTGAATATCTAGTTGAAATCCCACGTCAATCTTACTCCTACTTCATTAGATTTTAATGATTCTCAAACGGGACTGAGAAGGAAAATCCATTAAAAACTTTCGAAACAGCGAGATTCTCGACTTACAAGGGTAAATACTATACCCATAAAGAAGCACTGTTTCCACGCTTGATCGGATACAAAATGTTAGTTTTTTTTAAATACTAGGCTTAACTGAAAATAATAGATATAACTGGAAAGAACATTGTATATAGTTAAAAAACAACCTTGCTGTAAGGGCCAATATTATAAATTACCAGAAAAAAACCTAAATGTTACTATAAATACCCTATGTAATACTACATATGTACAAATTTGCTACTCTAGTGCTCAGACCTGCATTACTTTACTGAAGTTGAGGGGTAGAATGAGTGAATCGGAGCAGGTGTGTGTCGGCGAGCATATACATATGTGCATAGATAGGTAGTTCCCGTTGCGATTCTTTCTCAATGAAAATAATGCGATAAAAAAATAAAATGTGCAATATAGAAAAACTAGCATGGTTAGCAATTATATGTTTTTTAGCAGCTGTGTTCACAGCAAACATACATCAGTTGCCCTTGCCATTTTTTTTTTTTTTTTTAATTCCATTGAAGTACTGATTACGTATTGTTCGTAATTTCACCCGTATGTCTTCGACATTTGGCTTTAATTCGCTTAGTTGTCTTTTAATTTCACCAATTTTTTTTTATCTCTTTTCTATTTATATAAATTTCATGTTTGAAAATATACAAAATAGCATAATCCTCGTATATTCAAATGACTGCTTTCATTTGCTTTCTTGTGCAAATATGTATTTATTTTAATTCGCGATCCTTACCAATAATGATAAAATGTAAAAGAAGTTGAAAATTTTGGGCGTGGAGCGTGACTGCTTCTTCCAATTTTTTATATTTTCTTCGTGATTGCGGCTTTAGTGAGAACCACGTATGCAGGCAAGAGTATTATGGTCATCCGTTGGAATTGACAGAACATAAGAAAGCATTTCGTTCGGTTATGAAATTAGCTTATGTTTCCCAATGTAGATTATGTTTGAGCCTTTTCTCTTTACCTTACACTCTTTTCATCCACAAACCACCGATATAGCACAGTCATAAGTAACCATCTAAACAGGGTCTATCGTATTCTATTGCTCTTGATTTCCACATATCCAGCGATTGTAGAACTTCACTATACTACGAAGTATAACTACGTATATGCAAATAAATACAATAAAAACATCTAAAAAAAAGAAGTGTTTTTCCTCTAAACACTACGATATACATATCGAATCAGCCTTGAATAATGTTCAGTCTTAACAAAATGTTTACTTCTAATCAAGTCATATTTGAAATGAAATAATCACATACGATTTTTTGTTTAATTTCAGGCTTCTCTAGCTTCTCGAACAATGCGGGAGTTCATTGCTGGTGCAGTGATTGGCGCATCTCTCAGTACATGCTTTTATCCATTAAACGTAATAAAGGTAGCAATGCAAAGTGATATGGGACATAAAAGGGAAACAATGTGGGCAGTGGCCCAAAGAATATACCACGAGCGTGGTAGCCGGTTATCGTATTTCTATCGTGGCTGTGCTTTTAATACGTTTAGGTCGTTTTTGAGTTGGGGCATTATGAACACTGCCTATGAAAAAATAAAGGAACTGATTACACAAGATTACCGAACTAGTTAGTGTGATATAATTTCGCAAGTGTATTATATAGGATAGAAGTGAGAGAAAAAGTTTGGGTACACATTAATCTCAAGCCATATTTTTGTCACTAGATATATAGAAAAGTTTATAAATCAATGTATTTATTTTAGATTTTGTTATTTGTTACTGAATACTTTTGCAGTAGAAAAAGAATAGTAATCTACTGACGATGACGATTCTTAGAACTTAAGTGTTGTGTAATCAGCTGAGACGTGCATATACGTAGATTTCGACGTTGCATTTAATGTAATATAATCTTTCGCTACAGCAATAGCTGTTAATGCTCTTTCTCGGATCAAATTCATGATGTTAGTTTTTTTTTTGACTGAATGAATTTTTTTTATAATACTAAATACCAAATGCTTAGAAAATAATAAAAAAAAACGAAAACTTAGAGCAATGTTAACATTTTGGTTTTAATTAATAAGAAATAAGTATTTAAAAAAAAATATTTAAAAATTTAAGTGTCATATGGCCTCTGTTCGAATACAGAAGAATGGTAGTTGTCGGTTTGACAGAAGACACAAATAAAGATTTCTGCAAGCAAAACAGTTCTTTGCAAAATATGTACTTTTACTTTTAATGCAAACTGAAAAATGGAAAAAAGGAGCGCAAATGAAAGTTGAATGTTCTCCTAAGACATTCCAACGTATTCAAACAGGTAAGTGGATATTTGAATTCAATAACAAGAAGGTTTAACGTCGAGCAAAATATTTTATAGACGAGGTGTTTATGACATTTCGTTTGTTGCAACTTTTGTGGTTGAAAGCGTTCCTTTACTTTTTCGTAATTTTGCCTCTCTCTGAGAGAATTTTGCCCCCACTTCTTGAAATTTATTTACTTGCTATTTTTGGAGCAGAAAGTAAAGGAACAGACCTACTGTGTTGAGTGAATATACAGTGGACTCCCCCTTAGTCGAATTTTCACGGGATACCATGATTTGTTCGACTTAGAGTGAGTTTTGGAAAAATTCGAGTTATAGAGAGAAACAATTTTTTTTGTTTTAAAGCGTTTATTTAATAAAAAAAAAAGTTAAAATAATTTAAAAAAGTTAACGAAAAAAATTAATAAAAATAGGAATGCTAAAATATGGCGAAAAAATTCGAGTTAGAGAGAAATTCGACTTAGGGAGAGTCCACTGTATCTATTTTGCAATGTGAATAACTCGTCGGCCCGACCTACCCCAATGCAGTGCCACACTGCCAGTTGCCATGGAAGGTGCACGCTCCTTGTGCATATGAATCCGAGTGATAATGGAAATAAAGCAAAAGGAATGTGCTAAAAAAAAAGACACTCATAGAACATTCCTTTTGCTTGCATAATATTTCCTTTTCACCTTTTGAAGTTGAAGTTTTTTCTTGAGGACAAATTGCTCACACATAGCACAATCATTTTTGCTTGTTTTTACTACAAACATAATGGGCGCGTTCCGGATTCTAGGCCTACTTTTTGAGGTAAGGCCTAACATATGGAACGGCAAACTGACTGAAAAAGTAGGTGACATTTCACATCTGTTCGTGTGTCATATTTTACATAATTACTTGCTGATTTTACTTGAGATTATTTATAAATTGTGAATTGCAGTGCAAAAGAAATCAATAAGTAAATAAAGATATACGAAAAATGGAAGATGAGATCCTCTGTAAGTAATATAATATTATTTATACATGTAAATAAAATTGGAAGCAAAATTTGGATTTGAAAATTAATTTAAATTTGCTTAATTTATTATCTATTAATGCCTCAAACATTTTACCCCTCAGCCTGTTCATTGTCTCCTCCGATTCGTCCAAATCGTAGAGCACTCCGTCACAATTCACTTGGAATTTAATTTTTTTATTTGAAATTTGTAAACAACGGCCGAACAGTGAAAGAAATACAAATGAATCAGCTGTTTTTGACAATTGGCAGATTGACTTAAAATGTAGGGAGAATTTTTTTACCTTCAAATCCAGTCCACTACCTCAAAAAAAAAAAAATGCCTTACTTTACAGTCAAAACTGAATCTCTCGACCAATCAGAAACGTTTGACTACCTAGTGTCTAGAATGCGGAACGCGCTCAATGTTTCTCTTCAGTCTGCACTTATGGCTGTGGAATTTGTGGGGAGTGTGTGTGTTAACTTCATTGCAAATATCTCATCGATCTGAGCCATTTGCAGTGCAGTGACAGTTTTCGTTAAAGGTGTACGTTCTTTTAAGAATTTGTGTTTTTTGTTTTCAGTCTGCTTTTCATATACTACATACATACAAACATATGTAAATAATTTCCTGGTAAACATTTTTTTTCATTTCATTTGCACGCAATTGTATTTCGATTTATTAGAAAATTATTATAGATTTTCAAAATGTCTAAATGTTCATATAAAGATTGTAACAATATCAAAAGAACATTTTCCTTGTCATTTTTTCAAGTCACTAAAGATCCTAGAAGGGATGTTTGGGTAAAGCATACTCAATGTAGTACATTGAAAAAACAATTTTTTTTTGTGAAACACATTTTTATAGCAAAGGCGTAAAGGTAGAAGCACATCGAAAATTGCTAACTAGAAATGCCCTTCCAATGTCATCCATATCAGTGTGCAGTTGCTCTGATGTATCTATCGATGAGTCTTGTTTTAAAATCATGGATAACATCAGAGACACAAAGCTTCCTTTAGTAGTCACTTCAGACAGTTCTAGTGCATCCAACGTATTAAATATTAGCCAAAACGCAAATGAAACGGACAATACTGCGATTTGTCCAACCACACTTTCTGTTAATAGAGTTTCCGAACCTATGACATATATTAGAGATTTCTCTCTACCTAGCGTTGAAAATAATAGTTTGCGAATTTCTCCTTCACAGTTTCCTTTTCCCGAATCTCGTTTTCATAATGAGCGAATAGTAAATACCATACCTCGGTATATTTTTGATACGCCAAAGCGATTAAAGGTTGATAAGGACTATAATTTAGAAGAAAACGTTGACATGCAATTGGAAAATAAGCCAGTTGACGTAAACACTTTTGTAAATCTGCAACTTTTTCATAAGGCTGCATCGATGTAGTCCGTCGCTATCATGAACTTCGAGCGCAATTCTTCTTGGTGATTTCCGGTTTCCTCAGGTGTAGCTGGCCACGTATTCTCATTCTGGCACAAGAATTCCGAACCCCGAAACCAACGAGCATCTTTCTCAAAGGAAGTCACTTTTGCTCACTTGGTAGCTTCGTCTGCCTCATTTAACCTCGTTGGGATCCATCTCCGTTCATTTAACGTTGTTTTGTGCAATATATCTGCAACACCACCTAAACCTTTTAACATCGGATCTTAACCAACATAAGACATATCGGGAATCACTCCAGAGAAACTTTCTCTCAGCAGTAAGCGTACATGTTTGTTTTTGCCATCCAAACTGCTATCCTGGATCCCAACATGGCCGCATGCAGTACTAGCCTGGGAATTGATGCCGGATGCAATGCCGCTACCTTGCTTTTCGGGCAAACAAATGTACAGCCATCTGAATCGCCTTCTTTAAACCGAAAATATGCCACCGTTAGAGAACATCTGCTAAGCCTCTCAATTCTGGACACGGGATTACCCCATCGCCCTTGTGATGAGCATTACACTGCTTCTGCCGAACCTGCTGCACCATTGCAGAAGGAAACGGCATGCACCTTTCGATGTATTTCGACTTTTGGAAAGCTTCCGAGGAGCTAAGCATTTCTCTCAGACCTGATTAGTTTTCATTAGTTCCCACCTCTTAGTGCAGGTAAGCTCTTTGAACTGACGACACTAGAGCAGCCTGTGATTACCATCGTACATAACAGCCTTCAGATTTGATAGTTATCCTTCTTGCCGGTTGCGCTTCTGAATGTGCATGTAATCCCAACTGCTGACATCACTGAACTTGCTGCTTTCAGACAGATAGCTAAATTTGCCTCCATTGGGCCACGATGAAATACCCATTGCAATTTTATATTCGCCGGCAATTTTTAATGAGCTCTGGTTTGTTGAGATGACTTGTTAACCCAGACGCCTCCATCGTTGTATACAAATCTGGAACTAGGAATGCATACCTTACCAAACTATCCAGTCTATAAGCTATCAGTGGCCGTTCTAATCGGATCTTGGAAAGCAGTCTGCACGACTGCTCGCCCGGTCGTCCATACGTAGCGAAGAAGTCACCAATCTTTCAGATGATTCGAAAAAGTTGGCAGGTCCTTGGCTAGTACTTGTCGATCCGAAATCTGGTTTCTGTTCAAGGTTACTTCTGAAACTCCTGCCACAGACTCCCCTTTTGTTTTTATTTTAGTTTTTAATACGATTGGCCTCGTATTGACATTGACCTGATCTACCCTTTTGGATGTTCAATTCTGTCCCGCACTGATGACAATGTCACCACATGATGGTTTGCTGTTTCAGAGACTGCTGACGTCGTCTTTGTAGTTGCCATCATAATCTTCATGCGCCAACAACAGATCGTAACGCTTTTTAATAACTGCTTTTCCAACTCCTATCGCTTTCAGAGGCGCTTTATCTCTAGCTTTATTCTTTTTTGGCTCCATCTAGTTGATGTTGCACTCTCTTTCGTGCCTTGTGAATGTGCTTTTTGCCTTTCTATACATCGCCATCCCTCTGGGATGAATGTAAAGACTCTCCGAGGCGGAACACTTGTGTCCATTCGCTTTTAATTTGTCAGCCATCTTAATTGTTTAATTTGGGCACTGCTGCCTATGCCAGTGTCACTGTAAATCCTTCCCCACTCACCGTCCGAAGATCAGGCGAAGCAATTTTCTCATAAAGAACGAGAGCAATCTCAGGCGTTCTTGACATAGAGACTCTTTGCCATAAAGCACGATTAGGACGATTAAAGTCTTCTGTAGAGCAATGCAATTGTTTTCTTATACGAAAGAAACAGCGTTTGGCATGAGTAATTCTTCGTTTGATCTCAGCACGGGTGTCGTCTGAGTTAATAGCGGAGCCCATCAGCCCTTAATTACCTCAAATTTTTATCTGTCGGGAGTGATGTTTTGTCCGAGACATTGGTGTTGGTTGTCCTTTCAATGATTTTAAACCCATCCTAGCTGCTACTATCTCAATACTCATGAAGACGCAACTGACACCGTGCCCTATTTTTTCAATTATATCAATATCTTCTTTTTAAAAGATTGTTCCCCCTGTGTTCGCGTACTTACACGCAAATTTCTTTCAAGCACGATGTTAAAGAAATCGCAGCACAGCGGGTCAACTACATACATACATATGTACATACATATATACCTTGCCTATAATTTCTGTCATATGCGGCTTTAAAGTTGATGAATAGATGGTGCTATCGCAATCATTAGCTCCAGTTTCGCGTAGTTGAGGACCCTTTCCAATAGTACACACCAGACTAGTCCGTCTCTACGCTATTTAAAAGGTGTTGGGTGGTGAAGCTTCTGAAAAGTTTCCTTAGCCGTTCTTGAAAAGGTTTCATTTATCAGTTGCCTCAGTTAGACGGAAGATACGGCTGTCGGTGGGATTAATTCTTCCTTTGATATCGGCACATGTCCTATTCAGAATTGACTGCAAAGCCTAAGAAGCAACATTTTGAACCACCTCGAAGTTAAAGTTGTCTTTGGCGATGTTTTATTGGATTCGTCAATAGTAGCTGTCGTTACTTTTTGAGAGCATACATATGTACATATATGTACTTTGATTTTTCTTCAATATTTGTAAACCCCTCTCTTACAGTCCGCTGGGATCTTCCGGTGATGTCTGATAAAAAGGTCGTGTGTATCGATCTGAAATTCCTGGAATTAGTCCAATATTTGTAGTGTGAATGTATGGCCAATGATAGACTTTATTGGCCTAAAACTGCATAGATATTGACCCATAAGCTCACAGGCTGCAACATAAAAGTCTTGTAGCCGACATTGAAGAGACCGTTGCTTTTGGGCTTTACATCATTCAGACATTCTCCTTTTTTGTGCACTCTCTGACATCATTTTTCAACTAAAATGGAGCACGCTCCTTACTGCTCTATTTTGAATAGCAAGGTTGGTAGGCCATTAGCTCCGAATGTAATCTTAATTATTGTTATCTTCACCTCATGTCTGTGGATGGAAGTGTTGGTCATCATAGTTCAAATTGTACGATGCATTTCGGATTGTAAAACTTTTGAAAGCTCCATTTTATTTCAGAAAAATTGGTGCTCCTCCTGCATTTTGCTCGCAGATCTGGCGGTCGGCCCGCGCTTTCCTATGCAGAACTGCTTTCAACACCATTTACTTTTTATCAATTCAGTTTCGTTGTGGTCGTAAAGTTAAACTCAGCACATCAGAAGTGTCTTTTCTGAGTATTCTGCTAATGTAGTGGCGTTGATACCATTAAATATGTCTGATTTTTAAATCTCAAACAGTTTTCGAAAATCACAATTTTCCCTGAAACACTAATTAAATTAAAAATTAAAAACTAATTAAAAAATTCTCATCGGAGGTTTTCTTAAGACCTTGCTTTTATAAAGAAAAAAAAAATCAACAGCATAAATTTTAGTCAGCAATAGACACAAATGTGTCGAAATGCTTTTAAAATAAATTTTGATGTTAGAAAAGAAAAACACAAAGTTGTGTCAGACCGCACGCCAATTTATTTATTTTTTTATCTACACCAGGTGGTGTAACTTCCGTCCAAACTTTTCCCTTGGTGCTTGAGACTTTCTTTGCTTTACTTTACTTTCTTTCGTAAGAGAAAAAAGGATCTTTCTCTTACAAATATTTCTTCCTACCATTACTAGACAAATTGGGAATAAATGAATAAATCTCGTTGATAATTGGAGTTACGTATTTTGTAATTACTATAGTTAGAAAAATATAAAAGAAACCTTTTAATATTATTGTGAATAATCTCATCAAAGACAATCACCGGAAGCACACGAGCCTTTGGCTAACCTGAGTATTGGTAAAATGTCAAAACAAATTCTTCAACCGGTACCAACTTCAAATTTCTTTCTCTTTGACGTGCACTTTGTAAAAAGCGGTGTGTATATTTCTCCTAAAATCGCAATATTTCTTAAACATCCGTTAATTATATTAAAAACTCTATCAATCATCCATTCAAACATATTCGTAACAATGTGAAACCTTAGAAATTATTTGCTGATTAGTTTGGGAAATTTGCGAAATTTACTTGTGAATATTGTTGACAGTTTTTAATTGGATTATTTCTATGTTGCAGCTTCAAGATGACTATCCGACCAGCATACAGGCCTAAAATTATTAAGAAGCGTACAAAGCACTTCATCCGTCATCAGTCGGACCGATATGCCAAGCTTTCTGTGAGTTTATATTTTCTTGCTCCAGTATCCCTTTCCTAATGAAAAACCTCTCACTCTCCTTTACAGTCAAAATGGCGTAAACCAAAAGGTATCGACAACAGAGTTCGTCGCCGTTTCAAGGGCCAATACTTGATGCCAAACATTGGTTATGGTTCTAACAAACGTACCCTCCATATGCTGCCCACTGGCTTCAAGAAATTCCTTGTCCACAATGTCAAGGAACTGGAAGTTCTGATGATGCAGAATCGCGTCTACTGCGGCGAGATCGCTCATGGTGTATCATCGAAAAAGCGCAAGGAAATCGTTGAACGCGCTAAACAACTAGCGATTCGCCTGACGAATCCCAATGGACGTCTGCGCTCACAAGAGAACGAATAAGCTAATAAGTAGATTCCTGTTGTTTTTATATTTAAAAAAAGAGTACATGTACACATTGCTACCATCGTACCCAATACAAGATGAAGAAAAAAAATTTTAAACCAGTGTTTTTGTGGTGTTTGAAGAGGAATTGAAGTGAATTTTTTTTTTTTCAGTTTATTTTCTTGGTGGCACGGAAAAGTCGCCCCGAAATCTGTCAGTGGCAATTGTTCGTTTCTATTTGGGTTGGGCTAGATACCTAGCCTCTTAGAAATGCCTACATTTCTTAGGCTTTATAGCAAAGCGCGCATCAATGAAAAATCACTGGATTGCAATTGTATCGGTTTTGATAAACCAGCGGCTTACAAATATGATTCTCAACTTATGACTAGGCAACGTTGCTATTCGGAGGCTCGTGATAAGGGGTTAAAAGATGGTGTGCTCTTTGGAACCTAGCTGTCTCGCGTAACATACCTCAACACGCATAAAGATCTTTTGCAGAATGTTCTCCGTACTTTCTTCCAAATGGACTGCAGTCCTGCGGTCCTGAAGGTAATCCTAAAAGTCTGGTGATGATCATCTTTGTAGGGCTTGGATCCGAGGATTCTTGGCTGGAGCGTTGACGTCGTTGGAAAAGATGTTCACTTGGTTGAAACCTACGGAACGATGAGAGAACACTTGACTCTTTAAACTAATATTTTTATCTAGCAGAAACGGCCCCGTTTAGCATAGCACAAATCTAATAATTCTTCTGTCTGGGAGTTTTAGAATTATGGTTCTCTTCATTAATGTGTTGTGAAAAGCTCCGACAGTGGGATGAAATCAGTAAAGTGGTATTCGTTTTGCTCTGAGGAACATCATATTACTAAGTTGGTATGCGAACACGGACTTGGTGATCACCATTTTCTATATGATTTTGAGAAAGAATGATGCCAGAGATGTATCTGAGGAATCTTTTTGCAGCTTTGGCAATGAAGAGAACAACAATCTTGCATCAAGGATTACATGATGTAGTCACATTAATAACGCATCTATTCCACTTTTTGGCTAGATACAGCCCATTAAATAAGCCATCCATTCTTAATAACATATTAAGCTATTCCGAGACACGAGACAACGTATGCTTAAGGCAAAGTCTCCGCGATTGATTGATTTTTGAACATGAGGGTTGAGTTTTAAAAAACTTGGTTAGAGCGCTGTCCATTCTCCTTAATGGTAGCTTTTGAGCTACTTCTCATTCGTACGCTTGAATGTTCTCGGTTGCACCTTCTCCTCCATTCTTTCCTAGGAACCGGAATTTTCATGCATTCATTCAAAAAATATCAATATTTGGATCACATGTAGTGTAGGTCCTATCTTTTCGCGACCATTTATGTTTTGTGTGTTATGTTTTTCCAAACAAATGGAAAGGACCTACTGTTTAGAGCCCACCTATTCAGTTTAGAGCCCACCTATTCATTCATTCAACCTCAAAACTAGCCGACACTTCCATTTTGTCATGAACGGTGCCTACGATTTTATCTAAATCTCATACATACGCTGAGTAAGGTCAGATATGTATATCAGTTGTTAAAAAATCGAATAACATACTTAGTGATTTATATCGAAAATCTAAATTCTTAGCTATTGCTCAGTCGGTTTCGTTTAAAGATAATATCTAAGCAATGTGTGATATAACTAGTCTTGGAAATTAAAAAAAAAAAAAATTCCAGCTTATAAGCGCAACCTTATATGTATGTACATATGTCACATATGCAGGTGCAAGTACGTTCGACCCAGTCATACATTTTTTTTTGCCAAAACAAAGTATTAGCGACAGCATATGGCCAATCCTCATCTTTGTCCACGACGGTTGAATCTGTGAAATTTGCCTTTATTGCAGGGTAGGTGAACTCCTTTCGCAATATCCGTCTAGCACAATACTGAAGAAACCAATTGGCAACGCATATCGTTAAAATCAGAAAAACGATTGTAATTCTTTCACAAAATTTTTGGAGATTGTAAAGTACAAGTTTGTCGTGTTATACATCATACATATGTATATATGTATGAATATACAAGCAAGCTACTTTGAAGCCGATGAGTAAATAGTGCGTTTCGAGTTCAAATTTGTGGGTCTTTTGCAGTATTTGTCTAGGCGTCGACAATTTTGGACTGTCGATTTGCCGCACTGATATGAAACGATCAGTGTGACAAAGAATAACAATATTTACCAGCGTTATACTTACTATAAACAAGACTATATGCGTCTGAAATAAGAGTGTATTTACTTTGTTAACTATGTTATACTTGAGAATTCTTCTTCTTATTCTCGTTATACAATTGGCCTCTTTTGGCATTGAAGTCCCAGGTACAAACACAGCAGGCTTTTTCAAGAACGTCGCAAAATTCCTGTTCGTTAGGTGCATTTTCTATTCGCGTGCCCATATTTCAGAATGTGGTTTTGATGTGGAATCTAACTACATACATACATAGATATGTTGAAACTGTTTTATTATTTTTGTTTAATTTTATAATAAATGGATACAAAAATTATCGAAATCAGCTTACTTTAAATTAAACAAAAAAATTCCAGTAATGTAAACCCCCCTAAAATACGAGAAGGCCTTGTTTTAATTAGTTTACATTATCGAGGTACCACTGTATTTTATTATGCGTGATGATTTTTTTTCCGATTTCACTTCATACTGTTTTTCAGGAAACGTTCCGGATTTTGTTACCAATGTGTTGATCTATATGCGAAACTATTATTTCGAATAAATATATCAATTGGCTGCATAACACTCCTAAGGCTGGGGTTCCAGTAACTGATGCCAGTGGCACTTCGACCTTCGAAAGCTGTACACTAAGGATATCTTTGGAAAATTATAGGTGCTAATTTCTTCTGAAATGCATTCAACTACATCTTCGGTTACTTTAGTTATACTGAGACGAAAACTCAAAAGATCCAATTAGCAATGGATGTAAATTAAAAAATCAAAGCAAATAATATTTCTTTAGAAATTTATTACAAAAATCAACAATTTTTTTCCCCGGATGATTTGTGGAATGAAACATATCTTAGTTTTATTCCTTATTGATATGATGTATAATAATCTTAATCTGAATAATGTTATGGATTACATTCGGGTTTGAATAAAAGTAAAACGAATAAAAAAACAAAATAAGTTTTTAAATAAAAACCTTAATTGGACCAATGACATCATGCTCCTCTGCCATATGTGCATCTAAAATATCTTTTGCACTGAATACCCGATGGCATATGATGCACTGAAACTCCTTTTGCGTTGGTTTCTTTTTTACTGAGATGTCTTGCTTTCGCTCATAGTCATCTTCATTTCTATCTTTATGGGTTTTTAAATGTATTTTTAAAGTGTACTTTTCTGTGAACTTTTTCCCACATACCTCACAAGGATACATAGGTCTATCTTCTTGATGGGTGACCATGTGATGGCTATAAGTTTTCTTCGATTTAAACGTCTGGTCACATTTACTACAGACCAATGGCTTTTCTTCAGCTTCATGGTGCATTTTATGATTATATAACAGATTAGCTTGTGAAAATCTTAGACCACATTTTTCACATTGAAATTTCTTTTTGTCCCAGTGCAAGTGCATGTGTCGAATAACGTTTGAGCGGCGAGAATACCGTTTGGGGCAATATCGGCACTCATTTTCGGACTTACCCTCATGAATATTCATATGTAATTCTAGGTATTCTTCATCTCTTCGTAAGACTCCGCAAATGTGACATCTTTTAGCTTTCGCATGAGATTCTAGGTGTGTGCGTAAAGAGAATTTAGAACACAATTTCTTTTCGCATATTGAACACTGATATGTCGAAACTGCAGGAATTGTAAAGGATTCTTGGGTGGTATCTTGAGTAAACTCTTCATCCCCATCATTATCTGCATCAAATCGACCTCCCATAGATTCCTCACTGTCAATTTCTTCTTTGATTTCATCTTTGAAATCATCTTCGTCTTCAAAATCAAGCGTATTCATAGAAGTTTCCAACATACGCGAAAGTTGTCTTTGATGCATCAGTAATTGAAGCATTATTTGATCGTACTCAACTAGTTTTTCGTAGCAAGGACCACAGACATAAGAGATGTCTTGGAGAATAATTTCTCCTTTGATGCATTTGGCTAGATGTGTGAGGACATCTTTAACTGTTTTCTTAGACGAATGGACATTTGTTTCTTTAATGTTTCTGAAGTCAGCAATTTCATCGTATTTTCTACGGCACAGTATACACCTGGATACAACCAAATACTCTTCTTTTATATCCATTGGAAGCCAATGTTAACAATTCATTTACAGATGAATAAATTAATTTTTTGTAAGCCACCTTATAGTTTTATTTAATTTATTTTTCGACTCAAAAATATGACATTTCTCTTGAAAGACAGAGGAAAGCCAAGGCATCGTTTACATTAAAGTGTTCCACCACAGTGCTTCCGTGCTTAAAATAGAATGATGTTATCGATTTAAAAAAAGAAGTACAGTAAAACTTGTGCTTCGGTTCACTTTTTTTATCTACAACTCGCACATTTCTACTATTCGCAAGTTTTTCCGTAATTGGCAACTATACTTTTTTTTATATTTCGATCGATTGTGCAAAGAGAGTAAAATTAGAAGAAGGATAAGGCAAATTATATACATACACTTACAACTAATCTGTTAGTTAGTCGACCAATTTCGTTATCGGAGTTCAGAATCTAGCCGCTCGCAGAATGAGAAAAAAAATTCTTGTGGTAACATTCTCGGAAATGGTAACGAATAGTAGAAACACATTGACACAGCAACAGCAACTTTGACAGCTAAGTTCGCTGTTGCTGTTCAAATGCAACCAACCTTGCGACGCCATTTTTCAGACCTCCCAACCTGAAAATATTTTGTACTTGTCACCTCAAATGTAAACAAAAGAATTTATTTCGTTATTTGTTTCAAGGAAGTGCAACGAAATGGAGGAAACACTAATCAAAAGTGTTTTTACTAGCAATGATTATGTAAACTATTCGAGAGTACGACATAAATGCAACGCTATTAAGAAAAATTTTTGCATAATTTCACTTTTGGTTCTCAAATACCTACTCAAGAAGTTCTAAGATGTCAATTTTCGCTGTGTGCTTTGTGCAGTGCTAATGTGTTTTACATCACGTTGGATGTTATTCCCCGGTGGCTGTCAAAGTTGCTGTGTGCTGTGTGAATGTGTTTCTACAAGAAGTCTACAAATTGTAAATGACTTTCGGCGAATATATTTCTCGATTCTGCTATTGAAGAGTGAATTTGCATGGGAAAAAATAAAAATCATTTAAAAATATTCCATTATTCAGATTTCGCAAGTTTCCACTATAGAAGGGTGGGTTTGTATCAAAATCAAAATTGGCAAAAAAATTTCCACTTTCCAGGTTTCGCAAGATTCTTTTATTAGCAGATTCCACTATCCACAAGTTTTACTGTACTGAAATCCGATTCAGTGGTTTCGATAAATAATGGGTCGAATGGATTATATATCCTGTATCGCAACCCAAAACCTGTTAAATCCTCGCCTCGTTTTGGATTTGGATTAACAACATTTTTAGCAGAATTGCACTAATTTTGAAACTGCGATCTGTTGTTTCAAATTTGCATTTTTCTTACTTCAATTTTCTCACAGCAATATTGAATGTCGAATGATTTTGTTTGTAATACGTTAAACAATACATCGGTAGGTAAATGAAAATGCATATGTAGATGTGTCATTAAATGTGTTTAACAAAAAAATGTGTTGAACGTATGTATCAAGAAATTGTAAATCCTCTTGCTTCGGCCCCCAAGTAATTGCATGTCAATCATTTCTTCAAATAATATGGTCAAAATATAAGTATGAACCACATTAACAAAGTCCTGATGAAACTAATCTCGTGGGGGCAACTGTTGGGAGTCTGCGCTTAACAATTTTTCCAAAAAATAGTTCTCTTAGTAGATTGGTAAAAAATAAGGACGATAGTCTTGGTAAACTAATAAAAATTATATATGAAGGAAATTCGCGAAAACAAGGTTTAAAATGTATGCATTATTGCGCGGGAAAATTGCATTTGCTCTCTAACCCTGACTTGTGCACCATCGTAAGTTCGAGCTACTATGTAGCTTTCCACTCCATTTTTTAGATTTGATTAAATCTATCAATTTAATGAAAAGTGTTGTGTTGCTGTTTGCTTTCGCTTCAGTCAATACGGGCTTCTAGGTTCTACAAATATAGAGCACACCGGTTATTGTGTGACCATTAGCTTCTCTCAAAAATATTCCACTCACCCGGAGGGGTGGAATATTTATATTCTACTTCAGTATTTTTTTTATTCCATTTGGTAACACACCTAAATAAAAAAAAAAACAAATAAAAGTTTAGTTTATACAAAACGTGAAACATGAAAACATGAACCAAATATGGGTATTACTCCAATAAAAAAAAATATTTCACAGATGGAGTATTATATTCCACTATGGTCACACTGACAATAAATAATATGTGTTAAGGGAAGAGAATCGAACAAAATCCGACCAAACAAACGTTTTTCATTCTCACAGCCAACTGATGTGCGCCATGGTCTGGCGAACCCAAATTCATGTGTTTTTACAGGCGGTTGTTGGGACTTTGAATGTGGTACAATTTTTTTTTTATATGGAGATTTCCTTTGGGTTGGTGCTCTAGTAATGCGGGAAACAGACTGCTGGTATTGATGCCATGGTATAGCAATACTACGTTCTATACCACATGTCTGTCACTGCAATACCACGTTAAAACGTAGTATACCATGAATAGAACCTAGTATTGAGATTCGCAAATTTTTGGTGGTATACCACCATCTTATTGCTTGCAGCGCCACTTTCTTTCTGTTGGTGGTTCTTCATAACTTCTTTGACAATTCAAAAGCAAGCAATCACAGCGAAAAATGTTTTGAAAATGGATTAAGGAGGACAATTTTATCTGCATTGGAAACAATGAGGTAAGAGAAGTTTAGAGGAATTATATCGGCGAGCTACGAGGAGCAAGACGCAATATTGGAGTGTTGCAAAAAATGTGTAAGGAGCTGGAGGGCGCGCAACACAAATGTCAAAGAATACCAAGTAACGCAAAAGTCAACGTATACTACGAAGTGCAGTCTGTCAGGGGTTATTGCCCAAAACACAATACCGCTTTAGTGCTGGCGTTCGTCTCGTTACGTCGAATCAGCTTTGAGAAGGCTTTGAATGACATATTCATTCAGTTGTTTGCAAACATCATTTTCAAGATGTTATATTAGCCAAAGTTTGCAATTTGTGTTTTATGTAGAAAAATTAAATAAAAGTATGCATAAAAAATTATCCAACGTTGCTTTCGTTGCAAAAGTAGCATATGCTGCTTATTGTGGATATGTAGAATGGCTGGACCAAGATCAAGTCCAAATGGAAAGGCGTTGGTGGGTGCGTGAGATCAATCTGCGAAGGGATGAAGAAGGTTTCTTCGCAATGAATTTTGAGCGAATGAAGGAGAGAGATCCAGAACATTTTTAAACCAAACTAAAACTAAACAAAACAAACAATTCAAATTCAAACAAACAAATATGGAATTTCAATGCAATTTTTTCATCAAAAACAAAAACAGCTGTGACAACTGTCAAAAAGCAAGCAAAAGTTCAATTCATTCCAACATTCTCCTCGAGTTGTAGTCACGTTACGATATATTACGTTGTTTGTTACGAATGCCAAAAACGAGGTCACAAAGCAAAGCGACATTGTGATAACTCCCATTGAATTCCTGTGTTTTAACTTTAAACATCACTCAACGCCAGCACTAAAGCGGTATTGTGTTTTGGGCATATAGTATTCACTATACCATGGTATTCATACCATGGTATCAATACCAGCAGTCTGTCTCCCACATAAGGGAACAAACCTTGTATCAAAGGCGTAAAAAAACTTGCTTCTTCGCCGCTTCCGTCTCAATACTCACGAAAGCGCCACTCACAATACGCTGCGTTCTTCCGATTATGCCAATATCGTCGTATGCGATTAATTGGACGGACCTTTGAAAGATTGTGTCTCTTGTGTTGGCGCTTGTATTTTCCAAAATTTTTTTAAGAACGATGATAAAGAAAGCGCATGAAAACGCGTCGCCTTGTCTAAATGCTTTTTTTTTAACATCAAAGGTCTCTGTGAGTTCTTAACCAACCTTGGTAGAGAAGCGTGCATTCTTTATCCTATACAAGCAGATGAGTTTGGCAGGGATGGCAAAACTAGAAATTGCTCTTTATAGCTCATCTCTATAAATGTTGTCAAACACGGCAAGGTAAAGGTGGGTATCGATTTGAAGCTCCTGGGTTTTATTCAAGATCTGACGTAGTGCAAGTATTTCATCGAAGGTGAAGGTGGACTTTCTTGACCTAAAACCACACAGGTTGTGGCCGAACAGGTTGTTAAAGAACGGGTTTAGGCGTTCACACATCACGGCAGTAAAGATCTTACGTATATCCGATCTTAAGACAACTGATGCTATGTGATTGGCGCAGTTCAGAGGGTTTCCTTTCTTAAGGATCGGGCAAACAATGGTGAAGTACCTACATATATTCATGCGATCGTATTTTAAGGATGAGTCGCCCTGGGCCGTATTTTTTTTTTAACGACGATGCCGCTATCGTTACGGTAAATTCTGTAGGTTATGGTTAAATGATTACCAACTTTTCCAACGTTTCCCGTGAAGATTAGTCGCAATACAGGCAGAAATGTGCAGAAAAGTCATCGAATATTACTGCACAAAAATCGAAGTTTGCGATAATTTCAGTGGTAAACACTTAAGCGATATTGTATTCCACATTGGCATAACCCAAAGTTTAATTTTACTTTATTTTTCAATGCCTTTTATGTTATCAAAATTAATCTCCTAAAGAACAAAGTGGTAGTTCATTTTTATTAATTATTACAATTATCATTTTAATAAGAGAAGCTTTCTTATGACAGTTATTACTCTCGTACGGCTGTCAGACTTTCGCTAGAGCTGGGACCGTGAAAACTTGTTGGTGTTTTTTAGAATTCGAACCCCCCATTCATGAATCCTTCGAACTGATTATTACTGAGCCGCAGTGCACACAAAAAAAACTTCTTGACACTTTTTTAACGAAAACCCTAAAGCGGACAAATAAAGCAGACAGGTACAAAGACAACATACACACATACATATGTATATGTATCTAGAGATTAGGGGTATGGTATCTTATGATCAGTTCAGATTTTAACCGACTTTAATGAGCACAGGGTATACATTTCATTTAGAAGTAAAGTAGTACATATTTAAATACATTGAAACTGGTTGAAAATTTTTTATACATAACGTAAAGCTCTTGCTATGGTGGAAGTTAAGTTGACGAAACTGGCCTCTTGCTATGGCGGAAGCTAAGTTTACGAAACTGGCCGTTTATTCTGCTATGGTTGTAACATATATACATACTCGTGTTTTCCTTTCCGGCTCAATGTATCTTCATATTATCATGGATCTGCCTCAATGTTAAATTTTCGATTGGAAGAATTTTGGTAAGACTCTGCTGGCGGACTCTGCGATTATAGTGATAGTTTAGAGCAACCGATTGATTTCAGAACAATTATGTATAATATGGTTTCTATTTCACGAATGCTGAAGTAACCAAGAGGATATCGTCAATAATCACTGAAACACGAATATTTTTTTCTAAAATAGAATGGAGCTTCATTTGGCTTAGTTCAAATAAGACATTTGCGGGGTTCACACTATACGATTTGCTTGACAACCAAATATTGCTTAGTGTTCGAATTTTACTACATGCTTGATAGACTTAATTTTTGGTTTAGATTTCGAACCGAGAATATGGCTGCGGAAGATTTAGTTGCGGTTCTTATTATAGATTAAATTTTGGAAAGTGAGGAAAATGAGAAAAAAGAAAAAAACGAATGTGGGTTAAACCTTGGATAAAAAAAAAGAATACATTTTCATCAGTAAACTTGTTAAGAGAATTGGAAGAAAATTCTCCTGAAGATTTTAAAAATTATTTAAGGATGGACTCCGTCACGTATGAGGAGCTTTTAACAAAAATAACACCTCATATAAAAAGGCAAAGTACACTTTTAAGAGACGCAATAACGCCTCACGAACGTCTGCGACATTAAGATTTTTGGCCACTGGAATAAGTTTCTCGGATTTGAAATTCAGCACCCGTACAGCGAAGTCAACTAAGTGGATTCGAACGTGAAACATGCAAAGCTTTAAATTAAGTTTTACGCGAATTTATTTCGGTAAGTTAAAAAAAGTTTCACATATCAATTATTTTACGAAAAGTCTGGATCTGAGAACCATTGCCGAATGGATGAGAATGACCTTTGGGTTGATTCTTCTGTATTTTTTTTTTGTTGATTATAAGTTTCTTCCGGGAAATGAATGATGGACGTGAGCAGGCTTCTGGTTGGGAGTCAAACGTTTTGTGGCTTTGTTTATTAAGTTTTCCTAATGCCCCTTGGAAAAGGATTTCGTTGATGGTTTTGTTTGCGAAAAGTTGTTGCTTCGCGTCCAATTTTCTGCAGCAAGTTGCCCAACCAGCTGCTAAAATGTCAGCATCGTCTTTCTTTTCAGTTTGGCTGCCTAATGTTGTAAAGCTGTCAACAATAACTGATTTCTGTCTATTTTCTTTTTTTTTTGTCATTTCAACCTTTGTGTAATGATGTTGGCGCTGTGATGATGACTCTGTGCTCTGAAAAGAGGAATGGGAAAAAGTGGCTAAGGAGTATTTTGAGCTCTGGAAGTTCTCTAACTGCATTAAAGCAATAGACGGAAAACACGTCAATATCACAAAACCGGCGGAATCTGGAGCTTACTACTTGAATTATAAAAAAACATATAGCATTGTTTTGATGGCATTGGTAAATGCAAAATACGAATTTTTGATCGTGGAAGCTGGTACAAATGGAAGAGTATCTGACGGCGGAGTATTCTCTAATAATGAGGAAGACAAATTGAAAAAAATTAAAACTTTTTGAAAGGACCTTTCGTTTGTGTTTGTGAAAGACGATGCATTTCCGCTAAACATAAATTTCATGAAGCCATATAGTCGTCAAAGACTATCTAATGAAGAAGAACATTTTATTTATTTATTTATTTATTTATTTATAATACTGACTTAAAATATAAAATTATGAATCAGAGGAGAGCAAGAGCAACTAAGGCCTTCCTTTGTTTAGTACATTTGTATGATTCTCTTTTTTTTTTTATATTAAATTAAATGATAAAGTCTACATTGTTTGAAATAGGACATTAAAGTGTTAATGTTTTTAAGGCTAGGATTCGAGAGTAAGTTCATTGGGTTAGTATTGAAGAATATGCGCCTCCTAATGTTTGCAAAATGGGGACAAGTGTTGACGATGTGAGAAATCGATATAGTTTCCTGATTGCAGTAAGGGCATCGCGATGAAATGTTTTTGTCGAAATAGTGTTGATGGGAGAGTTTGGTGTGTCCTAGTCTAAGACGGATAAATTTAGATAATTTGGATTTTGTTTCGCTGTTAATCTCTTTTAAATTGACGTAGTCTTTGATGTTGAGTTTTATATTGTTTGCGTTTTTGTACCACTCGGAGGAGTTTAGCCACTGTCGTTGAAGCTTGGTTTTGTGTTGGAGGCTTAACCATTTTTTTATGTCTTGAGGGTTGAAGTTTGGGGTACAAGTTAGAGGTAAGTTGGTGGCATTTTTGGCGACTTTATCCGCAAAGTCATTTCCTGGTATTTGGACATGCCCGGGAATCCATATAAGTTTTAAGAACATTTTAATTATCGTCTCTCAAGAGCAAGACGCGTGGTGGAAAATACTTTTGGCATGATAACCACTAGATTTAGAATTTTGCTTACAACAATAAATCTGAGCCCAGAGAAGGCAACAGATATTGCTTTAGCAATTTGCTACCCCCATAATTATTTAAGGAAGAGGAATCCAATAACACGAAGCTCGGACATAGAGACCAATGCTCAAAATTGTAGTCGATCGGAGACGTTAACAAATCTACAAGCTGGACAATGTCATAATTGGACAAATATTCGAAATGATTTCTCCGAATATTTTAACACAACCGGAACCATTACCAGAACTTAATTTAACTTATTTTCTTACATTTCAAATAAACAAACGTCAAGAAAAATACCAAAATGTTTTACTTACTTCTTCAAGCGCAGCACTGTCGTCTTGGAATTCCAAATCAATGGTGGATTATCCTTCCATTTGTAATTCCTGGTCTTTTAGGAAACTCAAATCTTCAAAATAGCACAAACTTGGTGCATATATGTATATTTTCCGTACCATAACCCGATCGGTAACTTTTATTCACTTTTTTTAATTCGCGCCGGTGGCACGTACGAAAATTATTAATTTTTTTTTTAAGACTTCTGGCATCTTTGTCCAATTCTTTATATTTTTGCAGAAATACTTCATACGCCTTTTTCTTAAGAATTTTACTTTTATATTGCCATAATGCAGGAAATTGTCGGTAAAGGTCAAAAAACTCCTGCCAAAACTCTTTCTCCGCGCTCGACACCATATTTTATTCTCAGCTGCGATGTTTCCTCGTCGAAATCAAAAATTAAAATGAAAAATGCTCTGAAGTCGTACGACATCTTTGATTTTTATGGTAGCAAATGCGTACTCTGTAACGCCCTTCTCCACTGTCACCATAACTAAACTCCTTTCCTCCTTATCAGATATAAACTTTTAGTTTTTAAGGTTTAGATTGTTTTAGTTTAGTTTTAAGTTCTTGGCTTGTATTAAGCTTAAATACATAAATAAATAAATAAACAAGCGTTCACATTAAACGACAAGTCTGTCAAGCAAATCAAAAAGTTGAAAAATTTGAAAAACCGTACTACAAATCGGATGACTTGCTTGATTAGTGTTCAAATTGTAGGATTTAGTCGTAGTCAAGCAAATCGATCAAGCAAATCGTATAGTGTAAACCCCGCTATTAGGTTGAATATCTTTATTTAGCGTACTGAATTACATTTGGTTTTGAAAAATACTTGCTTCCAAAAACAAAAAACATTGAGTGTACCCTTCTAACTCTTCTTACACTGCCATTTCGTTTTTAAATGAGAATTAAATAGTTGAACCAATGACATCATGTTCTGCTGCCATGTGAGCATCTAAAATATCTTTTGAACCTAATACCATGCTGCAGATGATGCAGGGAAACTCCTTTTGTGACCGTTTTTTTTTTCTTGGTATATAGTCTTCCTTAATAGGGTCTTTGTGGATTTTCGAATGTATCTTTAAAGTGTACTTCTCTGAGAACTTTTTTCCACATACTTCACACGGAAACATAGGCCGATCCGTCTGATGAGTGACCAAATGATGCTTGTACGTTTTCCTCGATTTAAAATACTGCCCACATTTATGACAAACTAATGGATTTTCTTCGGCAGCGTGATGCATTTTATGATTATAGAATTGCTGTGCTTGTGAGAATCGCAGACCACATTTCTCACATTGATATTTCTTCTTGTCCCAGTGCAAGTGCATATGTCGAATAACGTGTGCCCGGCGAGAGTATTGTTTGGGGCAGTATCGACAATCATTCTCAGTTTTGCCCTCGTGAACATTCATATGCAATTCAAGGTACTCCTCATCTCTGCGAAGGACCCCACAAATGTTGCATCTCTTTGCTTTGGCATGAGCATCTAAGTGCGTACGAAGGGAAGTTTTAGATTTTAGCTTCTGGTCGCATATTGAACACTGATATGGAGTGTGTGCAGGAACTTGACTGTACTCGTCACTATCGCTATCATCGAATTCTATGGAATTTTCGCTTGCACTTTCATCACAGAAATCGAGCGTATTCATGGAAGTCTCTAGCAGGTGTGAAAGTTCTTTTTGGTGAGTGAGCAATTGAAGCATTATTTGGTCGTACTCCGTCAATTTTTCGTAGCACGGGTCGCAGATGAATGAGTTATCCGGAAGAATAACTTCACCCTTGATGCACTTGGCGAGATGAGAGAGAACGTCCTTAATAGACTTTTTTGAAGTTGGGAGATATGTCTCTTTAATATTCTTGAAGTCAGCATTTGCATCGTATTTTCGGCGACATAGTTTGCACTTTATAGTATCGAGATGTTTATCTTTCATAGCCATTTGAAACAATTTAAAAAGACATAAAAAGTGTATCTCCAGTAGATTAAATTTTTGACACTTGAAACTTTTTCTTGTTGACATTCAAATACGACATTTTCAATGGGCTTGCACAGCGAGAACAAACCGGGGCTACATTCACAATGCAATGTTTCAAAACAATGTTTGCGCTGCGGTCGGAAGACGTTATCGATTTGATGAATCGAAATTTGAAGACGCTATGAAATATATTATGCGATCTAAAAATATTAGGAAAAATTTGCAAATATTGAGAGAATGTTACAGCGAAAGTGTGCGAATTCCTCTGGTTTAGGATTTCTAAATACTTCTGATTTCATTAATTTTTATTAATACAAAGGCATAGGTATCGATTTTAAGTCAAAACCGAAATGGGTTTATACTCCGATTTTGATTGTTTATATGTGGATGATAGAATTTTGGCCCCAGAAATTACATACATTTTTACATTTTTATCGGCAGATAAAAAGTAATCTTATTAATAAGTGCATCGCCATTGTCTTTAAGCTCTAAAAGTCTCTATTTAGAGTAAGATAGCCGGTAACGCAAAAATTATTTACTTCAAGTTCACATTTATTGCATGCAGTGAGGCAAATATAGGCCATAAAAAGTAAAGATATTCAAGGTGGGGCTGAATTTACCACCCTATCGGAAAATGCTCTCATTTTTGCGGGCTATATAAAAAATCCCTTATGTCGTCATAACTTTGACATTTGTGAAGTTAACAGAAGCCGAATACATGCAGGTAACCGTGCAATACTATACTCTTCAAAAACGCGAAATACAGTTGAAGTCTGCAACCTCTAATCCAATCCATTCCTTCGCTGATGACAGTACCCTCAGTTTTTCATATTCGTTCTCTAACTCAGGTCCCTGCTCTTCGGCCGTAGAAGAGGAACGGCAACGTATGTTAAACTCATTAAATTCCGACCTTGACCATAATCAAATGGGGCTCAACTAACAGAGTGGAATTTAATGCATCCAAAACTCAGTGCTGTTTTCTGTCTCTCAAGCGAAACCAAGACCCTCAACCATTATCCATGAATGGTACTTGCATCGCGGAAACCGAAAGATTTGCCATTCTCGGTATGTGTATCAACAACCATCTTCGTTGGAACGATCACATATTCGAGGTCGCCAAAAATGCTGCAAAATGTCTAGGATTCCTTAAGCGATGCAAGAAATATTTTACCGTCTGATCTGGCTTCAATATATAAGGCATTCATCCGCCCAAAGCTGGAATACAACGCCCATATCTGGTCTGGTGCACCCAAGACCGTTTTGCACATTCTAGATAGGGTCCAGAACCGCGCGTTAAAACTTATAGGTGATAGAGACATCGTGAGCTCAATAGTCCCACTAAAACATCGTAGAAATGTCTCGTGTCTTTCCCTATTTTATCGCTTCTTTTATAAAAAATGCTACAGCGAAATTCCTGCGAAACACCTGCATTCCTCCCCTTCAAAATTTCACCCGCAATACGCGTCACGCTTCGAATGCACATCAGTTCACCCTCAAGCCCAACTTCGGACGTACTGTCAAATACAGGGATTCGTTCATAAGCCGAACGACACGTATGTGGAATGATCTTCCAGGCTCTGTGTTTCCTCATCACTACAACATGCAAGCATTTAAAGCCAACGTGCACCGGTACTTCCTCTGTTCCTCTTTCCCCTTCTTCCAAACGCCTGTGCCCTGAGAATTCAGCATAAGGGTATTCATACCCTCTTTGGTGCGCGCGAATTATGAATACGAGTTAGTCGTACGTACATATATGTACGTGTAGTTTCGACGTCCGAAAACAATCCGAACTTGTTGGGATTTTTAAACACTTTCGTGCATCGAAACATTAAAAATGGATAAATATGGAAGCGATATCACCAACCACTGCCTATTTGACGGAGAAAATCGTATTCAGTGCGCGCACTAAATTTGTACGAACATTGGGGTAACTCCCTAATAACTTATGAGAGAGCTAGAATATGCCTCGGATAATGAACCACTCATATAACAATACGACCCAGAACATCGAAGGACTACGAACTAAGAGTATGCACTTGGGGCGTACACACACTGAGCACTCCTCAGTACTACTCAAAATCGAATCTGCCCTCCAGTGGTATAAAGCAAACATTACTGCAATCCAGGAGATACGAAGGATAGGATCAGGTATACGAAAACGACAAAACTGAGACATTTATCTCAGCTACAAAAGATTGCACATGTTAGGATGTGGATGTGGTTGTGGGAAATCCACTCCGGTCAATGCTTATTTATTTACTGAACTTGAAGCTAAACTTAAAAACTATGATTTTTTTGTGCCCGAGTGCCCACCAATTTTTAAACTTAATGTTATGCTTAAATTAAAACTAAAAGTAGGAATGATTTAAGTATTTCAGAATAGTGTGAGGGGAATTTCGAATCGAATTGATGAAAATCAATGGCCCTATGCGCCTCGTTGGCCGAACGCATCATTCCAGAAATAGGTTCAAAGTGGCCATAGCTTTTCCGAGGACGAGCGAGGCGAAAGAGGGGTACACACCTAAGGTTACGAGGGTAAGTGTTTAGGTAGCTCATTTGCACTAAAGCGGGAGAATCAATCAAACATACTAGCAGTTGATGCACGAAGAGTATGTCAGCAACATGACGCCGCTTTACAAGAGTTTTACTAACTAACTAATCAGTTTTATCTGATCTTCGTATGGAGGCAAATTATATCTATCATCCCAAGAGGGACCAGGTAGAGCGAAACGGATAAATCTTCGCTGGACAGGTTCAATTCTCAAAGAATGTGTAACTTGATAGGGTGACCAAACTTGGCTAGCACATTCAAGGATAGCTCTAACAAAGGTTACCTGAAGGGATTTGGTGACATAAAGGTTAAAGAATTCCTTAGACCAGGACTTGATGAAACCAAGGGTGGAGTTGGCTCTGTTAATAATGTGGTCAATGTGCTCTCGGTCACAAATAATATCTAGATCACAGATTGAATTGACTGAGGGAACGGGTTTATTATCGAAGTAGTAGATCTAGGAGGGGAGGAACGGGCTTGCGGGAAAAGGTAATAGCTTGGCATTTACTCACATTCAGTTCTAAAAGAAATTAAATTTGCACCATGTTAAGAACAATTTCAGATCGCTTTGAAGTAGGGGAGAATCCGAAGGGGAAGAAATTATCTTAAATATTTTTTTATCATCCGCGTACATGGATAGGTTGGACTCCTTTAGATTAGATCTCGAGATGACTACCTTAAGGAACTCCGGATGGGGTCGGATACAGAACATCTGAAGAGGACTCTATATTGGCGACTCTCTAAATAAGACCTAATCCAGGAAATAAAAGATGTTGTAAAACCAAGGCTTTAAGTTTGCGGTGAATAATTTTGTGCCAGATTTTGTCAAACGCTTTGCTGTATCTGTAGAAATTATGGCAGCTTCATTTCCGTTCCATAATGCATGTAATGCTCGGGAAACAAATTCAGTTAGGTTAGTCGTAGTAGATCTCCCTTTTTAGAATCCATGTTGAGATGGAGAGAAGTTTGGTTTACAATGGAAGTACAAAAAATCGTAAACAATGATTTCAAAGAGCTTGACGATGCATGACAGTTTGGCAATAGGTCGGTAGTTTGAAATCTCGTTTCTACTGTCTTTTTTGCGGATATAGAAAATTAATGAGTCCTTCATGTCCTTTCTAAATTACGCGTATAAGATCCCATTCAAAGTAATATGTGAACGTCTCAAGCCTTTCTGCAACACATTCATCGCAATAGTATTTCTGAACTACATATGTATGTACATATGTATTCCAAACGTGTGCCGGATTTCGACAAGGAGATACGCTGTTATGTATGTGATTCCTTTAATCTAGTGCTGGAACAGATAATCCGCAGCGCAGGCGTCAACATGGAAGGCACTATTTTCAACAAATTTTCTCAGTTGCAGGGGTATGGAGACGACATTAACATCATAGGTCGCTCCCAGAGTTATAGAGGTTACTACGGCAATTGAAGAGCTGCCAAAAAGAGAGTTGGCCTTGAATTACACGAGGACAAAATAAAGTATATGTTGTTAACAAACAAAGCAGCATCTGTCCATCCCCTAAGACAAAAGTCACTGTTGACAACAATACTCAGTTCTGAGTAGACAAAAAGACAAAATATCCATTTTGAGCACCTAGCTATTGCAGATCCCAGAGCGCTTAGTCTGAAAAACTGGAAGTAGTGTAACCTGGATATTTAAAATGTTCATTAAACTTGAATTACTGGGTTTTCAGTGAGAAGAGGATATTATAGTCTGTCATTTTGGATTCCTAAATTTGATTAACCATTTTTGGCAAAATGCCTGCACATTGTAAATTTTGTTTTACAATGCCACCAGCAACTCAAGCGATAGAGGTAGATCACCTCAGACTACACGGGTAGGCAACTTCTATCAGATAAATGGCATGATCTACACACACTTCCTGCCAAGAAGAACGCTACCAATTACAACAGAGGTAGAGCCAAACGACTATCAACGGGTGCATTGGGATTCCTCCAGCTTCTTAAACGGTATTCTTACTCGCGGCACCCTTCGGTAACCAAAGCTCGAGATTCTGCACAACCAATAGTCCAACAAACCGTTCCAACGGTTGGTTCTACAGTTCCATTAACCGTTTCAAAGACTAGTTGAACTGAATATGCGCAGTTGTTCTCGAAAGAAATTTCCTTTATAAGATTCAACATCTTCGAAAACTTTGTTGGAAGGATGATTCTTGAATCGAATTGTGGCAAATGCGTCATGTGAAAAGTGAAAAGTGAGGAAGACTCTCTGATAGCTGGTCTTAATATTTCTGCCAACTACGCTCAAGCTCATGCGGATGAACCTCTGCGAGTTCACGTCTTGTGTATGTTCCAACGTGTAGATATTGTTCATCATCGATTAGTGATTCGCTAGGTATGGATGTTCGATTAATCCTATTAAAACTAAGTTTGTTCTTTTTACAGGGAGGTAGTTGACCGATCTCTGTTGCTGGAATGGATTTGGTCGGACTCTGACCCAAGAATGCCATCGTATCATGATGGACGGCTGTAAAAGAGGGTCCGGTGCTGGTGCCTACGTGGAAAGAGATAACATAAGAGAAATCCACGAAATTCTAATGGTTATGCTCTTAATTGTGAGGAAATTTCGATATGAAGGAACATGCGTGTGCATTTAAGGCATTGCGAACGCACCAGTGACAGCCAGCCGTGTTCTGCCAATTATGTCAATGTCGTCGGTGTACGCTAGTCGTTGCACAGACTATTGAAAGATTGTGTCTTTGGTGTTAACTTGTGAGTTTCTCACAATTCTTCCATGTATGATATTAAAGAAGTCACATGACAGGTCATTACTGACCTTGATGAAGCAGTAAGCATTTTCCATTGTCATCCTGCACAGACGAACGAGTTTGGCAGGGATGCTAAAATTAGACATGGTTCTGTATAGCTCGTCTCTATACTCGTAAATGTTGTCATATGCGGCCTTAAAATCGATAAAAAGGTGGTGAGTGTCGATTTGGACTTCTTCGATTTTTTCCAGGCTCCGCATGAAATCCGTGTGAAAATTTTATCGATTGTGGACATTTTTCGCCTGAAATGATACTGATAGGGCCCAATCAGGTTGTTGATGAAGGGTTTCAGGCCTTTACACAATATGGCAGACAAAATCTTGTGTGCAATGTTGAGGAGACAGATACCTCTGTTATTGGCGCAGTTGAGGGGATCTCATTTCTTGAGATCGGGCAAACGATGGTGAGATTCCATTCATCAGGCATACACTTGTCTAACCAAATTTTGGAAATGAGTTGGTGCATGCTCTCTACCAAGTCGTTTCCAGCTGCCTTTAAGAACGTCGGCTGGTAGGCCATCAGGACCAGCGGCTTTGTTGGATTTAAGCTAGGATATTGCTATTCTCACTTCGTTTTGGTCAAGTGGATGGAAGTTTTAGCTATCATCGTCTATGTTGAATGGTGCATTCAGCTTGACAGTGGCATGTTGGTCCTCAACGCCGTTATATAGTCTGCAGAATAAGTTTTTCCATATTCTCAGCACTGATTGTGATTTTTTAACTTGTCATTCTTTTAATTGATTACTGCTTATATTTTTAATGATAAAGTTTTGCTTTCCTATACCTAAATTGAACCATTTAAAGGTTTCCTTATCTGCCTGCTCTTCTTCCTCTGTGTATATAGTTATTGGTGGTGGTGTTTTTTTTTGTTAGATGTTGTCGATAAAGTTTTCTTCGACTTCATTAATGTTTATTGATTTGGGTGCCACTTACTTTTGTCACTACTTTTTTTATTCTCTTTTTTTCAATTTACTTCTGGAGCTGTAGGATAAAAATAACTATAACTCCTTGCAGTTTGTGATTTCTTGCAATTCGAACACCTAGTATTATTCGCTAGTGGTGCTCGTAGTCATTTCTTCTCTTTCTACATTTTTTGGTACTTTGTCGAACTTATAGCCCATCAACTTAGCTGGCCATACAAAAAAGTAAGCAAAACATTTTGAGATGATTACTGGAAAAATATCATTACTACGCTTGTGCAGCGAACAAAAAGTCATCTCATCTCATCTCATCTTGTTACCTTTTGTGGTTTCAGAACATATTTACTTTTTCACTTTCGCTGGTCAAGTAGTAAAAGAATTTGTCTGCAGATGTCTATCTATCAGTCCAATTCATTAATTCACTACACATCTAAAAATACCCCAATAAGATATTTTGTTTTAAATTGTAAAATTAAGAGCAGTAAATTAAATACTAAACTGCGACAGAAAGTAAAATAAAGGCCATGACTGGTTCGTACTTGCGACTCGTAAGAATGAAAGTAACCTTCAACCTCAAGTGGGATAAACATCTAAAAATGTTCGGCGCCGTGGCTCCGTGATCAGTGCATTGGATTGCCGCGAATCTCTGGCCAAATATAATATCACTCAATACCAAACACAGTGTTTTCAATTCAACAATCCAATCGATTCTTTTTATAGAGTTCAAGTCCGCAAAGCACTTTTCTAGTGTATTCTGTCATCTTTTTCTTAAAACCGACTTCGGCGCTCATCCAATCGTTTAGTCGCTGTTTTAGGATGGCAGTAAATATTTTATACGATCCGCTTGAAAAAGAAATGCCCCGATAGTTTGCCGGCTTCTTTATGCTACGTAGATCAGAAAAATTAGTGCTTTTTTTTAGTGGTTTTCCAAAATGTGAGCTCAAAAGATCCATATTTGTAGAACCCCATTGAAATCTTATCAGTTACTGGTGTTTTGTTATCTTTATTTTTTTATTTTATTTTTTTTGATTAACCCTTGCTCATGTGGCAGACACTGCGACCTAAAAGATTTAATGTATCATAAGGGTATAATTAATCTAAGAGGCGTACTACCTTCCTAATGAAAGATAGTATATCCTTAGTAGTAGAATTTCTCAATTCCACTGGCGTACATATTTGTTTATGGAAAATAAGTCTCCTTAACCAATGTAATGCTGGGCAATTGCAGAGAATGTGTTTGGATGATTCGTCCTCCTCCAAGCAGAACCTACATTCCCTGTCTGAGCTCAGATAAAGTTTAATAAGGTGGTATCTCAGACCACAATGAGCAGTGAGAAAGTCCACCTGCTTTCTGATACTATTCTTATTAAGGTTTAGTATATCCTTACAGGAGAAAGGCAAGTTTTACCTTGTTGTGTCTCGCCAGGGACTGCAGTGCATCGTAGCAGCAGCATTTAACTGGTACGGACAACGCTTTGAGTGCTGCCTGACTATCTGAAAATGTATACATAAGTATATTCTAGAGCCCTTAATACTCTTACTAAGGTTTAACCTAGCGCAAATTTCAATGGCATGAAGTTCAGCCTGAATTACCGTGGATCACATTCCCGTAGATGTTAAGACTTTGGTGTTGGGTTCAAAGACACCAGCTCGAACTCCAGATTCCATTTTCGATCCGTCTGTGAACCAGACCAGACCTCTAGGGTCTAATACCAGAAAACTATTAGACCAATTTGCACGGTCCAATATTTCTACCTCAAATAACCTACCCTGACCATGATGTCGGGGATGGTGCAAAACATGTCTCTTTTGGGGACAGAGTCAAGAATTTTCAGATGTCCCACATGGTCACCTGATTTATACTTGTATTCTATCTGCAACTTGATAGAACACCTAGCGGTTGTCTTCCTGATGAAGATTTGAAGGGGTAAAAGCCCAACGACTGCTTCTAAAGCTGCTGCAGGTATGCATAGCACCTGTGATGCCGAGACAGGCAATTCTCTGTAACTTCTGAAGTTTAGTTGCCCTTGTCCGTTCAAGAACTTTCGGGATAATGGGCCTCACCATCATTGAATACATTCATCATTTTTGGATTTATACCCCAAGTTTAGCCATAAAGGCATCTACAGGCCCACATGGCCCTAGTGGCACGCTCGATAGTGAACTTGATATGAGAATTCCAGCTGAGCCGTTTGTCGAGGATGACTTCGAGGTATTTGACTTCAGTGAAATAAGCTAGAGTGCCTTTGTGCCTTTAAAAATTATGGGTCCTAGATTGATCAGTCTTTTTTTTAGTAAAAGGCACTAGAACAGTTTTGCAGGGATTGATGGATAGTCCTTCTCTGCTACACCGTTCTAAAACATGTAGTAAAGCACCTTTCATGACGCTAGAGATGGTCGCTCTGTGCTTACCACTAATAAGTATCTCCAAGTCATCCGCATAACCAATGGCGATAAAGCCTAATCTATCTATGAACATCGACTAGAAGATTGTCTATGACTAGTGACCATAGAAAGGCAGAGTGAACTCCTCCTTGGGGACAACCTTTAGATGCGGTCACAGACTCCACCAGAGGAGGAGGTAATAATTCGACTATCAAGCATGGCTCTTATCACTTTGTTGGTCAAATCCTTTACGTCCCTTAACACTTCAGCTACTTCCAGATGTGTGATGCGAGTATCCAATATTTCGTTCATGCTATAAGATATCGATATCGAAATGAGTATAGAGAGTGCTGAGTTGTGCACAGCTGATATTTTTTTCTTAACATGTTTTCTTTCATTTATTATTGCAACTAGTTTCTAGAGATCGCTTGAATTACATTACTTTTTAACTCAAATGAAAGAAATGAAAAACTAGGGTAATTTCTGTAATAATTTTTTATATTTTCTTTTACTGCTTCGATTGTTCACAAACGACTGACTCGATCATCCCTCCTCGCTGTACACAACAGCTTCTCTTGCTGCATCTGTTACCCTCTGCTTTGCCTCTCCCAACTTGCTGTACCAACCTTCCGCTGTGTGGTAATTTTCCATTTATGTTGGCTTGGGTACTGCACGTGATGGATACATGCTCCATCTAAGCTTGTTTACAACTTCGTGCAGCGTGGTGATTTTCCTTCTGTGTTGGCTTGAGGTATCCAGTTAGTAACATACGTAGTTACGATCGTAACTCTTCCCGCCGAAGTTCGAACTTAAGCCATAAAGGATGAAGTTCGATAGTGATGAGCAAAGTGCTGATTGGTTCAAGGTGTTCGATGTTTTAATACTCATACTTGACACATTATCCATTATTATTATTTATTATTATTATTTTTTTTCATTGTTACAAAAAATTTAGCATGTTTAATATCTTAACATTTACATGTAACTTACAGAGGAGTATCCTAACTTTAAGTTTTGCCTCATGTTGGGTTGTTGATATATATTATATATGTACATATGTATGTATGTACCTATGGGTATGTGCATATATATGAATTATTATTATTATTATTTTTATATACATATATGTATATGTACATACATGTATGATGAATGGAAAACTTAACTATCAGTTCTGCATATGAACAAATGAAATATATTGTCGTTAAATAAGTAATTTTTCATATTTCTTGAAGGTAATAACTACTATAATCTTACTTTAGTTTGTCATCGTTTTTTTTTTCTAATTTTTTGTTTATGAACTTTTCTACTATTTCTACTATTTCTACTACCGTAATTTTAGAATTTTTTGTTACTGTATGTTTGTTAAACCTAGGTGCTAGTTTATTACGCCTGTCGTCTAATTCGAAAATTATTTCTTCTTGGTTGTAATTTGGAGGATCTTTGCGTAATCGATTGCATTTGTTTATATAGTTTTGTTTTCTGTTAAGACTATGTTCTTGAATGATTTTAGCTAATTTTTCATAATTTCCTATATGCTTTTGTAGATATTCTTGTTCTGTGATGAAATCTGGTTTAGATGGAAATGGTTGATTCTTATGTATATGTCCAGTAATGAGCTCGAAAGGAGATAACTTTGTTGTGGAGTGGATAGAGTTATTGTATGTCAATACAGCTTCGTCAACGATTTCAGCAATAGGCCTATCTTTCATTTGTGAACTGATTATGCGAATGAGTTCAGTGAGGGTAGAATGAAACCGCTCCACAGGTGAATTGCCGTTAGAAGTTTTAGCATAAATGGTATGAAATTCAATATTGTACAACTGTAAAAACTCCCTGAACAAGGTAGAAACAAATTCACTGCCATTGTCAGAAACCACCTTTTTGGGTATCCCGTGTTGGCTGAAGAAGTGACGCAAAGACTTAATTAAATTAACACTCGTTCTGGAAGTTAGTAAATAAAGACAAACGAACTTACTGAACTTATCGATGATAGTCAGAAAGTTTTCTTTATGTATAGAATAGATATCAATATGAATTATTTCAAGTGGTTTTGAGTGTGTTTCAGTCAATTCAAATTTAAGTTGTTCCCTGTTACGGTCATATTTATATCTATTACAAGTATCGCAACTATTTATTATCTTTGAAATTATGTGCTTCATATTAGGAAAATATAAGTCTCTCTTTAAATGTTCTAAGCTTTCAGAGATACCTCTGTGGTGTGAGTTTTCATGATAGTCCCTAATTAATTTCTCTTGTTCGTCTCTTTCTGTGATGTCTCTTAGTAAAATGTTAGATCTAACTAATTTAATTCGTGATCGATGGAAAAATTTTGTGTAAACGTATTGTAATGTTCGAAATGTATCATCATCAGTTAATACAGCCGTGATCCTTTGGTGTTAGCGTGATCTTTTATAATTGAAATTAGAATAGTTTCATTTTTAGGATCCCTGAGCTCTATCATGTGCCTCTTTTTCCTTTGAAACAGTATTTGTATTTTGGAGGATATTTCTTTCTTAGAGGGGTTTGTCCTTATAATGATTTGATTAGAAAACTCATTGATAGGACGTTCTGATATGGGGATAGTATCATCCATATTTTCTTGTCCTGAATGTATTGTGGATACATTCTCCGAAGCATCGATATTGTTTTGCAGGGATATGGTATCAAGGTTTTCTGGGTCAAGAAGTGGTACATTTGTGTCGTTAATGTTAAGCTCAATACGTGAGAGTGCGTCAGCGTTAGAATTTTGCTTGCCTTTTTTATAGACAACCTCATAGTCGTATTCTTCGAGCTTCAGTCTCCATCGGACAAGTTTGGTGTTGGGCTCTTTTAGAGAGAAAAGCCAGGTGAGGGGCTTGTAGTCAGTCACTATTTTGAACCTTCTTCCGTATATATAAGGACGGAAATATTTGGTTGCCCAGACTATGGCTAAAAGTTCTTTTTCAATAGTGCTATAGTTCTGTTCAGTTTTTGATAAGGTCCGACTTGCAAAACAAATCGGCTTATCAGACCCCAAAGAACCCTGGGAGAGCACTGCACCTATAGCAACATTACTAGCGTCAGTAGTAACGACGAAAGGTTTATGAAAATCTGGGTATTGCAGAATTGGATCATTGCAGAGAAGAGTCTTACAGTGTTCAAAACAGTTTACGTACCGACTATCCATACTTATTTTCTTTCCTTTACGAAGACATTCAGTTAATGGTTTCGTTAAGTTTGCAAAGTCTTTTATAAACTTCCTGTAATAGCCGAGAAGGCCAAGGAAGGACTTAATTTGTTTGGGAGTGGTTGGTATTGGAAACCTCTTAACTGCACTTATTTTATCCGGATTTGGTTTAATTCCGTCAGATGTGATTATATGACCTAAGAACGACAATTCCTTACGCAAGAACTCCGATTTGTCGATCTGTATTTTCAAATTTGCATCTCGAAGTTTTAGGAAGACAGCTTTCAGATTTGCAAGATGTTCTTGTAGTGAGGTGGAGTATACTATGATGTCGTCCATATATACAAGACAGATCTTACCTTGAAGGTCTTTCAACACATTGTCCATGGCACGCTGGAAGGTCGAAGGTGCATTTTTCAGTCCGAAAGGCATTCGGAGAAACTCATAATGCCCATTTTCAATGGAAAAAGCTGTCTTAGGGACATCTTCAGCTCTGATTTCGATTTGATGAAATCCGGACGCCAGATCGAGGGTACTGAAGTAAAGGCACTTGCCTAACTTGTCCAAGATTTCCGTTATATTCGGAATGGGATATCGATCATCAATGGTTTTCTCATTCAATTTTCGGTAATCGATTACCATTCTCCACTTATCCTTCCCACTTGCATCTCTCTTTTTTGGAACTATCCAAATAGGAGAGGACCAAGGGGAAAAGCTGGGGCGGATGATACCTTGATTGAGTAAGTCATTGATTTGTCGGTGTACTTCCTCCTTATGCACATAAGGATATCGATACGATTTACAGTAAATCGGAATTTGATCTGTGGTCTTGATCTCATGCTTTATGCTGTTGGAAAACGTTAAGTTTTGACCTTCACGGAAGAAGATGTCCTTGAACTCATAGCATAGGTGTCTGATTGCTTGTTCTTCCTCATTATTTAAGTGATCAGTTCTTATCATTTCCTTAATATTCACCGTTTCAGTACCTTGGTTATTCTCTATAGAATAATTATGAAATTCAATATAAGTTTCTGTAGGTTCAGCACTAATCGGCTGCTCAACTACAAAGGTTTGTTGGGAATCTGATTTATTTATTACCTCAATATAGCAGTACCAATTTCGAGCTTCATATAGACCCTCTGGAATCAACAGTAAGTCAGTGATATATGTGGGTTTTATATGAACACTTCCAGATTCCACATCCACAGGTAACAGACAGATCTTTTTACTAAAGCTGGGAACAGTAAAAGCTTGGGAAGTAAGGTTTGGTTTAAAGCTCAAGGGAATCTGGGTGTTGTTTGTTATAAGCATGGAATTTTTAATATCAATAATAATTCCCAGTTTTTCCATTATATCAATTCCAACTAAACCATCAAAGTAGTTATGAAACTTGAATACCAGGAAATGTAGATTGTGTTTCGTTTGAAGTTCAGGTAGACCTTTCAAGACAATTTCTGGTCGACATATTGAGTGTCGAAAATGGTTTTTATTTCTACCGCTGGAATTTTTGTAGGATTAAGTTTTTCACTCAATTGGGGACTTATAAAAGATCTGTTGCTCCCAGTATCTATTAAAAATTTTAATTTGGTGTTATTCAGACTGTAGATACTAATATATGGCAATAGATTTGAGTTAAGATTATTAATGTCAATATATCCTATAGATTTTCCGAGGCTGGTAAAAGAAAATTTGTATCATCAACTTCAGCATTATCTGAGGGATTTAAGTCGCTAGAAGGATCAAGATGTTGGTAGTAATTGTGTGAATAGAATTCATTTGAGTCATCCGGAACAAGATTTGCACCACTACTATTGTGGCCACTAGATTCTACGTTAAACAATTGTGGTTTGCTACGGGAATGTGCGTAGTTCCCTGATTGTCTGGTAGTGTTGCCACTTGAAATGTCCATGGGTTCAGGTTGCGTTCGCTTAATAGCATTTGAGTTGCTATATGAATGGGAAAATCTAGGGTCATGGTTAAAACTGTTGTTAGGGTTATAGGAATGGTTCCTAAACTGTCTATTTGGGGGTGTATATTGTACATTGGATGGAATAAAGTTTCTGGGATTTGAATGGAAATTTCTTAATTCGGAGTTACTATTGTATTGTGGGTTTCGATTGGTTGTTTGTGAATATTGTAGAGTTGGTCTAGTAAAGTTTGGTTTATTTATGTTTAAGGGTTGGCTTTGAAAGTTTTGAGGGCCACGAAAATAAAAACGATTTTGTTCCTCCAGGCAAAAGTTTAGTGCTTCGGTCAGTTTTGTTGGCCTCATTGCCCTGATAGTTGATCCTAACGGTTCCCTTAATCCTGCTAGGAATGTGTTAAGGCACATCTCTTGGTAAAGTGACCTTTTGGACTCGATCACAACATTATTTTTTTCATGTACCCTAACATGATTCATAATTGTTGAAAAAATATCAATAATCTTGGCATAAAATTCTTCTACTTTTCCTTGGTTTTGCCTCAGTTGATGAAGGTCTCGGATTAGGCTGGTTTCGTTTCTTTTGTCAGTGTAATGAACTACTAAATTGTTTTTTATCTCGCCCCAATCAATGGGAGTACCGTACATATTTAGTACTTCATTAGCCTGACCAACGATTTTATTCCTAATTGCACGTAAAATAATATTACAGTAGGTAGTACCTCCTATCTGTGGCATACGGCTCAGGATTTCTTCGACATTGTTTATGAAATCGAATAATAAACGCGGATTGCCATCGAAAGTCGGTATGTCCTTAACAGCATCCGGAATTCGTAGAGAATTGAATGCGTCCAAAGCAATGTTAGCGGTCATAGCCAAATTGTTATTTAATGTCGCTTTTATATTTTTCTTTATAATCAGTTCACTACTATTACTATCATTGGTTTCTAATGCAGAACAGCTAGCTATATTAGTACGATTTTCTAAATTAACTCTGCACGACAAGCAGGGAAGAAACGTTTTACTTTTTTTCGCTTTCAAACTTTTCCGAATTCGAGGCATAACCCAATAGCAAAACTTAAAATAGGACTTACCTTTACAATCCAAATTAATTTTGTTTTATTTTAATTTAGTTTAAACACATCTTTAATTTATTAATATACAGATTACAACTATGATTGATTATATATATGTACATACTATATTTATGAATAGTTTTATTTTATTAACATATAATAGCAATAAATTTAATAGAACACCTTGCACTTTGCACCAATAGTTTTTCGTGTCTTTTGTTCAATTATTTTATTCTTGCTGTGGTCCAGCGTTGAGGTTCTTGGCACCAAAAGTTAAAACTAACTCTTCAATAAATCAGAGTGTGCCTCAGGATCCAAGGATTTAATAAGCTACTTTACTTTTTTTTTCACTTCTAAACCGGATTCATTATCCTACCGACTGCGCCAATTACATTACTTTTTAACTCAAATGAAAGAAATGAAAAACTAGGGTAATTTCTGTAATAATTTTTTATATTTTCTTTTACTGCTTCGATTGTTCACAAACGACTGACTCGATCATCCCTCCTCGCTGTACACAACAGCTTCTCTTGCTGCATCTGTTACCCTCTGCTTTGCCTCTCCCAACTTGTTGTACCAACCTTCCGCTGTGTGGTAATTTTCCATTTATGTTGGCTTGGGTACTGCACGTGATGGATACATGCTCCATCTAAGCTTGTTTACAACTTCGTGCAGCGTGGTGATTTTCCATCTGTGTTGGCTTGAGGTATCCAGTTAGTAACATACGTAGTTACGATCGTAACTCTTGCATGCTTGCAAATGAAAAATTCCGCTTCATAGTAAAGCTTCATAGTTTTTCTTTGGAATAACGGTTTGTAACTGCTGTTTGCTTCTATATACAAGTATAAGTCTTTATAAGATCCACCTAAAGATTCACGAAAGATGCTAATAAAGCAGACGATAATTTCCGTAGTCTCCTATGTATATTCATCATCGAACCAATGTGAGCTGCTTTGAGTTGCTCCTTACTTGTCTGGACGGTGAGCAGGATGCTTTGATAAATTCCTTGATTTCTACAATCCTCGACTCATGATCAAATTTATTTCTGTAAATATAAATGAACTACTATCCTTCCACACACCAATGTACTTGATCCCAATATGGTATTCGCCCTACCGCAAAATCGTTGACATGCATAATATTGTATTGTTTGTATAATTACAACATATCAAAATCCCACCCAAAATAAGGAGAAAATGGACCAATCCAACAACAGCAAGGACGGACCCCTAAACATGGCATCACAATGGCAGACCTAAGTGTGATGGGGATCGGAGCAATCCATCCTCATCAACCCATCAACCTAACCTAACGTAAGGCCTGCTTTTGTTGGGCTCAGCCTACATGAATACAAAACTAATAACAAACAGAAAGATAAGAAAGATTATTTTCAGGCTGAGAATGACTGATCACAACATTGTCTCACAGCATTTTTCAAAATATCTTTTTAATAGAGGCGAGGCTAACGTACAAATACAAGATATTAGTATGAGAAATTTAATAAGACCAATGTATGGTAACAGGTTACTTTTTGTCAGAGTGATACGTTCAGTACACCTTGACAGAGCACCAATTTGCACCCATGCTGAGCATGTCTTCTTTAATTGTTTTCGTTTCATTGACGAAAACTAAATGCTTCCAAAAGGTCTATGTCTCTCGATCACACCAGAAAATACACATAGCTGAGTTCATGTTGTCATTCGAAAAAGTGGCTTTCATTAAGCGATATAGCAAAACGTATTACTTGCGAAACATGCAGTCATGAAATAGAAAGAATGCGGACGTTAACAAGAACCAGTGCACCTACTATGTAAATGAGTGACAGTTTATACACCGACCCTTTGAAATAACGCCTGACGATAGTCCCGAGGGTATAAGATGAATTGGAAGGGAGGTGGTCTTAGTCGATTAGAATCTGGAATGCCCTGAAATGTGGAAGCTCTTTAGTATCTTTTGAAAATTTTCTCTTTACTCTTCTCCCCAAAAAATATGGTATAACTTTTACTGCCTTTTAAAAGTTATTATACACCTCCCTTATTTAAAAATTGTTTAAATACCAAAAAAGGCTACTGGTATAAATTTCACTACTTTTTAAAAGCTGTTGTTATTGTTTAATTATATACGCCTTCATTATTTTAGCTTTAGTATTAGCTTCTTATATGCAAAGAATATAAAGAAAATAGTTCTTAAACATGTCTTTGTTCTACAACTTTTTTGTAATCTTTTCCAATTGAAATGGTTCCTTAAGCATGAAATTCGCCAAGGAAAATCACACAAAGTGACCGAAACCGTTTCAGTTTTAAATAAATAAGAAACCTCAAATCAATTCAACATGGCAACCACTTAAATCAAAGTGTCTCATTTTTAATTGCTACCCAATCATTTAAATTATTTAACCTGCTAATAGCAACAAATTCTGCACACATTTCCTTTACCTGTACACCATCAAACACCACCTGTGCGAGCAGTAAAGGAACCAAAGTCAGCAAACATGCGCAACAAGAACCTTCCCTTGTCTCAGTATCTAGATATTGTTTACGAATTTTATAGGCAACATCCCGCTACTATCTGACACCAGCATACTTCATCAATTGTACTGTGTTCGGATTCCTGATATCAGTCGGTTATTTGCACTCGAAGATTCCAGTCCGGCGTCCGTGCGTGTAGGAGTTCCGTCTTCAAGAGGAAAGCTGCTGCAAGTGCTTTACATAAATAATGAATAATTCTCCGGAAATATAAATAATAGATAAGTTTATAGAATGAAGTATAAAAAAAAAACATTTTGTATGTACTGTTTCAGTGGCGTTTTGTTCACAGTAATATCCCTTTGTTGAGTGCATATCGAGACATTTTTACAGTCTCATTTTAATTTATGGCCAATTTCTGGGGTAAAAGACTTATCATTTTGGCTAATAAGTAGCTCCATAGAGTACTAATAAACCGCTGCGATTACGATCAAAAGCCTAGCTAACTTGTTGATACTGCTGCGTTTGACTTGAGATTGTGCCCTTCAAGCTAGTACTTTCGTTAATGGTGTAGAATAAGTGATTTTTGTAGAATTATTTGAAATAATTATTGGCGTTCAAATCAACTTCGCTTGGATTACTTTTATTGGTTTATTGACTTCAAAGGACTGTCATCTCACCTGTGCGTTAAATGAAATTATCTTGTGGACAATTGGATCAATAGGAAGAGGGTGAAATTTTACTCCTATCATATTTTTGCGTGTGTGCGTTCGGGAGTGTAGGAAGGATATGTGCGTTTTTATCAGTGTTGCACAAGTAAAGTAAAGGGGAGCTGGAGGAGTTAATGCTGCTACTGTGGTAAGTTCCATAACGAAGTTATTCTCGTACAGAGTTAATTTCATTATCATCAGCAAGTGCGAGAATAATGGAACATTCTGGTGCTTTAGAAGTGTGAAGATTAATTCGTCGTACATTATCACACTATGTGCCGCACAGTGTTATTTTTATATTAGTTAATTTTGAATTAATTCCCTTTTAATGTTGGTTTGTGGTACATATTTCTTTGGGATGGGATTTAATAAGTCCTAATGAACTGTGCCCTGAAGGTATTATTTTGGTATCGTTGCAATTAGTTAAGTCATAAAAGCTGCAGATTTCTTTGTAAAAATAAACACGACCGTTAACAGGATTAAAATAAACATAAATCATAAAATTTGCCTTCAGTCCACTAAGTGATGAAAGGTACATAAATGGAATTGGATGTCGGTATGCGGGGGCGTATACCTAATTTTTTTTATGAAATCTTTTAATATTAAAGTGGATTTCCGAGTGGAGGGTAGTTGGTGGAAAAAGCACTTACGCGCGTAATCGATTGCTTTGAAGCTAAAGTGCTTAACTTACTTAATTACTGTTTTCCTTCGTGGGATACATATTTTTGAAACATTCGTGGTGTCATGATAATTTTTAGATTCCATTAGCGCCCTTTTAAGCCAGTTTCTGTGGTACTTTTATTTTTAGACATTATTTGATTTATTCTTCTATTTTAAGTTTTAAGGATAAACTCGGCTTTTGTGTGTATTGTGTGTCTCAGATTGTTTGGCAACAGCCGCTGCATGTGCGGTTGAAATTTCTCACAGATAATACTGATACATTTATATTAACAGAAGCTTGTTACATTTGTAAATAGCGCAATTATCGAATCCTGATTTAAAAAAAAGGTGTATATGAATCGTCATTTGCTGAAGAAAAGTTTATATTTGAGAAAAAGTCGTTTTTCAGAAACTCGCTATTCTTTTAGGGTTACGGCCGAACTTCAACCCATTTTTACAAAGTTTTAATTACATCTCCTAATACTTGCTTCTATTATTGGGCTTGTAACTATGGACAAACTTCATGAAGGGATAAGTTATTAAATGTTAATAGCCATACCTACATTCACTGTAACATTACTACTTTTGTTAACTCAGCTTTTTATATACATATATAACTAATTTTGATTTTTTTGTTTCTTCTTAAATGAGGGTTTTTATCGTTGTTTTCTTTCATCAAATATATTTAATGTTAAAGTTTATATTCTAATTATTTAAATTAATACTTCAGTTGTTAGATACAAAAGGAGAACTAAATATCCTTGAATTCTAAATTGTGTGGTGGCTCACCTTTGTAATTCAATAGCGAAATAAATATCTACCTATTTATCTAATAGCCATGCTCTCTTAGCAGATTTAGAACTAATTAGATACTTACAAACATATGTACAAATCTAAAAATCTTCAATAACTGAATTCTTGATTTGCATAGTTTTTAAGCAAATAAGGGCGAATTTTTGTATGTTTAGCCTTATTTGCTTTTATCTAGGCTCCGAACGATGTACAAACACAATCGCAGGATGAAAATAAATAACTCATTTTGAAGAAAAGAAAAACAATTTCTGAGAGTCCAATCCCCTTTGATATTCGCAATACAAAGCCCCTTCAATCATCGTTGACTTCCAATTAACTTTAAAAGAAATACTAAACTTCAGGATGATTATGAAAAACAAAATCTAATTTCTTTTTTCTGCATTTAAAAAATGCCTGAAAATTTATATTTTTCGCTGTTAGTGTATAAAATTCGTGGGTAGAGTTGTTTTTAGACACGTTCAAGGAAGCTTATTAATGTGTTTTTTTTTTATTAATTCCTGCTTTTTCTCATGGAATCTAGGCCCTAGGGCACCTACACACGCCAAATTCTACTGATTTTGATCATGGCATTAGCTTCCTCGATTTCTCCAATATCTATGCGGGTGTGTGTCACTCCGATATTCTATAATAATAGGATAATTAAATGTGTAGTTGAATATAAAAAACGGTAGCATGTGATAACACGAACAAAAAGGCCGTATTTGTTATACTAAGTGTTATTTTGCGGGATGAAAAGCACAACACATTGTTTTAAATACAGAAAACTTGATTTAGAAGGTTATAAGAACTGACGACGTGGACAAAAGAGGTACATTTATCCCTTTTACCAGGTTAGGTATATTCCGATGAGTATATGTCTAATGACATATGTACATACATATGTATGTACATATATGTATGTCTTCTTCTCAAAAAAGGCATTTATGCATTTATTTATTGTAGAGAATAATGATTTGCGAGAATAAAAGCAGTATAACAAGCTAGTTCCTCAAAATGAAACAAATTTTTACATAAAAAAATTACATTTTAAGAAATATGTACTAGTCTTCCTTCTTATTCCTTTTTTTTTTTTTTTTTTTTTTTATAATTTACCCGCACTCAAGGGGTTATGAATACCCTTTTAATGTTTATACACAGTGCGGGCGTTGAAAGGAAGATAGAGAGAGAGAGAAAGAGATTGGTGTAGTGGTTTGAAACTCAGGTGTATTAGGTTTCACACATTAGCTCCAGGGGTGGTGTCCAGAATAACTGGGGAGATTTGATGCTGTCATGTATTTTTTGCCTTCGCTTCTGATTCACAGTATTTTTTCCCGATCCACCTGATGTCATAAGCATATCAATCATCAACAGAGCGAACAATTTCTCCAGCCATATGACAAACCTACTGCCAGTGTTATGCCTTCGCAGTAGTGTTGTCATAAGCTTTCGCAATTGTTCGGACTGCCTCTTATCATATAATGCTTGCTGACATCAGGGATTGAACTGTGAACCATCAACTCGACAAACGATGACGCTACCACTACGCCATTGCCACCCTTAAATACGGGATTACGCCTTCCTAGTCTGTGGCGCCAAGTTCTGCTATTTTACGATGTCTCATTTTTTAAGACTCTTTATTCACATGTATAGTTATATTCATTCGAATCGCTGGTGGTGGCCATGGCCTTCTCTTAGCCCGTGGATTTGCTCAAAAGCAACGGCTGATATTAAAAACTTAAATTTTCAACAAAATCTAAACGTTATATAATCCGATTAAATACTTTAGAGTAGCTGCAAAAGAAAGAATTTTATTCCGGGTACAGGCCCAACCAAGCCACTGTAAAGTTTTTGATTAAGATTTTTGATACGCTTCAACTTTAAACAAATCTTATGCTTCTAATTCCATCATATATATCAGTGCTAGTAGCTATACGGAGTATAGAAAGAAATACCTAAAACGATACTGTATGTACACTTAGTCACACTTATATACATACGTACTTTCTTAAAAAGTGCTACAGTCCGGGTTGAACCTGGGCCTCAACCAACAAGCCTCTCCAGCCAGCTAGATTGTTGGATCGCTCAAGTTTCAGATGTAAATTGGGTGAGAACCCTTTTTATTTTAATTTATGGTTTTGTACACATTTTTCGGAAAATGCTTCTCCTCATATTAAATATAGCCACGCACTAACATGTGTTCTGCGGTTTCCTACTCTTTAAACAAAGACGGTATATGTTATGTTACTTACTTTGTGGAAGTGGTACTTGAGCTAATAGTGACCAAAAAGGAAGCTCACACGCCTTTTTATGTCGTGTCTGCTGTATTTAGGTATATATCTTGCCTTTTAATGGAGGGGTCGGGCGGCTTGTCTGAGTCCTTGGGTGTTATTCCAGTATGATAGGCACGTGTTGCTTCCCCTCTGTTTGGGGAATAAATATTTGAAAGCAGAATCGGAGATTCCACAAAAGGGTTCAGGTTCAAATCAGAGGAACGTTTCTTGGCGAGAAGATCTGAATATTCGTTGCAACGAACACCCAAGGATTCAGACAAGCCGCCCGACCCCTCCATTAAAAGGCAAGATATATACCTAAATACAGCAGACACGACATAAAAAGGCGTGTGAGCTTCCTTTTTGGTCACTTCAACGCCTACATCACCCGATAACCACCGTAATTTTATATTGTTGTCTAGTGCCAAGCTGTGCAGATTATTAAAGCAGCATAGAACTGATTTTGAGTTAATCAAGTGTAAGTTCAGAGCTTTGAGTGCCCCTGGACTGTCCGTGAGTATACTTATATGTATGTACTTACATAGATGGTATTAACTTTAATGCTCATGTTCAGGTTGATGCCGGTACATTTTGGTGTCGTAAAACTTGATATCAATTTGGTCCCTTTTTACTTGTGTGTAACACCTAAGGCGAGGTCTTCGTCTACTGTGCGTCCCTCCGGAATTGATTCGAAAACTCTCCAGGCGGGAGCGCTAGTGTCCCTTCGCTCTTCATGTCCGAGCCATGTCAGCCATTGAATTCCGATCTTTTCTTCTTTTCACCGGCAGACGAGACCAAAGATCACCCGAGAGATGTGTCTTTCAAAACAATTGGGGGCAATCTTATCCATTCTTATCCGCCATATGTCAGGACTGTAATGATTAAAGTCTTGTGTAGAATGCATACATATCTACATATATGTATATAGTAGGGTGAACTTATAAAATACATATTAACACAGAATTACTATCCACTCATATTTTCAGAATGCATACAAGTAATGACGCAGCCAGCTATGGAGGAAATGAAACAAATAAAACCTAAACCTAAAACCTAATTTCCTAAGCAACGGAAATTTTGGAAGACGCGATAAAGAACAATTTTACGGACTTGTGCAAAATGCTACTCACTTTTCAAATTATTGTTGCCAATTCCTGATGCATCAGTATCAAGCAATCGAGGTTATTCCAAGCAAACTGGCATCATGCAATACTTCTAAATTATGTGTGACGAAGTCTCAATATCCCTAAAGAAGCCTTGAACGTGGTTGATTGCCAATTGAAAAAATCTGCAATAGCACAGATCATTTTGGAGTAAATACAATTTTTCGGCGGAAATGTCAAACAGTTCCTTCCTGTTGTCAGATATGAAAACAGAACTAACATTGTTGAGAGTAACGAGAAGCAATTGCACTTGTGTTCAAGAATTCACACTAGCAAATTGACTCAAAAATGAGGATCCCACCTTCACCAAGTGATTCTTACAGTTAAGGGGAAATTGAACTTGTTATATTCATGATAGTGACTTTGTACATAAAGATTTCGATACTCAGGTTATAAATAAAGGCAACCTTACGCCTCACGTGTGGGCGCCGCGCCATGGCTCAAGTGGTTAGTGCGTTGGATTGCTGTGCTGGAGGTTCCAGGTTGGAGTCCCAGAAAACAACAAAACGTTTTTTCACAGTCCCACCTCTCGCGAATGTCTGATAAATGTCAGAGAGTAATAACTGTCATGAGAAAGCTTCTCGATTTGCCTTTCCGATATGGCTCTAAACTGTAGGTCTCTTCCATTTTTGTGAAAAATATAACACGCAAAACACGAATAGTCGCTAGAAGCTAGGCCCTGGACCACATACAGTCCATTGCGCCAAGTATTTGTATTTGTAACCTTACGCAGTTTCTAGATTGTACTATAGTATGTCCAAAAAATGAGGATTGCGACAAGATTAAGAGTATAGTTCAAGGCAAAGCAAAAATTAATTACAGTAGTGATTCCATTCAGTGCGAGGATAAATCTGAAGGACATTTATATCCTGTTGAATTCCTCAACAGTGTAAATCCTTCTGGCCTTCCACTATACAAATTAGTGTTAAAGACAAACTGTTATGCTCATTAGAAATCTCAACTCTAAAGAATGTCTTATCAACGGAGCGAGAATGGTCACAACTCAATTGAGTCAATTTACTATTGCTACAATACTTATAAGTTCTGGTAATATCTGTACTCATTCCGAAATAAATATCAGATTCGACGACCCCGTCCAATATGACCCGAAAACAGTTATCCATTAAAATTGCCTATACTATGACCATTAATAAATCACGAGGTCAAACTTTGGAAAGAACTAGGGTGTACTTCCTCAATCCCGTGTTCTCGCACGACTACTTTATATGGCCTTCTCTAAAGTAATATGTTTCTCTAATATTATTTTATCTATCAAGGAAAAACAATCTTTTAAGGAAGAGTGCATCACTACTTTCAATTAAACGCCGATAAGATAAGACGATAAGACCTAAGACCTTTTACACTTCATACGGATATATTGAATTTCCACATGCGAGAATCCTCACCAATATTTTAAGGAAATGTAAACCTTTCTTCGATGCACGAACAAAAAGCATTTGCAATATACGGCGGCAAGTTTCTGAAATTTTCTTTAAGAACTCTTGGAAAACGCCCGGAATCATATTTAATATTCCCACTATATTACTTCAAATGGCTACGTTAAAGCCTTATTTAACTGGACTATGTACCGAAACACATAAAGCACAGTAATAGCACAAGTACTTTCTCGTGTGTCAAAGTAGTTAAATAATTTCAACAACACATGCTGATTTTTTTTAAGTTGGTTTCAACACTAAAACTACTCGTAGTTGTCCAATTTCACAAGTTGAACAACTAATTCTAACGCATGGGGGGTGTTTGTTGCAATATGTGTGAACAAGTTGGCAAATTGTGTACACTTTCATTCAAACAAGGATATTAGGTGTACATACAGGTGCTCGTGTGGGGACAATTTATTTTCTCCGGTGTTAAATTAAATTGCAGATTAAATTATCCTTAATAAGAATTACAGCTTTTATAGGGCAGTTTACAAGTCTATGCAACTACTTGGGCAATCTATATTGGAGAACTAGTTGTAGCGCGTATAGGATAATTTAGGCATCTTATGCAGATTTTCTTGCACTTTTTTTTTAATATCAAGCCAAATACGGTAGGGATACTCCGCAGGGTTAGGTGCTCTTTCCCCCTTTTTTGGAACTTAGCGGTGAAAGTGAATGAAATGCTTTTAGTCCTGAAAAGGGAATGCGATGACGTTGCAATAGCAGAATGCTCTCTTTAAATGGATTAAAGGCTGTCAGTCTGACACTTGCAAATAAAGCCAAATATTTGTGCATCAACTGGAAACCCAACATCCTGGAACGCGCCAACAAAGCTACTACAGCTCTGTACTGCTGCAAGAAAGCGCTAGGAAATTGATGGGACTACAGCGATGAATTATATACTGGCAAGGTCTGTCATCAGTCTGTATTTAGGAGCCTACTTTTTCAACAATCTTGGCGAACTGGCTTTATTACTAACTCATCCTGGTTCGGTAGTAGCTTTTTGGAGACATTGATCATGTTGTGACACCTTGAACTTTACTGGTCTAAGTGAGGTTGCATCCATTTAAATTTGGGTTATTTACATACCAGACTTCACTAAATAATCAAATATTCAAAATCGCAAATAAATTTTTGCAGAAGTTTCAGAAAGATAAATAAAGACACAAAATAAAAAGTGTTTTCCGCCTTTAAATGGAAAAATAAAGCGAGCATTCTAAAATTGGAGTCCGAAAATACTCTTGCTTCATAAAATATATTCTCTGAATAATGAGAAAGCGAAAATGTTAATTCATTTTCAAGGGTTTTCTTAGAAATTCAGTACAATTGTTCTTACTAAATTTTGCAAAGGGGAGACAGCGAAAAAACAAAGGTAACCAGATATATATGTATACATGTAATCTACTTCTCCAATTCCTGCTCTCGCCTCAGCGATTGATGCCGCCTGGTTATTTGAGCAACTTTGTGGATCTCCTTTATAGAAATTGAAATCAGTGCTAGAAAGAAAGTGAGCTTTCATGACACAATTCTAAATTAACAATTTTTTTAGCCTTTAAGGAAAGGTGTATATATGTAGGATGGACAGGAATAAATCAAATCGAAAATAGAAACGTGAAATTTAATAACGTGTTGCATCAAAGTATTAAAGTGGAAGGGTGCGAAATCGCGAGGCATCTAAAACGGCGAAATGTTATATGTAATACAATAGCATTGAAACAAGAAATGCTACCCAAATTGTTGTCGGCTAGAAAATACTTAGGTGAAATTATAATACAAATAAGGAGACTGAGCTATAGAATGATGTACTAATAGGAACGAGCATTCAATAATGTTCTTAATGCTTAAGTGAAACGCAAACAAGCAAAGGAACTATGTAGATGCAATAGCAAGAGGGCAGCTATCTACAATAACCTCAAAACTCTTAAAGGGCAAAACGGAAGCTAAAAGCATGTCCTCAACTACTAAGATTCTGCAATTATCCCGGCCTTTAGCTAACCGCCTCCAGTTGCGCATTCTAAGTTGGTAGTAATCCTTTTCTACTTGCACGCGTCATCTAAAGAGAGGTTTCTTACTGAACGGAGTTTTTGGCGCAAACAGCCCATATAAGACCTAGAGCCTAGCTTTTTCTAACCATTCGTGTTGGGTGTGGTGTGTTTTTCTCTCGAATGAGGGGACCTATATAAATTTAATGACATCCGAAAGACGTAATTAACATTTGTTAATCTCGGATGTTTGGCCGACATTCGTGAGTGGTCTGAAAAAACATGTTGGTGTTTCCTCGGATTCACTTTATGCAGTAGTCCAATACACTTACCATTGCATAACGGGGACCACAGCGCGTCACTCTGTCTAAATTCTTTTTTGACATTAATGGTCTCGGTGAGGTCATTCCTGCCGAATGGTGGGTACCGAATTGAAAATTTGGTAGATTTTTACTTTTCTGGACTTAAGCCGTACTGGCCGATCAGGTTGTTGATGAAAAATTTTGAAGCAATGGGGCGAATAAGATCTTATTCGTGGTGCTTAGCATGCTGATGCTTCTGAAATTGGAGCAGTTGGGGGGTGTCCTTTCTTGTGGATCAATTTGGATGGGGTAAACGATCTCGAGATTCCATGCATCATGCAAACACTCGTCTGAGAAGATTTTTGGAATGGGTTAGTATATGCTTTTTCTAGGTAAAGTGTTACATTCTGTCTGATAGCGCCTTTAAACAGTCTGCAAAATAGCTTTTCATATTCCTTGCACTGAATATGATCCTGCTAAAAGGTTTCCTTTTTCGTCTCTTAAAGATTCTGCTCCTACTTTTTTGATTTGCAGAACATCATTTTGGAACCTCTATGTCGTCCAGAGTGCGTTTCTCGTTCGTGTTCAGGGAAGTCAATATACCTCCCATCTCTTTTGCTGATACATAAAGATCACTAGCAGACCTCATCAGTCTTTGTAGCGTTGCTTTATATGCATCTGAGTGTTGCCTGTCGGCACTGGGCGAAATTCGGTACATCAGTTCCGGGTATCTTGTATGATCCGAGTCTATATAGGCCGCTTGAAAGGTTCCCACGGTCCAAATACTAAAGGCATGTCTTGCATCTTCACAACGTTGGTCAATTTGATCGTTTGTTGATCAGAAGATCGCTATGTATACCTACATATATTTATATGTATCTTCGTAAAAATTGGGGTGGGAAGCCGTGTGCTGGCTATAATCACGTTTCGCTCCGAGGCACATCAATTAGACTAAATCCATTTCCAGACGTTGTGTCATGTAGCCTAGTCAATATTAAAGTTATAAGTTTGGACTATCTACGATATCTTACAGTAGAGGCGGCATTTCTACGAATGCTTATGCCACCCATAAGTGCTAGAACATTAAAAGAGTGCGTTCAAAATATTTGCATATCAATTTTATATAACACAAATCTTACGATTTACGAGTTTATTGTTCTGACCAAAAATATATTTAATCGTATATCTTCCATTTCAGGAAACGTCAATAAATGTTGAATTGTCTGATTTAACATAGTTAATCTATTGACAGAGCAGAGGCTTCAAATAAATATAAAAAACTTTTAATTAAATGCAATTAATTGCAGCAAAGACGTCATTGTAGAGCAGACACATTAATACTTCCAAATTTGCAATGTTGCAACACTCCAAAGATAGTGCACACGCAGAAATTATTTTAATCACAAGGCCAGTAAACGTTTTATTAGTGAACGATTTGGCTTAGTTAGCATGCATATGTGCATACTAATGACTTCGAAAACTATTTTAAGTGTGAGTTAGCTTTTTTTGTGAGGGTAGGTGAAAACCTTTCATGAGATATGAACTCTTCACCCGTATTAGTACTTCAACTAAATAAAACTTATCTAGTAATTTTGCATGTCACTTTCCAACGAAAGGGCCTGTTGTACCGCAAGTTACGTGCTATAGTCGGACGGTTTTGTCCTTTGGAATGGACAAATTATACTTCCATTGATCAAAATCTAAAGAACAGCGTTGTTGCAATGATTGTAGAGTTTGCATTGGTATTTTTGTATCAAGTTTTTAATTTCGTCTTCGACGGAGGCTACTCTCAAATTTCTGTCGATTTCGTCACTTCGAATATACGACGCGACGGTGCGTTCTCGGTTCTCTGTAGCACTTTATTTATTACAGTTTGTATGAAGTTACTATTACATTTTTCGGTACAACCCCAGAGCTGTATACCATGCGCCCACATGAGTTTAGTACTTCTTTTTATAGAAACAGCTTGTTCTGGATATTCAGCTGGGAATATCACCCGTACAACCAATGCATTTCTGGCTATATTTTTTTATAAAATAGAACCCATTTCCAGTCAACAGTGCATGCAATCAAGTATGCATGGCGCGATAACTGGAATCTTTGCTCCAGTATGACTTGTTGTGTGTCTTGAACTAATTATCAAGGGATATCTCTGCATATTCTCGAATACAATATCTTATCCAACGTACTTGTGTGCACGTCTAAAGCCATTCTGTAACCACTGATCGGGAAATAACAATATGGCTACCGGGTCGGCAGATCGACGATAGACAAAATCTTCACACTAAAATAAATCCTGAAAAAACGAATGAATTCCAATTCTCGACACATAATTTTTTCATCGACTTTAAAACCAAATATGATAACATTTATCATCTGGATCTCTTTAGGGTGATGGCTGAATTGAAAATGCCGCTACAATTAATTGAAGTATAGGTATACGATGCAATGTGCAGATAAGAAGTAGCTCTTTTAAGGTTTTTAAAAAAAAACATATCGACATAATTGGTCGCTCCTTTAACTTTATCTTGAGTAGGTCACCTATCTCATAGTCAAAAAATGACACTTAAGTGGAGATTAGGCGAAAACTGACCCTTGGAAACCGGTGCTACTTTGGATTGGGAAATATGTAATTGGTGTTAAAGATCTTTACTCAGATAACAAAATGGATGCTCTAGGGAATGCCAATCCTGCCAGTTCTGCTTTACGGGAGTGCTGTGCGATAAGCATAGTAGCAGAGCAGAGCTTTCGAGCGAATAATCCTTCCTCGCATTTTTGATCCTGTGTGCAAGGACAGCGAATGAAGGAAAAAAAAAACAAACGCGAACTCTTCGAGGTGTCCCAAGATGTAGATATAGTCCAAGAAGCTAAGATATGTCGACGATAATGGCTCGGCCAAATCCAGCGCATGGACGATAAGCCTTCGCGGATGCCAGTGCGCTTGTAAGGGATCGACTAGGATGGAAGACTACCCTACCTCAGGCAGCGCTTCTTCACGGTAGCTGTTAGGTAGCTACGCTTACTATTGCACGTTCGTCAGCTTTTTATTTGTTGCAGGTTTTTTTTTATCTTTTTAAGACTTTTTGCCTCGAACATTATGTTTTGGCAATAAATTTGCGTTTTATTGAATCCCTGGCAAAGCTTGAACTATGGCATTAATCTTGAATTCCTTCTCTTCGGTTCGATTTTAACTACCATATAAGAATCTGAAAGAATGATTACAATGATTTTATACCGTAAAAGTTTGACTTTGTTAAGCATTCTTGTGTTGTGCGTTGTTTTATATGCGTACATGAACGTATGTACACATTATTAACATGTAAACTTTACTTTGCTTTGCATATTTATGTACCGGCAGATGTTGAATTTCTTTTTAAGTAATGACTATTTCGTAATTCAGTAGTTGTATAGCACATGCTCTTATGTACATATATTTCACACATGACGTTAGTGTAGTAGACAGTAATCGATTGAATTTTACCCATGAGTCATCTATTAAATATTTAACAAGGACAATTGCATCACCCTTCAACACAATTGGCGTGACTAAGTACAGTTCCATGGTTTAGTAAATAAACAAATTGAATGGGCATTGTATAAAAATTTAATACGAATTGGATTATCAGTAGGCGGATATACAGATTTACAACCACTTTTAAGCTATTATTCCCTTTAGTAAAGCGAATTTATGACTGTTAATGAAAGTTTTGCCACGTAATAATTCCGAAACATATTAATACGTTAACAGAAGTCTTAAAAGATTAGATTTAAAATGGATTTACAAATACAAATATGACCAACAGACCGTGTTGTGTGTGTTATAATAGTTTTCGGCTATGATGGCGGCTTAAAAATATCTCTTTGTATCTTAAATCATGAAAGTAAAAATTGTATCCATCCGGTCTGTCCAAGTTAAATTTTTTGCATCCGAAAAACTATTTTTCGCCAGTTATTCAAACATGTACCTTGTTGCACAGTCCAAGTCATATGGTTTTTCGCAAACTGCAGGTGTTGATTTTTGCGTAAGTCATTTAATGGTGATTTTTTCTTCAACTTAAGTTGCTTTAGATGTTAGGCACTATTTATCACTCGACGGACCGTAGACTTACTTCCCGTTACACCAGTTGTATTCCTGATTTGTAAACTAGACAGAGCGGAATCGGAGGCTAGTTTAAGAATTTTTCGTCTTTCCGTTTGTGTAAGAGCCTTGGAGGTACGTCTTTTGCAATTCATTCCATAAGATTTAGGATCCTTCAAATAATTTCTAACAACATTACCACTTCGGTTAAGTTTTTTGGCGATAGTACGATTTGTTAATCCTTGTTAACCCTTTCTGACATGTCAACATTTTGACTGCTTTTTATCGATGAACCGATTTATGTACGCGTAAATTAAACGAGTTGTACAAAAAACTCAAAAAACCGTTAACTTGTTCTCCTGAATGAGTACTATGAGTTCTCATTTATCTTTCTTCCAACATCATTTGTTTTTCTCTCCGAGCCATACAACGGTAAAAATATTAATTTTAGTTTCGAAAAAATGTGCTTCTAATCTAGTGAACCGCAGTGTGCATGGATATATAAGTAATGATGTTTGAAGGTCAAGATTATGTTGGGTATTGTGCTGAGGTTTAACACCATCGAAGCAGTTATTCTTGCTCTGCACTGCACTTTTCTTTTTATGTCATCGTACATACATATGTATCTTGTATCATTCTAACGTACGTCGTCCATATAAGATCTCTCGGAACTCTGTCGAAAGCTTTCTCCAGATCGATGAAGATGATGTCCAGGTCTTTCTACGCGTCGCGATGTATCCATGAAAAGTGGTAATAATCTAAAGATAATAGTAGCCCGAACTATCAGCATGCACGATACGAAAACCTGAATAATCGATGACAGACCATCGGGGAGAACTTGTCTTCGTCGAATGGGTTTATTGTCCATCCTATTCGTAGTGCCTTCTTTGAGGGACGTTCCTGGGTTGCTCTATTCGATTGTACCTCAAACGTGATTGCCAGATGGTCATTGTGAGTATATTGATCGCTGACTCGCCACTTGGCGTCTCTCGCTCTGCTAGAATTATGCCCGCTACCTGTATTCACCAGCATTACGTCTAGTGAAGAAACGGCTTCTAACAGAGGCTCACCTCGCTCATTGGTCCATGTGCTGCCCTAGTCAGTGGCCCATGCATTGAAGTCTCCAGCTTTAATTGTTGCGCTACGGCCTCTAGCATCATCCACGAACCTGTCCAGCATTCTCTTGGATTCTTCATGGGTGGTGTTTGGAGACGCATAACAGATGTAGATGTGTGTGTCTTTGACTTCCGATTTGTTCAGCTGCAGTTCTACTAGTGATTCGTAAACGCTCTCAGGGTAAAGCAGTAAATCTGTGTTTCTATGATTGATACTTAGCTAAATCCAACCATAATATTTCGCTTAGTTCCAAGTTGTCGGTTCTGTACTGCATGAATCATAGTTCAAGTAATCAAGTAATCAAGTTTTGGGGAGCTCAATTCCTGGATTTGTGAAGAGTTCCAACGTTCCAGAATCCTATCGTAGTGGGCCTTGTGACAAATGAAGTCACTGCTCACCACATTCCAATTGTTTTCAATTAATTTAACCCGGGACCTTTGTGGAAAAAGGAAAAAGAGTATACAATCTAATATATATTATGACAAGTAAGTTTGACCAGGGAAGTAGATCTTTTCTTGATAAAGGTCGGCCATAGCATCCCGACCGTTGCGCATGTGCCTAGATGAGCCCAGCGTCGATTAGCTCGACCCGTGGCTTAACAACCACTATATACAGCCAATACACCACGGTTTGGATGAATTATTACTGAACGCCTTTTGCGGGAGAGATACGCTTGCTTTTCTAATGCTCTCATCAATGTCCTTTCAGTTTTGTTTGGAATCCAAGATGAGACCCAAATATCGAGTTAAATTTGAGATACTGAATACAACGACCCCGATATTGCGGGTCTGAAGGTAGGGATTGATCTCTTTTTGGTTAAAAGAATCACCTCGGTTTTTAGGTGTTTAATTGCAGTCCTTTGCTGCTGACCCAATTACATATTTGCTAATTGTAGTGCAAAGTTGGGTATAAGCTTAGGACCGGCGGAAATTTCTGCGAAACCAGGAGCTAGAACGCCGCCTTGGCGGGTTTCTCTGCAGACCCTGTTATTGATGCTAGGCATACATCAAACAAACGCCAACGACTAATCGCTCCATTATCTCACTATCATTAAGGAGGTAGCTGAAAAGTCCTGTCGAAAAAATTGTGACATGGTCATGAGTGCACGCATCAGAAAAAGGTGAAAAGTTTTTCCATGGCTCCACCTCTCGAAAGGCTTCACAATTAAGCCTTTCAGATATGGCAATAAACGTACAATTAAATATATGTAGGTCCTCTTATTTATGCGAAAAAAAATAGCACGAACGGTTGGAATAAGTTAGACTCTATATGGGTTCTTCTCACTAAATGTTTTTTTCTTACTCTTTAAATGATCCACCATCACATCAATAGAATGTGCGTACTGAACAGTATATTTCCACTGCTGTTAATGAAATTGTACATGAAGTTTAGAATTTGTCGATTAATCGTAGGTCGTATCTGTCCATCCGATGAATAATTTTGCCTAAAGATCTTGGACTACGTTCATATGAGATCCACCTGGTGCATGTGTAAAAGTATTGGCGTTTTCCTTTCGTTTATTGGGCTTTAAAGTAGTTTCAACCTGATCCCTTGTATTATCACAATTGCAATAAGCTCATAAGGCGAACCCCACAGACAGACCAGTAGGGATGCAGTAAAGTGGGAGGGTTATTATCCCTATAATCCTGATCATAACCTCGCCAAACAAAAGGAAGAAGAAGAAGAAGCAATAAGCTTATAAGCTCTGGCATGGCACCTAATGTTTATGAAATGTTCTCAAATTTTAAGAAAGAGTAGTAGTAGTAGTAGTAATGTTACTTTATTAACTCAAACAAAAAATTCAGTTGTTACAGTTTTACAATAATAAGCGTTGGCTTTTGCCGTCAGCCGAGAAAAGACAGTTTTAGAAAATTATAGCATTACATTAGCAGCTTTTCGAAGTATTGGGCTAAAATGGGGGCTTCAACTGTGATGCCCTTCGCGAAGAGCGCACCATTAAGAGTTTTTGCCATCTTCCAGAAGGACCTGCTGTCTTTTAAGAAAGAATTACATACGTGGAAAGCATTTTGAAGACGATGAATCACTACTGATAGTCGTAAGCAAGCATTTTGAAAGCAAATCGAAGAATTACTTTTATGAAGGCTTAGAAGATTATTAATATTAATTTATATTCAAGGATTTTAAATTGAAAATATAATTAAGCGTAAGTCTCTAGACAATATTGAACCTATAAATGTGAGCTATCTATGATATTTTACAAAAAAGGTGGCACATATGTACATATATGTACGTCAACCATAAGCGCCGCGCCATAATAAAAGAGTACTTTTAAAATACTTGCTATCACTTCCGCATATAACACAATTCCCATTTTCCAAGAAAATTGCGACTTACATACATATACTGTTCTGACCAAAATGATTTGTTTTTTTATATGATAACTTCCATTTTCGAAAACGTAAATAAATGTTGAATTGCCTGATTTTAACACAGGTTATATTGACAGAGCAGAAGTCTCACCTAAATTCAAATGGCTTTCAACAACAAACACGTCATTACGGAGCAGACACATTAATGCGTCCAAATCTATATATATAAAAAAGAGTTGGCGTACGTAAGACCATAACTCGGGAACGGATGGTCCGATTTGAGCTGTCTTTTTTTTTGTTGTCTTCGTCTCCGCCCAAGGAACATTTTTATGGCGAAAAAATTGGAAAATTTTGAAGAAAAATTGGAAAATTCGGAAAAAAACGATTTTCCATACATTTTTTATGGGGAATTTTCTTTTTTTTTTCATTTTGATCGTAATATTACAATTCAAATGGTTGCAAAGGATTAAAATTGGGAAAAGTTTCCCGGACAATCATTTTAATAATACAATGAAATTAATTGCCCTAACTCCAAATTTGGAAAATTTTTAGTCGGAAAAACCCTTTTCCCACACTTTCACATGCAACAACATTCGTATGCAATTTGACAGGTGTCCTCTTTGCTTCGTCATTTCACCATAGTCTGGCTATACTAAACGGCAAACTTTCGATGCATTTGACAGATTCGCTCCACCAAGCTAAAATTGGTCCATTTAGGTGGAAATGGAATGGAATGGAAATTTAAGCTTGAATGCCTTCTGGCGTTCCAGCAAAATCAAATGGGAGCCTCACTCACACACTCTTGCAAGTAGGTGGAAGATAGGTGCAGCCATTTTCTTTAGATCATTTTGTTGTTGTTAAGTTGACAGTCTGCCCAAAATGCGTTGTTCAAAAGGAATGAAAGAAACAACACACTACACTTTTAGACAGTTGATGGCCACGTGCTCATTCACATACATTCAGGCAGGAAAATTTAGGCTCCGCCTATTTTCGACAATGCCCGGGCAGGGGAAATGCATTTCTCATAGATCTGTTGTTGGTTCATTCAATGTTTCTAATGTTTTTAGTGTGTTTGCGAATCAGATAATATTGCTTCAAAGATGATAATTCGAATTCTTCGACAATGTACTCTCAGTGTTCGGGAGACATATGCCGCCGATCAGAAGATCAAAAATTGGCTCACGCAGTCGCAATGCACAAACATTGGCGAATCGCCGTGCAAATCAAACCCCTGAGCACATGTGTCGCGAATTCGTGGAGGGCGAACTCAGAAGGAACGAGAAGCACGCGCAGTTGGTGAATGACAGAGACAGCAACGCAATAGCGAACTGCCCTTGTGTTACGATTGGACCCATGAATGTGATTTGCCAATATTGTAATGCGCTAAAGTTTCATTCGGAGACACCAGGGTTGTGTTGTGCAGATGGTAAAGTCAAATTACCACCGTTGACGCAGCCACCAGAACCATTGCGCTCTTTGCTTTAAGGCGACTTACCAGAATCAAGATCTTCCTTGACAAATGCCCACAAATACAACGGTTCCTTTCCAATGACGTCATTCGGTGCGAATATTGTTGAAGATCGAGGATTTAATCCTTGCATTCGCCATGACAATAAATTAATCACAAGGCCAATTTTTGGAAGTGTGTGGGATTAGTCTCGAATTACAAGGGACATGTTCGCGTGTTGGAAAGCCTTCATCTTTGTTTATTTACGCACCGGACAACAAAACAAACAACGTAGTCTACCACAAAGCATTGAATTGCCAGAGCTCCACATTTGAAATTTTTAGTGGCATCATCGCAAATGTTCGATCAAAAAATTAATTTTGGGCGGGACGAAGTTCGCTGGGTCCGCTAGTTTGTTATATTACAACACTCTACAGAAGATGCATACGCAAGCAATGATTTTAGTCACAAGGCATATACATAGATATTTCATATATATACATATATGTATGTAGTTATAGTTTTTGTTTAGTCTATGTTCATAATGGCCTCTAAAAAGTATTTTAATTCTAAGTGCCGTCTGGTTTTGCATTGTAATTTGTATCCAGATTAATCTGACGATTGAAGGAAAATTGTGTTATTCAGTGATCGTTCAAACCTAACCGAGAGTTTAAAAGGCCAGTGCTTAAACTCACGTTTTTCATACAACAAACAATATTTGGAGATTATTTCCATCTTATAGAGCGATTTTTTGGTCTTTTCAAATTTGGATACGAAGATAAGCTTAACCTCCATCCAGATTCTCCGAACGTAAGGCATCCTGTGTTGATCCGCTCAAATTGTGGAACAAATATTTCATCTGGCTTTTGCATTATCATAGGGTAAATGTTATCCATTCTCAACGGAGATTGTACAGAGCAAATGATTTTGGCTATCTTATGCTTATTAATTTCGTACATACGTTGTTGATTGTATTTGCCGGTGTTTTGGGCAATCATTTTCTATAGAAGTTACACCATGAGGTAGATTCTTCCTCCTTCTTTAGCAGCTCCAATTTCATTTACGATAGTTTTGGGAAAAATTCACCTAATTGAATAATGATGAAATTTCATTTATTTCCTTCTTTCATTTCTGATTTTTTACTTGAGGTCTATTTACTTTGGATACCAATTGGGAGGGGTTTCAGAAGAAAAAATAAATTTTAGGTGTCTGAATAAATATATAGATTTAAATTCAAATGTACATATGTATATGCAAATATATAAGTATCTTTATATACATTGCGCGCTTGGTTTCTTTCAATCATTCGTGTTGTCAATATTATCTTATTCGCACAAATGAGGGAACCTATATACATACATATGTATGTACATAATATGCACATCATTGCTGCCGTAAGGAAAAACAGCACAAGCCATTTTTTACAAAAAAAAAATATCCGTCGTATGAGAAATGAAGATGATAAAAAATTAATTTCTGTACAATTCTAGAATTGATTATAGAGTCGAGTGCGCATAAGAACTGAATTTTAACATAGGTAGACTTGTGCTGTTTTTCCTTGTTGCCACAGATGTAGTACGTTTAATGCCATATCCGAAAGGATTTTTATGATGTACATATATTATATTTCGGATGTTTGTCAGACATTCGTAAGTGACTGGATAGTAAAAAACCTTTTAAGTGTTTTCTTGGTTTCAATCGTCGATCTTTCTGATAGTCCATCGCATTAACCACTGCGACACGAAGTGCACAGGTTACTTGTTTGGTATTTGTTCCGTTTTTATCCTCTTGTGATTGGTTTTCATCATCGACATTTCCAGTATCTTCACAACGGCTAGACCATTCTGTCATAAAGTTATTTGTATTTCTATGCGCTTTACAGCCAAACAAATTTTCATTCGTCCTTGACAAAGTCCTTGTAACATCGATCGTAGTTCAGTCGTAGTAATCATCATGTCGATAGCAGACTTTAAATTTTTTTTCCGGTTACAGTGTTAGATAAATACCTAACACAAGAGATGGAAAAAAAACAGCTAGTGATTGATAGCATGTGTGCAGACTACAGTGATCTCGAAATACCGTGTGTAATGTCGCCTTATCCTTCGATCATAAACTTCTTGTGAGTTGGAGCATTCTGATGGTGATGTTTCAGCTGTTTCGAAGGGAAAAAAGTATTCAACGTGTTCGGACAGCCCGTAACATATTGAACAAGTGCAACACCGTATTTATTAGGAGCCTAGGGCGCCGATAAGGTCAATTGCAACGAACTTTCAAGTGTCTGAGCCACTAATTCACGGTCTGGCTCATGAAAACGTCGCATGTCTTATGTCAGTTTCTGCCCGAGAAAATAATAAAGCAGTTTGTGTTCCGGGGAAGACCGTTCCTCAACAAGTTAAAGCATCCGAAGGATCAATGACTCTTTTTTTTGGACGATGCACAACTAAGTTAATGTCTTCTGAAAAATGAGCAGTGGGGATTATGCCCGGTCTATTGTTTCCCACAAGGTCTTCGAGTGAATGCTCTCAAATATATAGAGATGCAAGAAACAGTTGATAAGTCCCGCATAGACAGTGTGATTGATATGTGATATATTCATAACTCATGAATGGATAATTTCAAATTTATGACCACATAACTAAACAATCCCTAACTCATTACACACTGTCGCTACGACGCGTTTTACGTACATAAATGCCATCGGCTTGGCGTATTCTTACTTGCACAGACTTTTGAAAGATTGTTTTAATGTGAGTTTCGCACAGCCGTTTCAAAAATTGTAACCGGTATATGTACTTTAGGGGTTAGTACGTTAGACTACTGAACCCCCGTTCGATGTTTGAAATCCAGAAAACGCTAACAATCTTCTTCAGGTCCTACTTATTCAGAATGCCTGACAATCTTCTAAGAGCAATAGCTGTCAAGAGAAGAATGATATGTCACCCCTTTCGGATATGGCACAGAACGTATGTAGATCTTTTCATTCGTATAACACGCACAACACGAAAGGCTGATATAGTTTATGTCCTAACCTTTTTTTGGTATTTTTTTTTAAATAAAGCAAAAGAAATAAATTAATACCACGTAGTCTTATCGTTAACCATTTCGGACACCAATCTACAGTGGTATCTTTGATGGACATGCGAGTATCTTCCAATGTCATCCTGTTCAGACGAAAAGATAGCATGGATGTCAAAACTAGACTTGGCATATAGGTCGTAATATTTAATGCTATCATAGAAACTTCTAAGTTTTTTTTTCACAATATGTCCTATATTGAAAATTGGTCAGTCGCAAATTTACATACCTGGTCTAAAAGCATGCTGTTGTAGACGAACGGCCTTGAGCGTTTACATAGTACAGCAGATAGGATCCTGAACGGTATGGTTTAATAAATATTTTTCCAGGTGGCGATAGAGTTTGCCATAAATATGAGCTGCAATCAATAAGCCGCTCCAATTATTTTTAGCTTATTCCTTCCAATTTTCCAGTTGCGCACTTTTAAGTTGGTTCCGATTCTTTTCTACTTGCGGCCGCTACATTAAATGGGATAAAATTGGAAGATTCGGCTGCCCGAAGCGTTGGTAGTAGTATGTTTGTGGAGTTTCTGGACCACATGGAGCATGGAGCAATTCTTAAGGTTTTGACATGTGATAATTTTGGTGGCTTCCGGTTGGTTCTGACGTGTACAAATGTGATAATCTAATAATAATAATAATAAATAATAATAATAATCAATAATCAAATAATAAAAGACAGTTTGGTAATACCAGCCCACACTACTACGTAGAGCTCATCTGCATAGTATGGAATTCTGATACATGTCTCTGTAACATTCCTTTGTTCGTATATGAACTGGAGTAGAGATTTATTTATAAAATTCTTCGTCAACGTTATGATTTGGGAGCTCAGGCGGCTCGGCTGGGGTGGATGGCAAGTGAAAGAAAAGTTTCAGACGTTCACACAATATGGCAGATAGGATCTTATATGCGATGTAGAGGAGCCTTTGTGATTGGAGCAGTTGAGGGAGTCTCCTTTCTTAGTGATCGGCCAAAAGATACTGAGATCCCATTCACCAGGCATTCACTCATCCGATTAGGTTGTTAAAATGAGTTTGTGAACCAACTGAGAGACCACCAATGCCAGCAGCTTTATTGAAATTACATAAGTTTGGAAATTGCTATTCTCACTTCAGTTTGGTCAGATCGAAAGAAGTTTGGCTATCTTGGTCTAGGTTAAATAGTCTGCAGGAATAGCTTTAGCTATATGCATATTCCCAAACCCGTCTGTGATTCTACTATAAAGTTTCCTTATTCATCTCTACAGCTAAGAATTTTCTAATCAAATTTGTAATTGGAACATACATATTATGTATATGCCCCGACACCAACATCTATCCGTAAAATCTAATTTAACAAACTAAATTGACTCTTATTGCGGTTTGCATTCCTATCGATACTCAGGAAAACCTAAACACTACGCCTGTTATTCTCGTTTCATGAGCAATTCGATTAATATTATATTCCGAATGCCGACCTTAAGCTGGTAATTATCTTACCATCTTTCGATCTCTTAACGCTTTTTCTTTCATTTGTTTGTCAGTTTGTGTCTTTTGTCGACCTTTTGTCTATGTCAAAGTTAATACCTTTTGTCCTTCTCCCCCTGTTCTATTTTTTTACACCCTTTATGTAGCAGTTTGTTTTCTTCTCAGATTAAATCACAAGAAACACAGGATATTCTATTATTAGATGAAATTTTCATCGCATTTTCTTACCGAGGCAATATGCAAGTGCGTAGGCAATACTTTTGCTTACATTTATTTTGTAATGTAGCAGTAGGAATGCTCATTGTGAAAATTAAAGGAACAAATATCCTAAGTATGCTTACGAGTAAGCACCGCATTTTGAAAAGTACGAATGTACATATGTATGTATGTTGTATATGTCAATGTATAGGGACGCATGTAATTTTCACATCTTGTCTGACTAATTATAATTTAATAAGTATGTAGCTAGATAACAATGTTTGCATTACTGCTGGCACTCTAATGAATTTGTTTTCATCGGACTGTGGGAAAATATGTAGAACCAAAGCATAGTACTTAATTAGTAAAATTATTTCCCAACACACATTGTATGTCTTCCTAATATATTCTGACGGATGGGCATAGGGATGCCAATTCAAAGAAGCTATTTGTAATTATGAAAACTTTTAATATATGTACGTACGAACACATGTAATATAAAGCGCATACCGTAAAAAAAGTTTATGGGTGCCATTAAAATCAGCTACTTAGTACCTTTGTAGTCCCAAAACAAAGAAAAAATAGTGCTTGGAGTACCATTAACTTCTGTATCAATTTAATACTGAAGTTTGCGCGTTTTTATAATTCATTAAAAAAATACCTACATACATGGTCCTGGAAATACGATTTCTATTCGTAATAATTGAATTCGTCGCAATGGAAATGTGTTACTGTATTCTGTTTGAAAATGCAAAAAAAAACTTTTCGCATAAAACTTATTATAAATTTGAAATATCAAATTTTATTGAGACGTTACAGCAGTATTGCGAGATCCACTTTCTGAATATTTTGTTTTGCAATGGTTGGACTTAGGACTGGTTCACATGGGGAGATCCAAATTTGTGCTTACTCAAATATTCGGGAGCCATATCCATAAAACAATATTAAAGTAAAGATAAAACTGGGTAGTATAAGATAGTGTGCATACATATTTAAGTATCTCACGACCCAGGGGAATGCAAACGCCCAAACAAGAAGTTGCTCATCAGGATGAGTAGACAGCGATGGTTGTTCCTTCAACTTTTTTAAATCATGTTAGTGTATATAGCCTATTTGTTAGAGTGTGCGATTCTTTTGTGAAAACGACACGCTGCTATAACCATATTGTGATTCGAGTTTAATATCGTATCATTACACTGAGAACATCAAACACGGCACTGTTTAAGTTAGGATCGCTGAAACCTCCTCTAAATGTGGCACATTGACAACATTTCTGACATCAACATAAAATACTTAGTACGACGGCAAGGCGAAACGTCTCGGCTTAAAACAGAGATGGCACTGCTATTATTATATATTTTTTGTGATGTTAGTACACGTGTCACAGTAACGAAAGTCAAGTTTCAACATGATCTATTAATAAGTTAATCTTGGCTTGACAATACCTATACTTGGCTTGAGATACCATTTTGTACATTAACCACCACATGGCCTCCTTAATCGCCATAATATCTTCCTAAAAAAAAACTGCAGTGGTCGGGAAGTTGGAAAGTAATATTTATATTTAAGTATTTAAAAAAGACACATGGAAGATAGTTAAAGTGGTACCGATCCTCAAAGCTGGACAGCTCCCTGATAGGCCCGGGAGCTATAGACCTATAAGTTTGCTAAGCAGTGTAAGTAAATTATTTAAACAAATTCTCAAAAAACACAAAAATGATTACCGATTGTAGCATATATCCGGACGAACAGTTCGGTTTCAGACCTCAGCATAGCACCTCCCAACAAGTACTTCGTATTTGCAATTTCATAAAACAAAATCGCCAACTAGGAAAATCTACAGCGATTAGACATCGAAAAGCATTCGATTCTGTTTGGCATGATGGACTCTTATACAAAATGATTGATTACAACTTTCCTCCATTTCTATGCAAGTTAGTGCAAAGCTTTTTGTCAGGTCATTCTTTTAAGGTCCGTGTCAATCGTTTCGTGTCTAGTATTATTTATTTCCAGTCAGGTGTACCTGAAGGTTCTGTTCTTGGTCCAATTTTGTACAATATATTTACGATTTTCCATGTCTGTTAAATTGTGAAGCAGCTATTTTTGCAGATGATACTGCAATATTTTCATCTCACGAATTTGCTCTCAACGTCGAGACAAATCTTCGAAATGCGATGGAAGTATTAGATCGTTAATACAATAGGTGGAAAATTAAGCTGAAACGGTGACAAAATGCAAGCTATCTCTTTTACTTTAAAAAAAAAAACCAGCCAATTGCAAATTGATGGATCCGCAGTAAACTGGAGCAATTGTGTTTAGTACATACCTAGGTATACACCTGGACACCAAGCTAACCTTTAACGATCACATATCGAGAACCTTACAGAAAGTCAATATAGCAATAAAGTTACTATACCCATTCATAAACAAAAATTTCGCCCTTTCTATTGAAAATAAAATTATCATACATAAAGTAATTTTCCAAGCGCTACTACTGTGCGGATGTCCAGTTTGGGGAAACTGTGCACAGTGTCACATTAAAAAGCTACAAGCGTGACAAAATAGAATCCTTAAAATGATGCTTAACCTTTAATGGCTCATCATAATTCTGAAGGGTCAAAATAGAGAATTTTATATTTGTTTGTGAAAAGGAATAATTCCAATACCTCAGTTTATTTCATTTGGAGACCTTAGAGAGAACATTCTACAAAATATTTCTGAGAGTATTGAGGTATTTTCCCGAGACCGCTATAGCAATATCGTCTGCATGGATAATTATCTTTTTGTAGGCAGTTGGTTTATTAGGTTCGTCGGTTCACGCGTAATTGGCTCTGATTCGATGTTATTAAATCCGGATATTGCCCCCAACTGTATATAGATCCTTTCCATTTGTTCGAAAAAATATAGCACAGCACGAATGATTGCAAAAGCTAGGCATCAGACCACATACGCTCTGTTGCGCCAAATATTCGTATTTGAATATGGGTATCTATCAGGATCTCTGGGGTTTCAAAAATATTTTTTTTTTATATGATTGTGCTACGTATGTACAATTTTTTTCTTTACTGCTTTGAGTTAAGGTTAAACGAATGGTTTTATTCCTTTAAGCAATCGTAATTGATTTCCATTATTCAGTACTTTTCTTGCATATAAGTTTATGTGCCCAGCTTTTCCTTTTGATTATATTATTCCAACGCTTTGCGACCACTTCATTAGGAATCAGCAATCTTTCACTAACTGTGGACATATTTATTTAAATTCTTTTTTAATTATTGCCTTCCTTAGTAAGTTTTCTATTCCGTCACCAGATATAATGTCATATCAAGGACCTTTCTTTGCATGTATTTCTTATTTAATGAAGTTGTATATTTCATTAGGAGTTGTGGGTACAATTTATTTGCTTTCCTCTTCAGATTTTTCTACTAGCATAGCTTGTCCTTTTCCATTTTTCATCCGGTAGTTTCAATATATTTTCTAGGTAGTCTGCAAAAAGAATTACTTTATCTTTATTGCCTAATTTCACAGTAGTTGTTTTAATCCCTTCGTCGCTTTCCATAGAGAAAATAATTAGTTGCCCATTCAGCTGTTAGTCCTCTTTTTAAAATGAAATGATGATAGACCTATCCAAACATATCTTTATGATTACCTTGTACGCTCTTACGTTAGCTTCATCCGCTTCAGATTCTAAAGAAGAATCGGTTACGAGTGGGCTGTTAGGTGCGCTTGACTGATCCAGGTACGCTGGCTAATCGTTAGGAGTATGAGAAGCCTGTTCTGAATTTCATTCCGTTAAATCTGCCTGATATAAAACTTCCAGGGTGGCTTGTGAATTACTGTCGGTTTGGTTATCCAGTCGTCGGGCATTTAAAAAGTTCCGGCTTTTTTGTTCCTTAGCTTCAAAAAAGCTTTACCCATCTCCTCCAAACTGGGAGAAGGAACTACTTCATTGACTGGTGGTGAAATCTCTTCCTGCGGAGTCACTCTCTCTATTTGAGGCCCATTCAGTAGCTGCTGAAACTGCTATTTAAATATGTACATCTAGAATTTGCTGCGACTCGGTGACAGGATTTACTCAACTATTTCGAAGAACTTAAGTTCCATGTTTGAAGCCTATAACTAGTTGATTGGCTTTCTTCGTTGACTCATCATCATAACACAGATTTTTTTTTCGGGGTAGCTTTGTAGCCGTAACTTTCTCGATGAAAATACGATAATGGAGCTACTGGTCGTCTACGTTTGTCTTAGTTAATGGCACGTGGATCAGAAGATAGTAAGATTCGACATGTGCGAAAGTACGCTCATCCAAAATTTCTGACGCATGTCGCGCATCAATAAACACGTAATCGATTTAGTTGACAGTTCGATCACCTGGGCGGAGCAATATTGCTGTATGGATTCTCTTATGGGGAGACCTAGTAGGTGATGCTGTCGTTTAGAGGCTGTGCTTTTCGACTTCCTCGCCAAGTATGTTCTCCTTACTGATTCTAGCATTGAAGGCACTTCTCCGTCCAGGAGGTTATGAAACTTTTCCTTGATAGCTTGTGAAAGTGGCAACCTTTACAGGCCGTGATTGGGTTCAATGTTTTTTCACGTAATTTCCTATCTGGTCTTAACCATTACATTGAAATTCCAATAATTCGTTAGTTAGCATCCCTAAGGGTTGAAAAGGACATTATGGGTTAATCATCTTTTAATCGAAAATCAATTAATTATTGGGAAGTAAGATAAAACGTAAATTTGAATCAAAAGAAAACGGTCGTTCTTGGGGTGTCAATTTGAACACCTTTGAATTTAACACGAGAATTCGCTTATTTAGCGGGATCAAATTCAATTAAAATTATCGCTCATGTTTTCACATCTCAATTTAACTTATTTTAATGAATTAAAAAAGGAATTTATTTTAATAGAGTATATTTACATAAATGCATATGAATGTGTACATATTTTAAAAGGAAGTTCATGTTTTATTTTGATTCATGTTATATGTAAAACATAAACATGACCCTATTCATACATATATCATGATTTTAGTAACAGTTCCAAATCTGTTAAGAAGATCCATGTTTGTGTCTACTTGCAAAGTTGTATTTTTTTTAGACTCCCTCCGAAATTTGACCAATTGCAAGAATGCGATTCCAGATGGCTTTGCACCATAAAAGTAACACGTTTGCGATGAAGAGGTAAGATATGTATAATAGGTAATCCGTTTTTCTACGACTTGAAAGTAGTCATCATGTATCTGAACAATTTGTAAAATTAAGTCTAATAGGTTGGAAATAACTATGTATATTATTGGAGTCAAAAATGTTTTAGGCTGAAGTATCGGTTTTCATTCGCTCTACAAGACCTACCGCCCTAAGGCTATAAATACGATTATTTTTTTTTACTATGTTGATGTCGGTATATATGTAGATCGTATAACTATTAGTAAAATTTTGTTTTCTATGTACCGTCAATGTGTATAGGACTATATAGGACTTTTGTCTGGAAAACTACAAGTGCGCTTTCAACTAATTCTGATGTAGTACATGCTTTTGTGCCATATAGCACTTGTCTTTTTTATCTACAGAATTATATATCCCCTAAAGGGAAAGTAACAGCGATTGGCTACTGTTATAAAAAAAAAATATTTTATAATGCCATCAACAGAATCAAAAGCAGAGTTTGGTTGAGTGAATTCCTTAAATCACCGTTTAACAGTCCGCAGAAGTAGTCTTTCTATATCTTCATAACTGACTACGTCTCAACTGTGTATGTATATGATTCCCATTTCTGCCTTTGCAGTTTTTGGTTTCCGGATCTCTTTGCTACCGTAATATCTCTGTAGCACCTCGATCTGGCGGTATGAGTACATGTTTTCTGTGTTTCTATTTTTTGCTTGGAAAAGTGATGAGCTGCTCTCGCTTTTTTTGCAGCGTCGCTTGATAGATATTAAATTTGTTCAGGTTTGCTTGTTCGGATTCAGTATACAAATAGGGGTTTCTGGCAAGTGTTATAGTGAAACATTCGTAGCATTTCTATTATTCCTTGTTATTGTTACTGGTAGTCTTCTGGAAAGCTCAGCATTTGATGGAAACGATGCAGAGTAATGGATGGAGTTAAAGTTATGCAATGTTTTAAATGCAATGTTTAATCCCAAAGCAGCGAATTGCACAAAGAAAATAATATGTTTGAAGTGCTTAAAGTATCATAAAATAATTGAGTGTGATAGCGAAGTAACTACAAAATGCATAAATTGTACTAAAAAAAGTCAAAAAAATCACTAGCACTCAAATACGATAAAAGTTTTTTGCGCAAACATCCAAGGCCTTACCAATTATTTTGGGAAGTAGGCATTTTTTTTTAAGGCCCGACCGCGTGTGCTTATGGTAGTGTGAGATTTTTACTCACTAAAAACACCTCCCTTCAGAATTGATACTACAACTAAACTGACGCTTATCCAGCAGTTTTTTTTTCGCTTACGAGACTCGTGATTTTGGAAAGAGATGTTCATATGTAATTAAAAAGAATGTAGCACTTAAGACAGGTTAAATTCCAATGAAAGTTCCTGCGTTTTTGACGACCTGCATATACTATGACGCGAGGTCAAAAGGTTTTGTCCTTTGCAGACGACGAATTGAATTGTTCGCGTCAAGTAGTTGAATGACGGTACGGTTACAATGGCCGTGAACACGATCTTTGTGTTTACGAGCAAATTTTGTTATCTCTTCAACGACGCTGGGAATTCCCAGATCCCGATGAATATCTTCGTTACGGACATACCACGGTGCGCTAACGATCGTTCTAAAAACTTTATTTTTAAAAGTTTGTAGGATATTTCTATTGTTTTCCTGGTAGAACCCCACAGTTGTAAACCATACGTCCACACTGGTTTTAGCACTTGCTTACTTGCACTTGCTTGCTTGCAGTTTGTTATGTAGGCTTAACTTCGAATATTTTCTAAGTAGCCAGTACATTTCTCGGTATTTGTGGAAGAAGAAATGAATGCCATTTCATTTGGCTAATGCTATGCAAAATAAAATTATTGGGTGGGGTGACCCTTTGAGAATTCAAAGTAAGAAAAAAGATTAAAAAATAAACTTTGAACAATGCAAGAAATACAATCCAAAAATAAACAAAGTACACATCTACACACAAAAAAAGTAATTGCAAAAAATCCAAAAAAGAAAGGAAAGAATGAAGACAAAGATTAGACCAAACCATCAGAAATACGAGATTCTAACGCAGCATAATCAAAGCTGAAGAGCCAAATTTTGGAGTGTTTGAAGAACGTTCCAGGTAATGTTATTCTCCTGATAGACTGAGGGAGTTCATTAAATAACCGATAGGACAAGAGAAAAAAAATTACGATATGGAGTGGTACGGAATTTGGGTACGGATAAAATGATTGAAAGGTTTCAACGAAGATTATAACAAGAAAATTCGAGGAAATAACCATTGACAGACTGCATAAAGAAGATTAAAGCAAAACAAGTGACAGGGCACGGATCAACAGAAAGCTAGAATGTTTACCAGGTTTTCAACAATTTTTTCTTAGAACATATTTCTGTAAAATCAGCTGTGGTTGTATTTTAATTCGATATATCCAATACACACTATGGCCAAGTGAAACCAATATCATCAACAAAGTCAATAGGTGAACCCTTGAAACTAAGAGCAAAGAGTGAATTTATGTAAACCAAAAACAGAACTGGATAGAGTCTTGTTGAATACCTAGGTTAAAGAATCTTATTTCGCTCCTTATATCATATATTTTCACTCTTTGCGTCCTATTTTCTAGATAGGACCTAAACCAGTGGAGTATGAAACCAGGAAATTCAGCTTTTTGCCAGTTTTATCAACCGGAAATTGTAGTTGACCATATCGAGTGCTTTGGTAAAGGCAATAAATAAATCAGCCGTACATTTTTCCCCATCGTGGTGTGATATTATTTTGGAACAAAACTGTAAAAACCAAATTGAACAGGATTGAGGAATCTAGTTTTATCTAAACAACTCACTATTCTATTCTTCATTAATTTTTCAAGAAAATTGCTAAAAACAGAAAGAAGTGAGATGGGCCTGTAGTTACCGGATTTCAAGAGCTGAATCTTTTTTAAGTAAAGTAATGATATCTTCACACTTAAGACCTCTAGGAAAGACCCCTTCAAACGCTCAGCGATTAAAAACAGTTGCCAAGACATCCACTATCAAACACGCAATTTTTTAAGTACAGAATTTGAAATACCATTAGCTCCGCACGAATTCGAATTAGGTAAAGTACCAATAACTTTCAAGATTTCAAAATAAGTTATGGGCGGAAAAACAAAACCACTACTATGCATCGGTTCAGCACATCCACAAGTGGAAGGGCAAGTTCAACAAATCGGTTGGACACGACTCGGTTGTAGACTGTAGCCAACATTAGCAAAATAACAATTAAAAGCATCAGCAATAGCGAGTTTGTCATACACTTCAGAGTTAGTAAATTAAGTATTTACTATTCTCCATTAATTTTTTAAATTTCCCTGTGCAGAGCTAAATATAACACGGTAATAGTTGTCGTGGCAAATAGGAATCTCGTTTTTTAGTTCGACATAAAATTTTTTATACCATTTTCTTAGACCCTTACTTACTAAATTTTTACTACTTAAACACTGATTATCAAGATACTTATTGTACTTTATTCAGAATTTGTTTTCACATATAACTTTGTTTATTAATAATCTGGATATCCAATGTTTAAGTGTTTTAACCACCTTTTTTGAGGCGTGCAATTAGGGCTTTTTGTGGGATAGGTCCCAAGCTCATCCCGCACTAAAGGTCAGTCCAAAGCAAAACATATCCTTCAGATCTACTTCTGGTTGGTATAATACGTCTCAGTTCTATGTCTAATGATAATACAAACTTTTATCATGTAGGTAAATACGAGTATACTTAACATCAGCTACCAACTCATTTATATGTAGTGCGACGTGATATATCAGAGAACCGCATAGAAAAATCTCCAACTTGAATAACAACAAACTTAAAGTTCTATACGTGCTATTCATGAATATGCTTTATTCAGAAACTCTCACTGACCAAAAAAAAGTTTTTTCCTCCAAACTTTATGCAACAGCCACCTAATAATTAATTGATAAATTAATTAATCAAAATTCTCTTGGCCAAATTACTACCCATACCATATTGAGATTAGCTTACATCTACACACAAAAAGAAAGTGACCATGTGTCATGCACGCGTGTATCCTTATTTTTATGCAAAATCCCCTCGCCTCATCCTTTTTTTTTTAAAGAAAATGTTTTCATTTGCAAATTTGTCCAAATTAATTACTGTCGCGCCTACACTACAAAGTTTTATTGTCTCAATCGTTCTTGGGTTTTTGGATCGACAAAAAAAAACTCTAAACAAAAACAAAACTTTTTCACGCATAATCCTTTTTCGAACCCTTGTACCATTCACAAAGAGTAAACAAACTTTTGCAGCGATGTCTTATTTTCCGAAGAAAATTTTCAAATTTTTAATTTCAAACTTTCCTTTGAGTGTTTACTCCAATTTCTTCGACTTCGAATAACGATGTCTTGGTTTTTCTGCAGAGAATTAATTTTATAGTAAATTCTGAATTATGCTACAGGCTGTTAACCTCTTTTTACGCTTTAGCTACTACAAAACATTATTAGAAGAAGAAGTTTGTAATATTAAAATCGTGTATAGTCGTCTGTGACATGTGTTGCAAAAACATGTGACTTGCGGCATAAACTCTTAATACCCGTAGATACAGATATGAGGACCTCAAGTGCGTATTCAGTTTTATATCTTTTTTATTATTGTTAATTAACTCACAGTCCTTTTGGCGTTGTATGCCAGAAGGTCTACAAGGAGAATATTGTTTGATTGCTTATGTGTTTCATCACCTGTCCATCATGTGAAAAGAAAAAATCATTATCCCCCCCCTCTGCAGAAATTTTGTTAAGAGAAATCAAAAGTTTTCAATGACTTTTACAATCGGAATGAGACCCTTTATGCAAAAGGTTCTCTTTGTTCTTGTATCATATGATCCCTAGTAGAACCCATAAAAAAAAGTTGTAAAACTCTCTACTGAATCTATTTCATGGGTCCATGAATTCTAAAGAAATTATGTAGGGCTTATGACACCTTTGCCCAAAAATAAAATTAACAAAATCCACCCTTTCCTGGGATTGTAAAAGCTTTCGGCACAGGTAGTCAAAAATGTGGCATTTCTTTTTCTAAATCCTTAAACTTTAACCCATGTATGAGGATTTGTTGGCCCCAGGCCATTGTTACTTAAAAACAAAGTAAGCAAAGGTGTGTATGAGAGAATATGTAAGGTTATGTAAACGCTTCAACAGGTTTTTCCTTTATCCTTTCCCAATCGGGGGTGGTTGTAAACATTTTAGGCGGCGAACATTTATATTGGATTGTGGGGATAAAATTAAAGGCTATTCTCTATGCGCGCCACATGTGGCCATAGAAAAGGAGTGTAAGCAAAACGAAAGCAATCTATGTTAAGGTTAAGTTAGCTGGTGTAAAGTAGGGTTTTACATGAAAGCATTCAACCATCAACAATCAACGGATTTGTTTGTCAATAGCAAATATCCCACATGCTTTAAAAAGGTGTCAGATAAAATGAGGGTAAAAGCCCATGCCATTTTCCAATTTTCATGGGTCTTGGCCATGATTTGTTGTTGCCACGGTGCCATGTTGATCATATGTTGGATGAATTTGTATAAATGTTAACTGAAGGTCATGATGGTCAGTTTAGTGGAAACGCTCCCATTGGGTCAGTATTGTTGAAAAGACCCGACGTAATTTAGCAAAATATTATTTTTCGACGTACATGTATAATAGTAAGCTATCTTATTATTCTGAAAGCTCATTAAATTTCTGTGTCCAATAAAAAAACCTTAAATAAACTTGACTGATGGTTTATTTATTTCATTCCTTCAGCTTTTAATTATAATCGACATGTTTGAATTGAATGTTTGAATGTGCAGATAGTCCCACAGTCATGAAAATCGTAGTTGAATTTCGATCTAAAAGCCCTATTGTATGTATCTGGTTCTAAAAAATTTTCATAGACTAAAGCACTACGTCTAGTTTGGTTTCCCTTGAACAGGTAAAGATCTGGATTGGATCGCTTTGGGGAGGGTTTCTCATCTAGGGCAACCTTCGAAAAGTGATCCTTTAGTTCGTTGTGTCAGCTTTAGATATTTGTCGGTTGAGTTGTGGAGAAATGCTTTTGCCTTTTAGAGTTCCTTCCATAGATTGGCACTTTTGAAATTCTTCTCTAAAGTGTCATTTAGGGTCATATAAAAAGGGTCCCACACACCATGAGGCTGTCGGAATGGTTTCTTGTTAAACACATGCAAATTCGAACGATTTGAGAGTTTTTATTTGACATGCTAGCCATTGTTTTGTACAGGTGGTTGCGTAACCTCACAATCTTGGGTTTTGCGTCTTGGCAATCACTCTTTCGCTAGTTGTTAGACTAGTTGGAAAGTGTTTCTTTTTTACTTTTTTAATAGCTCTTTGCTCTTCAGTTTTTGTAAAGCCAACATTCATTTTCTCTAGTGATGAAGATTACATTTTCATTTTGGGTCGCAGCATTATGTAGTCTGGCTAACATGGGGGTGTTAATGATGTTTGTGAACCTCTCTTTTTTTACTTTTATAATTTATCTGGCGAGCTCAGCTTAGTAGCTTAGCCAATCTCTGTTTTGCTTATAACTATTGAATAGCTTGTCTACATTTCGTCCAAGTTTTGACAATTTACTGCTTCCAGGTATAATGCTTACAAAGTTAACGCAAATTAGTATGGAACGGAATAATAAAGTTAAATGAGGGGCTAATGGAATGCCTTGGCTGGGTGGTTAGTGTGTTGGAGCACTGAATGGGAGGATCGAAATTCGAAATTCACGGTCCAACATCTAACGAATGTCTGACAAACGTCCGAAAGTAATGTTACGAAAAAGCTTTTAAAAAAAGGCTTTCGGATATAGCTTTAAACTGTAGGTCCATTCCATTTGTATGAAAAATATGACATGCACAAGATGAATGGTCGCGAAAAGCTTAGCCCTAAACTACATACATATAGTCTATTGCACCAAGTATTTGTATTTTTGAGTGCCCAAGGATTCACAAATCTACTGGTCCCGATGGTATTTCCCAAATAGTTCTGAAGAGGTGTTCTTAATACTATTCCCCTGTTCTTTCCTGTGGCAAATAGAAAGCATACAAGATATGGATTGCTTCCTTCAACTGTCTATCCAATGTCTATGCTCAGAAGAAATTAGTGCAGAATGCTTTAAATATTCGATATTGAAATAATTTTGAAAGCTCTGATTCTTGTACTGCTTAACCTCCTTTTTATCTAAGTGTGTACCTTCCTTCCCAATCTCTTAATATCAACATCTTAGACTTTCGTCGCGAGAAAAACGTCATCTGCAAACATTTGTCCTAGAATTTTGGTTCGTCTTAGGTCTATTTTCCATCTATTCGACCAATAACGTGTTCCGTCACTTACGTACATAATATATTAAGAACTCAACCTTGTTTGATAACGATTTATGTGACAATGCCCTTTTACCCCAGTGAGCTCGCCTGATCTCCTTTAATTTGGAACATACTCCGATAAAATGGAAAATGTCTTCTTTAGCCCGAAGGTTGCATGAAGGTTGATTCCTCATTCTCTACTCATATAAATATGTGGTCTGAAGTTTAACCGAAGAAGTTCGCCTTCTGCTCTGCACGCTGAAGTTCTTCTGCTGATAATAACTTTTCGTACATCTGAGACTCACTGACGCCTCTTCTCAGCTTGTGGACGAACCTAACTACCCATTCCACACAGCGTTGTAAGCATATCCATGAAGAAAACCACTTAACTTTGATCAGAGGTTCTGCATCAATGTAGTGCATCGCTATCAAGAACATCGGACGAAACTCTTCTTGGTGATATCCGGTCTCCTCAGGTATAGCTGGCCACGTGTTCTCGATCTGGTACAAGATCTCCGGACCTCGAAACCAACGAGCATCTTTCCCAAAGGGAGCCACCTTTGTCCATTTGGTGGCTTCGTCTGCCACATTTAACCTTGTAGTGATCCATCTCTATTCATTTAACGATGTGTTCTACAATATATCTGCAACCCGGAACAAGAAGAATTGCTTAAAACTTTTAACATCGGATATTAACCAACATAAGACATTTCGGGAATCCGTCCGTGTTTTTGTTATCCAAACTGCTATCCTGGATCCTAACACAGCGGCCTGCAGTCCTATCCTGGGAATTAATGTCGAATTCAATGGCGCTACAAACAAGCGCGCAGTCAACTGAATCGCCTTCTTCAAAGCGAAGATATTGCGTTTGTAAGTTTCGCACAATTCTTTCAAGTATGATATTAAGGAAGTCACATGACAGCGCATCACCTTGTCTAAATCATTTTTTGACGTCGAAGGTCTCGGTGAGGTCATTACGAACGTTCTCTATGGCCATCCTGCACATACGAACGAGTTTGGCAGGGATGCCACAACTAGACATGGCACTATATAGCTTGTCTCTATAAATGCTGTCATACGCGGTCTTAAAATTGATAAAAAGATGGTGAGTATCGATTTGAACTTCTTGGGTTTTTTTTTCAGTATCTGCAGGAGTGTGAAAATTTGATCGACTGTGGACTTTACTGTGGTGAAAGCACACTGATAGGGTCCAATCAGTTTGTTGACGAAGGATATCAGACGTCCACACAATATGGCAGATAATTGGCGCAGTTGACGGGGTCTCCTTTCTAGTGGATCGGGCAAACGACACTGAGTTCTGTCTATCATCGTCTATATTGCATGGTGCATTCTGCCTGACAACAGTATGTTGGTCGCTGTTATAAAGTTTTTCCATATTCTCAGCACGGACTGTGACTCTACTACAAGGTTTTCTTCTTCATCTCTACAGGTTTCCGCACGGGTCAGCAGCCAACAGCTTAACACGTTATTTTTTACATTTTTGTAAAACTTCCATACATGGCAGTTCCTAAAGTAAAGTCTCTCAATATCTCTGATAGCGCGCTTCTCATGCTCATTTTCTTCTTTTGGAGAAGACGATGTTCTTTTCGATTCATTTGCTTGAGAGCTCAGAAGCAGCCCTCGTCTTTATTTGCAGCGCCGGGCCGTTTCGTATGTCCGTTAAATCACGGGTTGCTTGGTGGTAGTCGAGTAAAATCCAGCACACCAGTTGCGGCGTCTGGGGTTCGGCACTTGATGTAGGCGGCAAAGGAGTCTTGGTGAAATTTCAGAATAACCGTTCAGCGAAAATTCTGACGGTCTCTTACGATTGCAGCCTTTATTATTCTCACAGTTATTCTTCTTTGTTGTGGAGCTTGCGATATTCGCATTCTTACCTTGAGCGCAACAAGGTAGTGGTCCAAGTTGATGTTGCTTGCTCGGAAGGTTCGGACATCCAGAATAAGCATGCCTTGATTTGGTTGACCATTGCATGATTAGTAGAACGCCATATCCCCTAGGAAATATTGAGGTGAAGAAACCGTATGCGCGGCAAAGTCAATAATCCTAAGTCCTTTGCCCGACGTCGTCTCGTGTAGGCTATGTTTATCAACTGTCCTACCAATGATGTCCTCCTTTCCTAACTTGGCGTTAAAATCGCCTAGCACGAATTTAACATCATATTGCATTTTGCATAGGTCTTGTCGAGGAACTTGTAGAAACATTCTTTGGTGGCGTTGTCCTTGTCCTATGTGGGGGCATCAGCGCATATTAGGTTATTTTGGCGAATTTAGCCTTGATACGGATTGTCCAAAGACGCTCGCTCACGTGCTGAAATCTCAAGACTTCTTTCCTTAGTCTTCCACGTATAACAAATCCGCACCCGAATAAGGGCTGGTTTTAACGTTTGTAGCAATTACCATAGTAGATATCACAGTTATTCATCGTCCTTTTGTCCGGCTAATTCCATAGCACTTCCTGGATCACTAAAATGTCTATTTAGGGTTTTTTCTAGTTATTCGGCTGCACGTGATCTATTACAGATCCGAACATTACACGAACAGTTCCGAAAATCTTTGCCAATATTATCAACAGTAGGGTCATTCTTGTAAGTAGCTTTTTATTGCTTTATAACTAAAACTAACTAGGAAAGATGCCCAGACGCACATCCCTCATCCTGAAGAAGTCTCTCCTCTTGATATAAATAAAAAAGTGTATGTTGAATTGATACTTAATCTTTAAACTTAATAACACTTTTGAATCAAGATGCAGATTTTCTGATAATCCACTTGTGAACGAATTAGGTGCTCAAGATTGTTTAAATGTAAAAGCACGTGCATTTCTTTAACTTTCTCTTGTGTATCTTATTATACGTTTTAATAGAAATTAAAATAATGTTTCAGTGGAGAGATAAAATTAATAACAATCAAATCTCTCTAAAATGTTCAATAACAAAAGTTCTGTAAAAAAATTGTGTGCGACATAAAAATATCTATGTATGTATCTCTCTATCTTCACGAGTAATTACACATTACATATCAATTTTGTATTGGAAGTTACGCTCAACTTGTTGCCTGCTTTTTGGGAAAGGCAATTACGGAGTGGCTTTTCCTCGGACATTTCGTTTTGGAAAAGTTTCAAAAAGTGATTTTGGCAATCATCATTCATACATGAATAACTAAATTGAAAGTTCCTCGATTTTCCTCCCGTTTTTAAAATAAAGCGTGAAACGACTAACTCCAAGATAATGAGAAAATGTTGCTATTGAAAACCTTAGCAGTGCGAAAATTAACAACTGGATATACTCGTATGTATAAAGGAGGGTATTTCCATTTCAAAACTTTTCAGAAATTATAAAAGAGTGGGAGTTGCTTCGATTTAAATAACTTCATAAAGTGCTTTACCTTGTTAACAGTATAATAAAAAATAGTACGCGGGGTACATGTGCATATACATACAATACATACCTAATGGTAAAAAAAACTATTGTGACATTTTTTGATTGATTGTTTATGGAATTCTTTATGCTTAAATGAGTGAACCTTAAATCTGAGGATAGATTATTTTTATTTTCTTCTTTATACAGTTTTCCAAAAAGATAATCATTCTTTTCATTCGAGGCTGACTCATTTAAAATGGTATGACTGATTTTTGGAAAACAAATTGATAACAATATCAATAAAGTATAGAGGCTGCCACGTCTGTACCGCACTAAAAGAAAAAACAAAGATCCTACCTCAGCAAGTACACAGAAACTATGTATGTATGTATGTTGCTGACTTAAATTTACAAACTCTAACTGTATTCATTTCAAGTATCCAAACCATGCTGCAAGAGATGCTGGCGAAACAGACTATGCTTATGCAAACAATCCCTTCAAGGCCATAAACACCATACCAATCTATCAATAGAACGCTTACGGCCTGAGCAATACCTACATACGTATTTTAACAATCTTAGGGCCTGAACAATACCAATGTATTTTAAGAATCCAGCATGTAAAGCACACGGAGGATCCGGTACTCTAGGAAGGGGAAATCTAAAGCACCGTATCGTAAGAGCTGGACTCAAGCAACCGGTCTTCTAATAGAAAAAATATTTCCTGACCCCAGTCGACTTCGGTATTATTAGAACTTTCCTATTATCATTCTTCGATTATTTTCTGCCCTAATAAATAAAAATACAAAAATATAAACTGGCTTAAATACATACAGGGAATATGTAGGTAATCGTTCATACCCATCCAATAGCTGCATTAAGATCCGGCACCAAGATCCAATCAGCATTTCAAAGTTTCAACCTAGTTTTATCTCGAGCAACACAAATTGCATCAGATCGTAGGAAAGGTATCCCTTTGCATGACAATAAATCTCCACTCATTGAAGATCTCTTAAAGAAAAAAAGACAGTTAAGAAGACAATAACAACTAAAAGTTTCAAGGATCAAAGTGTTTTAAAACTCAAAGAAAAAGAAATACTTCAAAACTTTTACATAAACCAGTTAAACTGATTACTAACTATGGGTAGGCAAATAGTAGCTCAAATGCCCTATAGAATCAGTGTCCGGTTACTTGACAAAAAATTGGCTACAAATGGTATTCGCTGAACATTTTTGTAAAGTTCTTACACCTCATCAACCCTCAAATACCGACTCAATACCAGAAATCCCTGACGCAACCCACTCTCTAAACAAAAGCAAAAACTTGTCAATGGCAATCAAAGACTTAAATATGAAATAGATATTTGGCAGCAATATGACTTCTAAAATGTTAATACAAGGACCACAATTGGCTTCTACACATAAAAACGCAATACTATGCCTAAATTACTTTCAATTTCTTAAAACCAATCCGAAATTTTCCCAAATCAGGCAAAGATCATACCAAAGTATGCAAGTAGACTTATGCCTTACATTATACAGCGAAATTAACGCAGTATCGATTCATCAGTACAAGAACAAGAACGCATTGTAGCCAAAATTAAAGAGCGTTCGAGAAAACACAGTACTGTCCGCCTTGACATACATAAGTCAAGTTTTCCACAGAGTCTAACATAAGGAACTGAACCACAAAATAAAGCATTTGTTTTCTCAAAACACCCATGGGCGTTTTGTTAAGTTACCTAACTAATAGAAAATTCCGCATTAAATATTAAAGTTATAAGTCTCAACTGTGTAATATCGGTGCCTGAGTTTCATAAGGGTGCTTGTTGTGCCCATTCCTTTACCTTATTTACATTTGATGTATGTACTAATATCAAAGAATATATAATCATATATTCTTTGCTAATATCAACTTTCGCGGATAATAATAATAATATCAACACAGGAATTATGTCCCACTATCACTCAATATTTTTAAATCAGCTCAAGTTAAAATCAAATTCAAACAAGTCTACAGAAGATTACTAAACTGGTAAAAACAAACGAATTATTTACTCATACAGTACCTACTCTGAGGTAAAACGTAAAGCCTAAGCTAAGCAAAAAAAAAAAAAATTTGGCGCAACAGACCGTATGTGGTCCTGGGCCTAACTTCCTTTGACCTTTTGTGTTATGCGTGTAATACTTTGTTTGCATAAACCTAAAGAAGGAAACGCTCTTGCCTAAATATCTCATGCATAAATTAGAGTCTTTATCAAGAATTATTTTTTATTGATTTGAACTATGTATGAATCGAATAAGATTGTTCAATACATTGGTAAAGAACTTCATTTTATATTCAGCACGTATTCGATAATAATTTATTGTTAAAATTTTTGGCTTGATTCAATTAACAAAATAAATAATAATAAAATTTCATGCGCCGGCGTTAAGGATTCGTGTTGCACGAATAAACACAGTATCTAGTTACTTTGTTATTGATGGTGATGTAATTGTTTTTGTTTTCTGAAGACAACTTCTATTGTATAAAGGTAAAATGTCTTGGGGACAGTGAAAAAGGCGCGGATTTTAGTACCATTTCTCAAGGGATCCAATACATTATATGGTTTTTGCGTTCTTCACACCTAATTTACCTAACCTACTTCTTTTACAGCTCTGAATTTCAATTCTGTTTCTTTTTCATTAAATCGGCACCCCTAAAATGCTTATACATACATACATATGTATATGACATCCGTCAGTTCTGCTATTACTATAATATGAAACGCTATACGAAACAACAACGCGATAATATTGCTAAAACTCATAATAATAAAAAGAGACATTTTTGCTTAATATACATACATAGTTCTTATACGAAATAATGGTTCAGATGTGTCATTAATTTGAAGCATAAGTAGAAAACTGGTTCATTTGCTAACAATACGCGTGTTTTGATGAGACGTTGCTACTCAGTAATTCTCAGTAAAGTAAAATTTAGCAAGGAGTATCACAACAAAAAATTACTGGCAATGGCAACTACTTTAGCTTCTTTGTTCAGTCAAAAGTGAGTTGCGATGTATAATTTGGAACACTCAAATTAGAGGGCGCTGAAAACCGTTTTTTTTTATTTTTAGAGTTTGGTAGCTTTTCGTAAATTGGCATTTCTTGTGTTTCGTTGAAAGAAAAAATAATTAATAGGATAAATATTTCTTCTTTGTTTCTAAAATACAAATTTCATCTTTAGGGTGAAGAAATATTTTTTTGAGCAGCGCGACTATATTGACAACTAATGTCAGGGTGATAGCGTGCAAGTGCACCCAGTCTTCAAATATTAAAAAAAGCTTTTAAGCCAGATTCACAGAGAATCGTTTTTTTGAGAAGGTTTTACTTTGCTTTGCAAAATTCTCACCAAAACACACCTTATACAAGGGAAAAGTGAAAAGTTCTCACACTAGCACAGAGATGGCTTTGCTAGCAATGAAGCAATGAATTTTGATTTGTGATGTTGGTACCAGTAGCACAAGAATAAGCTTCAAGTTTCAACTTGATCTGACAACTAATTTTTGTTATACGCCATTTTAAAATAGATGTGCTCTGTGTGATTCTTTAATGTAACTAGAATTAAGATTCGTGAAAAGGGACTTCAATCCGAGTTATATAATTATCCACCATATTTACCTTTTAGCTTCAACTTCTTTACAAATTCGAAGAAATTTGTGTCTGGAAAACGTGATATGATAGCGGCCACAGATGTGTATTTTGTAAGCCCTCCAGGATCGGACATTTGGGATGGAATCATTTCATTGGAGAAACTTTGGGCAAATTGCATTGAACTCGTAGAAAAATAAATGTATTTTTGAACTTTTTCCAGGTATGCCCTGGAAGGCCGAGTATTTTTCACATTACCTCCGTATCTCACCAATCAAAAGGATGTTCACTCGAAAATTAAGCCGCAGGAGAGAAAGTTTGACTGAAATTCCAAGGGCATGAGTTCCTCATCGTTCACAAGAATTAGACCTGCCCGAGACCTGCATGTGCAGAAGTTCAATTTGAGTCAAAAATATTATTATATTATGTATCAGACGTTGGTGGGCGCCGTGGCTCAAGTGGTTAGTGCGTTGGATCGCTGAGCGTGAGGTTCGAGGTTCGAATCCCAGAGAACACCAAAAAGTTTTTTCACGGTCCCACCTCTCGCGAATGTCTGACAAACGTCCGAGAGTCAAGAGAAAACCTCTCAATTTGCCTTTCGGATATGGCTCTAAACTGTAGGTCCCTTCCATTTGTGTGAAAAATATAACACGCACAACACGAATGGTCGCGAGAAGCTAGGCCCTGGACCACATACGGTCTGTTGCGCCAAGAATTTGTATTTGTATCAGACGTTGGTTTGTAAGTTTCGAAAATCTTCTTAAGGATGATGTTGAAGAAGTCATGACACCGCATCTCCTTGCCTAAATCCTTTTTTACATCTGAGGTCCCGTTAAGATTATTACTGACCTTGATGTTCTCTATAGATATAGAGTTCTCTATATACATAGGCAAACGAATTTGACCAGACATGCCAAAACTAGGCATGTCTCTGTATAGCTCGCCTCTAAAGCTATCTTAGGCGACATTGAAATCGATGGTATCAATTTCGACATTTTGAGTTTTCTTCAGGATCTGCCGGAGTGTAAAAATTTGGTCAGCTGTAGATTTTCTGTGCCTAAAATAGTATTGCAAATAAGATCTTATATAAGGGGCTCCTTTCTGATGGATTGGTGAATTTTTAAATGAGTTGATGTATGCTTTCTACTAGGTTATTTACTACTTTAAATAGACCGTCAGATAGCCCACCAGTGCTAGCAGCCTTGTTGGACTTGAATTTGGATACAACCATCCTCACTTCAGTAAGCCAGGCGGATGAAAATTTTTGCGTACTTTGTGCATTACAGCGAAGGGTTGGTTTTCGTCGCCACAGTGAGGATAAATAATTTACCATATTTTTAGCACTGAATATGGTTCTATTACAAGGCTTCCTTCTTCATCTCTAAAAATTAATTAATTAATTTAATCTTTTGGTCAAACTTCTAAACACCATCGGAAGAAACACGGCCAGTTCATCTGTTCCGGCTTCCTAGATGGTTCCTAGGTGGTTTTTTCAGCGTTTCAACAGGTCTTCAGAGCTTGGTGTTGGCCGTATTGAATTTTTCGAGAAGTTATGGGGTACATGATCGAGGAAGGTTTCGGCGATCTATTGCGGTTGCAACTTCTCGACGTCATATTTTTCATCGCAGTAAAATTTCGCTGCTCTGATCTTGGCTACAACAACGAACATTCAATTTCGTTGACGGTTTGTTGATTAGATGACCGCCATATACCATATACCTTCAGGAAAATTGAGGTGCTGGCTACAGTGATTTTTATCCCGCAGCAAATTCAATTTTGTCACTTGATTCATATTCCCAACTACATATTTACAAACATGCAAAGGATACTCTTTATCGTGCTTGTTCAGTGATGGTCCTATTCGCATTGATAGCAGATAGCTTAAATTTTTCACGATATACATATGTGTAGACCACAATGATAGAAAAATAACGGGCTTTTTGAAAGTCGCCCGAACGTTCGTTCACAAGCTTCTTCTCAGGACGATGTTTCGCTTGTTTCAAAACCTTAAAGGTTTCGATACGTTCAGATTGCAAGAAAATTCCGGAACTTGTTCACCAAGTGCAACATGGTCGTCGATCAGGTCAATTTCGAGGAACTTCCAATTATCTGAGTGACTCATTCGCTGCGCAGCTCATGAAGATCTCCGATATACATATGGGAAGAAGTGAGTTTAAGTCGATGGAAATAATAAAGCGGTATAATGATAACTCAGAAGGTTATTAGATGGAACGACAGATTGATGTGTTCAGAGCCTTCGGATTCACCCTGTGTGATGCAAGCCGAGTTTCCTGCCAGTGAGGTGATCCTTGAAGTAATGAGCAGTTAATTTTATGTTATATCTTGCTTTTCCCTGCTAGAGGCAGCCGCAACGACCCATAAATGAATGGCGATCAATTTCCATGGACAATTCATCAAACTTCACCGTCTAACTTACCAGATTTTAATTTGTTGGATAACTTTGTGTGGGGCTTAGTTAAACTCTAAGTTATACCGTTGTCCAACTGATGCCCAACATCAACAAGGACCATTTAACTAAGGCGTGCTCACGTTTCCGGTTCCGAATTTAAGATTCTGAAGGCGGATTTATTGAATAAATATGGATTACAGAAGTACATGTACCAAATTATATTCTAATAAACTTTCTTTTGCATAATTTGTGAACAGTCAGTTGTTTTCTTTCTCAAATTTTTCCTCAGATAGTTTCTGCACCCTCTACGTCCCTTCCATTTCATCGAAAAATATAACAAACACACAAATGGAGAAAGCAGAATCTAAACCCTCAGTAGTCTCATTTCATGTATACATTATGAAGTTTCATACTTTTTTGACCTAATCAGGTTTATCACCGTGAGGCTTGTCAGACAAACACCTGTGGTGTTCTCTGGTTGGCAGTTCTGAAAACAAAAACTTTGTAAGCATTCCTCAATTATTTATTCCCAAAGATTTATGCCATTTAACCTGTCACTTAAGCAATTCCATTTTGGGAATTCATACCAATACTATAAAATTGCACTTATTCGGTTTGACATTAATCAGGGGAAAAAACAAATTAACTGGCAGATCGACATACGCAAAGGGAACAAAATTTGAACTCTATGACACGTTTCGGTTTTAAACAGTAACTGGAATATTGGATGTGTTAAAATGATAAACTTCCTGGAATCTCGTATCTGCAAATGTAATCCCAGTGAGATGTGACAAACGAAGCAGACTGAACACATGCTATCTGAAGTGTAAATGTTAATGATTTTCGATTTTAAATTGAAACCAACACGTTACAGCACAATGTAATAATACTTACTCGTATGTACGTTCACTGAATGCCATATTCACAGAATGTAAACGGAATTTGACTTCATTGCATGTACAAATTTCTATGCGAAACGAAAAATTCGTTTTGAATTTTATATTTTTATCTATTTTCAAAATTTGATATCTTATCTATGTAACTTGTGGATTTGCATAAAACATAATACATATCTGCTCACCGGAAGCACATCGTGTTTTTTTTTTTGGACAAATACAAAAATTTACATCATCATCGCTCATGGCAGAGGGAATATGCTAAAAGCTGAATTTATCCTAAAAAGTTCAACTTGCTCAGTCTGCAGCGGAAGGAGAGCCTAGGCGATTTTCTTCTTTTTTTTTGGAGAAATACTTTGCATAAATAAATAATTCAGGCTTGTCGATGACAACGTTGACGATGCTGATAAAGACGACCAGCATGGGGGGTAAATGCCACGCATCAGTGAAAATTGATTTGAACACTTCAATGAAAGTCAAGGATAGACCCGCAGGGCTTACTCTACTCAATCATATTTTAACAATGAAGGTCTACGGCCGGCGGTACACTTCTTTTCATTCACTTATTTGCGTTTTTCTCGCATCTCCTTCCTTTTCGTCAACAATTTTCTGGAAATTTGTTTGACTTTCACTTTATGCGTGCGAATTATCTCATTCCATATTTCCTTTTTGTAATATTTAGAATGATTAAAATTTTAAGATTGTAAATTGATTGCTTCTGCTGGGATTTCTTCAATTTAACATAACGCACGATATGATCGTTTTGTTCAGTTTTGATGCAAGCATACAATAAAAATGTATTGCTTTAAAATTTATGAGATAAGCACAAATGTACGAGGGCATAAAGAAGACAAAACTTGAAGTCACCCAGCTCGTTTAAGGTTATAAAGATGAGATGGTTAAATTGTACAAGTATAACGATAAATTCAAAATTAATTCAAACTGAAAAGTAAATTTTCGGATAACTTTCTTAACATTTGTCTATTGGACATAAAGTAACTGTTTTTACAAGAAAGGATTATAAAAGTTTTAAGGCCACTACCTTAAAGGTTGGTTACACAATAGTTGATTATTTGATGGTAGTGATTTGTTGTTAAGCTTCGCAGTAGATGGGTTAACAATTTTTGTCGTATATATGACTTGCTGCCATTTGTTTTGGTTTATTTGTATAAGTTTTTGTAATGAAACACACTTCTTTTTTCCTTATCAAAATTTACAACTTTATTCTTAATTTTAAATTTTTTCCTTTTGAGGAAGTTTCAAGGCTCAATATCATAGAGCGGTCAACAAGCGACTAACTGCCTGACGACAGATTTCCTAATCTACCCTTATCATGGCGATGGTGAATTTTAGTTGTTGTAAGCAACGTAAGCGGGTACCGCTGGAGAATGATGGTAATGAAAGCAGTACAGTCGTCGACCAGACGACTAAGTTTGGATGCTAATATTCTTATCAGCGGTATGGGCACCGATCTTTCGATGATCCATAACTACTCCCCGTCTTAAGCGAAGACGTCCTCGGCTTCGTTTTTATATAATTTTATATTATGTTTTACAATATTATTTATAAAGCTTTTAACAAAAATCTTCATTAATTTTTTCCCAGTTCAAATAATAACAATATAATTTTACAAAATTTAGATACATATGTATAACAAATTCAAACTTTAAATGTTTTACTAATTAATAGATACTTATGATACATGCCTATATAATATTTTGCTTTTCGTATTACAATTTCATTAATTAACAATGCAAGAATAATAATTTAATAATATGTGTAATAATATAATCTTAAATATAGTAGCAAGTGGGAATAAGAAAACCGAGAAGTATAAGTGATTTAATTAACTATTTCCTGTATATTAAAGGAAGTGTGTCTTGAATCTATGAATATTAAAGATACAAAAAAAAGAAATTAATATGACTTAATTGAAAGCTCTTTAGCATCTCAGCTTCCTCTTACCATTTTCGTTTAATTTCTGCATAACATTCAGATTAATAGTTTTAAATAAGATTCAAAAATAAGACAATGTGTAGGGTCAATAAGTTTACCTAAGGTTGTTTTTGTGAACTTTCCTGTTGTCAATTAGTACCGTAGTCCCTAAGTCTTTTTGAACAATCTTTTCGATAAAGAGCTTCCTAAATTTATTGCCAATACGTCTATTTGTTCTTACAAAGACTTTTTCTCCAGGTTTGAATGTCCGAGTTCGTCTATTCTTGTTATGAAATTCTAGATACATTTTTTGGTTGCTAGTAATCTTTTTCCTGATTTCATCCCCCAAAGCAGTCGGAATAGAGTGGATAACATCAATTGGTCTATGGTTAATAACTGAATGAATCGTCCTGTTATACTTGGCTGTGGCAAGTAAAAGGAGTTCAGTAGTATCACTGATGTTTTTGTCTAGTTTAATACACCTCGCTATCTCGGAGAGAGTACTGTGAAACCTTTCCACCTGACCATTTGTTGCACTGTGAAAGGGTGGTGTAGTAAACATAGTTATGTCAAAATGATCCCTAAGCAGTGATCTTATGGTTTCCGAGATAAAAGATTTCTCGTTATCACTGACCAGTATTTTTGTGTTTTTGAAAAAATTGATTATTTCCAAGATTGGATCCTTTATATCAACTATTGCTCGCGATTTGATGGGCTTTACAACAGCAAATTTTGAAAATTTATCGATACACGTTAAAAAATGAGCTCCTGCTGTCGAATAAATATCTATATGAAGTATCTCGCCTGGATGATATGGTATAGGTGTTTCACCTATCTTAGGCTTAGGTGGATGTCTTTGATACTTGGCTTCGTTACAGATCTTACAACTTGAGACTATTTCCTTTAACCTCTTTCTTATCTTAGGAAAATAATAATCCTTTAAAACCTGTTGTGTGTTTTCTCGAACAGATCGATGGGCTCGATTATGCTCGGTTACAAGAATTTCTACTTGATCATTAGGGTTGAAAATATCCGTAACAAATTTTTCGGTATGACAGAACTTCACCGAAGGAAACGAGGTAAGGAGTTTGTCTTGAAGTTGTGCTAAAATAGTTAAATCGCAACAAATCGCATTAACAACCTTGGGGTTGATAAATTCTTTAAGAACCAGGACAAGGTTATTTATGTCATCAAACGTAATCGCGTGTCTCATCTGCGTCTTGAAGAGTACCTTAGTTGTTTTGAGAGGCTCTAATCCCTGATTAAGAACTATTTGATTCCTAAAGCAGTTCAATGGATTTTGGACGCTAGGTATTGTTTTCGTTAAAGACGCCTCACTATGAACTGTTATGGAGTCTAAATCTAGAGATTGTTCCAGGGCATTTATATGTTGCCGAGACAAAGCGTCGGCAACAAAGTTTTCCCTACCCGGCTTATAAAAAAATGTTGGTGAGAACTCCTCTACGAAAGCTCGCCATCTTTTAATCTTTGCGTTAGGGTTTTTATCAGAAATAGCAAAGGTTAAAGGTTGGTGGTCTGTATATATGTTCAACCGATTTACTCCATATAAGTAGTTTCTGAGCTTCTGCAACGCCCACACAATGGCCAACAGTTCTCGCTCATTCGTAGCGTAGTTTTCCTCGGCAGAGGATAATGTACGCGAAATCATTGTAATTGGCCTGCCTTCCTGAGAGAGGACAGCACCAAGCGCATGCGATGAAGCATCAGTTGTGAGGTCAAATGGCTTTTCATAATTTGGATAAAGTAGTAAAACATCTTCCGATGCTAGGATTTTTTTAATTCTGTTGAAGGCCTCGATTGCATCTCTATCCAAATCTATTCTGATATTTTTAGACGTGTTTGTTCCTACTTTACCATTCTCCCCACGCAAATACTTGGTGAGTGGTTTTGCAATTTGAGCGTAATCCCTAATAAAGCGCCTGTAGTATCCAGACAACCCAAGGAAGGATCGCAAACTGCGAAGGGTCAATGGAACCTCGTAACCCACAATATCCTTTACCTTATCCGGGCACGTTTTTACTCCCCTATTGGATACCAAAAAGCCCAGGAATTCCAGTTCCTCTTTAAAAAACTTAGATTTCGCTGGCTCCACCCGCATATTAGCTTTAAAAAGCAGCTGTAATACTCTCTCTACGTCTTCTAGGTGTTTTTCTTCCGATTTTGAAAAAATAATGACGTCGTCAATATAAACATAACAGCATTTACCTATCTCCTCTCTAAGGACATCATCTATTGCCCGTTGGAAAATGCTCGGTGCGTTTTTCAAACCAAATGGAAGTCTGCAGAATTCATATTTCCCATTATTTATTGAAAATGCGGTCTTTTCCCTATCCCGCTCGGACAAATTAATTTGGTGAAACCCAGATTTTAGGTCCAGTGTTGTAAAAACAGAAGCTTTCCCAAGATTTGCAAGAATAACAGTAGTATCTGGAATCGGATACTTATCACTAATAGTCTTAGCATTTAATTTTCGAAAATCTATCACTAGACGCATTTTTCGTTTTCCTGCTTCATCAACCCCTTTTTTATCAACAATCCATATTGGATTATTATAAGGAGATCGTGAAGGTCTAATAATTCCGTTGTGGAGTAAATTGGTTATTTCATTACTAACGAAATCAGATGCGGACATGGGATATGGGTAGGCTTTGGAATAAACCGGGTCATTGTCAGTCGTCCTAATGGTTGCAACGACTCTTGTATTGAAAGGTAGTGCCTCGTTGGGATCAGCAAAAACTCCACTGTGTCGTAACATTATTGAGGAAAACTGTTTATTTAGATCTGAAGGGATACTTTCGTTTGCTAGAGATATACTGTTAACGTCCCTACAGTAAAAATAAAACAACTTTTCCTCGCCCCCATTGTAACTTATGATTCCTTTTTCCAAATTCAACTTAGCACCTATTCCTTTTAAAAAATCGAACCCAATGATTCCGTCAAAAGTTTTGAGGTTTGGAAGAAGAAAAAATGTTGTATTTTTATTAAATATGTTTATAACGCACTTGGATGTGATAATGTTTGTTCCGTGTATAGACTTGACGAAAAATGGATTGGTAATCGGCTTGATAGCCTTAAGGAAACTTAGATTCCTAATATAATTTTTAGCAGCACCAGTGTCCACTAGGAGCTTTATTTCCTTTCCTGCCAAAGTTCGACTGACGTATGGCAGGAGGGACCTTCCCCTAAAAAATTAATATCATCAAAAGTCTCTGGTATGCCGTTACATCCCGTATTCCTATACTCGATTTGATTGTATTCATCGCCAACGTATTGCTCTCTATTTTCATCAAAATACCCGTAAATCTGGTTTGCATCATTATAATCGTAAGGATAATGTTGGTTTTCTAAATTTATGTTTGATGTTAATGGGGTCTGATTCAGATGGCTGATTTTCTGCAGCTTAGGAAGTGTTTGTCGGTCAGACTCGCGATGTCGCTTAAGCTGGCTGAGATTATTAGGATGGCCTTGGAAATTATTGAAGTTCTGCATTGGTCTTTGGAATTGATTGGGATTAGGGATTGGGTTTGACCCCATGGGTATGTGGACATTGTTGGGATTCTGTACATGTCTTTGAAAATTAGTTGGATTTCTATATCGAGAAGAGGATGGGTCTACTTCCATAGGGGTTGTCCTTGGTTGTATTTGGTTAGCAGGAATTTGTCTATAGTGGGGCGAATGATAGGGATTGAATTGATTGTGGTTATAATTTTGTCTAGGGTGGATGCTTGTTGGACGGTCGTTTTTACTCAAAAATGAATTTGCAAAATTATACCGTGCCTGGTTCGCCTCAAGCTCCTGTGCAAGAGCAAGTGCTCCTGGCATATCGGTAGGTTGGGATGAAAATAAAATGTCGCACATGGGTTTCTGCAAACCGGAAATAAAAATTCTCAATGCGTCTTGGCGGTATTTTTGAGAAAGAGATTCAATTAGGGTCTTATTGCCCTCGTGAAGCATTATTGTTTTATTAATTATCAGGGTCAATTTTTTTTCGACTTCGTCGTAAAATTCGACAATTGACAATCTACCCTGGCGCAGGGTTGACATCTCTTGCTCTATTAGATAAATAGGTTTTTTATCAGAGTACGTAAAATCTAGACGTGCTATAATTGCTTTAAAATTAAGTACTGTGTTGAACGATGACAAAACCTGATCTGCTGAACCGACGATTTTGTTCCTAATTATGGCCACTGCCTGATAGTGTCTTGAACTTCCCTCATGGGATTCGAATAATTTGTATGCAGCAAATGCAGCTTGACGCCACGATATGAATCGGATCTGTTCGCCACCAAACTCAGGTAACGATTTCACTAAATCTAATGATTCATCGCAAATTGCACCAGGTTGGATGGTAACTGGCCGATATTCCTCAACAACTGTGGGTTTTTCTAATGCCCTTAGTCGAATCGACAGTTCACCTATAGTATTCTCGAATGCTTGTCTAGTTTGCTCGACAGCGTTTTGAACTGCAGCGGTAACTATCGCTCCTATCTGCTGTGCATCCATTATTTAATCAGAATTAAAACAGTTATAAATTTGGAATTCTTTTAAACACTTCCTATAATATGTACATATGAATTAATAATAATGATTCAATTAAGTAATTGAATTTTGTATAATTTATTGAATAATTAACCAAAAAAACTGGGTATAATTTGTCGTATGCGACGAGTAATAATTTAATTAAATAAATAAATAAATTTAATAATAATAAATTAAATTTAAATTCAACAAATTCTTTAATTACCTATCTTAAAATTAGTTATGTAATTTTTTTCTTTTTTCAATGAATATACAGTTATCAGCATACAGTTATGCTATTCAAGTTTTAATTTATCAATTTTAATTATCCATCAAGTTTAATATCAAGTTACTTTTATATATAATTCTAATTATACATTTTCATAATTTAAAAAAATTAAAAAACAAAATTTAATACTTAGCTAGTATAAATATAATGATCACTGTTAAACTATAGTCCGCTTATCTCCATGTGGTTAGGAATTTTTTCTCCTCCGACAACTGAAGATGACTCATAAAGATGAGATGATAAAATTAAGTTTTACTTCTTTGTCTTCGATTTGTGTCCTTTTCACGATTTAAATAAATTTCACTTTTTTTTTTTTTTTATTTTTTTTGTTATCTCACATTTAGGCGATCTTTGAATAAGGTGTAGCACCGGCCAAAGTGTTGTTTTTTTTTTGTTTTTTGTGAGTTCATATCACCCAGTAACGCGAATTATTTATCGTTTAAAATAGTGTGGCTATAAACATTTTTTAATCACGTCACTGCAAGTTGGGCGCCAGTTTTTGTAATGAAACACACTTCTTTTTTCCTTATCAAAATTTACAACTTTATTCTTAATTTTAAATTTTTTCCTCTATGAGGAAGTTTCAAGGCTCAATATCATAGAGCGGTCAACAAGCGACTAACTGCCTGACGACAGATTTCCTAATCTACCCTTATCATGGCGATGGTGAATTTTAGTTGTTGTAAGCAACGTAAGCGGGTACCGCTGGAGAATGATGGTAATGAAAGCAGTACAGTCGTCGACCAGACGACTAAGTTTGGATGCTAATATTCTTATCAGCGGTATGGGCACCGATCTTTCGATGATCCATAACTTATACCCCTTTTTTTGAACCAGTACGCTATTTCGTCCAGATGTTTTTAGAGTAAGTTAACTGCTGTTTCTAGATTTCGGTTCGATGAAAGGGTAACGTATCGTCTGAAAAAGTGGCTGTCATTGTTTTATTATTACTTGGAGCTGGAATAGATATATGTATATATATCTATATTATATTAGATATATGAGTTAACACCGAATAAGTTCCCACAGTCCCATTCATCATTTGACGCCAATCTTCAAGATCTTATTGCACATGCCATTGTAGCAATCTGCTGACACTGCGTCTGGCTGGCAGTCATCAAAAGGGCATTCCATCACGTACGGCCCGAAATCCGAGTAGATCCATGGGATCACGCTGCTGGCGAATGTTTGCGTCCGTTAGATGTAAGATAGTATTTAAGCCTTAGTTTTAAGTCAAATTTTGTTTGTAGGCAGAATCGGTGCCAGGTTGGAAAATAATAATAAAGTTTTTTTTTAAGTAAAAATAATTTAAAATAATTTAATCTATGTAATAAGGGTCTTAACACGTTTCCTTGTAGAATTCCGGCTTCAGCTTTGTAAAGAGATGCGTTTTAATCTTTATAGAGCACATATACATATGTAAGTATCGGTCATCAATATACCATTTATAAAAATTGAAAGTCTAGTGGTAGAAGTAATTTAAGTTTGTATATCAGGCCCTTGTGCCACACTTTACCGAATACATTGGATATACATACATATGTATGTATCTAGGAAGAGTGCAGCGCAAAATAAGTTTATCACCTATTTCTCTTGCGATTTTATTCGTAATATGGTGTATTTGTTGTACATTTGAATGATTTCGTCTGAATCCGAACTGATGTCTGGGTATTGTGTTATGTACGTCTAGTACACATATGTTGTAATCGATTAGAAAAAAGTTTTTTCAAACAGTTTTAATAGAATTGGTAGTAGACTCATCGGTCTGTAGCTCGCAGGTAGTGTTGGATCTTTTCCAGGTTTGGGAATTGCAATTATTTTAGCAACTTTCCAGGATTTTGGAAAATGTTTAATGGTAAGAATTACGTTGAAAAGATTTCTTAAATATATTAGTTTTCTGGGAGTTCTTTTAGAATTTTGCCTTTTACAATTGACATGACAACTGACATGCAAATTCTGTGTAAAGAGATGATAGTCTTTAAATTTTTCAGGATCTTTTCGCAGCTAGCCTCTTCGAATTGAATAACCACATCAACTACCTAGAAGCTAAAGTTCAAGTCTATGTAGAGAAAGACCTGCAGAAGTTGATTCAGAATTTTATGCCCGAAGGTAGCAGAAACATGGTAGTGTCATCTGATGAGCACGGATCAGAACAGGAGTATGATTCAGTGCATGCAAGAAGAAGGAGAAGATTATTCATTTGAAGTGCAAACTTAAAGAGTTGTGGATCAAAGATGCGGACCCCTGTCAAAAGCCACAAGTATCGCACAATTCCAAAGACATGTAAGGCTTGCTTTGTCTATTAAGCGGAGATGACCACTGTTGGGTGGAACAATTTGACGATTATGCTCATATTCTCCTTTATGATGATCGCACAAACTTCATATTAGGAAAGAGAATCTTTAGTGGTACCGCAGGGTTATTTGTAACATTTTTGAAATTACGAAATGAGATTGAATTAAGAGACATGCTCATGGGTGAATTTGAGCTTATGGTGACAAAGGATATATTCAGTGAACTTATTGGGAGAAAGAAATGACGGAATGAAACCGTACAGCAGTATGTAATGTACAGGCAAGATATCGCGTTCAGTAATCCTGTTGAAGAAGAGGATCTACTTCAATTTAACATCAAGGATATTTCCGACACCGAAAAGTCAACAAGAGCATATTGTACAACGCCAACAACATTGAACAGTTAAGGCATGCGTTAAGAAAGAATGACAAGTTCAAAAGCAACAGTCGTGACAGTTTACCAGCTAAGCCTAGCACATTCCAGGGGCATAATCGCAACAAACATCAAACTAATCTATTACATAGGACAAAAGATCGCCCTATTAAACGAGATGCACCTGCCAGTTTTGATACTTCAAAATGAAAGCAGGACCAACGTAAAGAAAATATATAGATTCAGCGACCATTATCAATGTTTCAGATCAGGAGAACATCAGCTTAAAGCAATAGCGGTCCTCAGCAGCTAACGACTTTGAGAAGGATGTCTTTTATTAATTCGTTCATGGCCATGCCACCTGCCTGTGTATTTTATTCTTTGGCAGTTCAAAGATTTGGAACGTGCCATCCGTTGAAATTAAAAATTCTTTTGATTCTATGCAGCAGGCAATCAATTAACTTAAAAAAATTCCCAAATTTCACCAACTTTCTGCTTAGTCGACTATTATAGCCCTCTGTAGCGCTTGTTGTTCTCATGGGAGACCTGAACACAGATACAGCTGAAGGAGTTTCGTAAACGTATATACATACATACATACATATAAGTTACCGTTAAATTCAGAAATCCAGTTAGTGTTACAGTGAAGGTGCCGTGAAATAATGCCGAGCGGAATAAGGCCGAATTTCAAATTTCAAAATTATTTCCCTTTATGAAAGCGATTTAACGCCGAGTTTTGAGATTCGGTCTTACTTCGCTTTCAAAAGCAAATAAAGCCGAACATTGGTTTACGAAATAAAACCGAGTTCGAGAGAGAAGGCAAGAGAATTAGCAAAGCGAACTTTATTGTAATCAAAATTCGTATATTGCAACTCGACGTTCAGTTACCTCATTAGTTCGTGATCTTTGAGTGACAAACGTCACTCAATCAATTAAATAATGGCAAATTTGGGTGAATCGGTCCTTTTATTAACTTCCCAATGGGAAGTTGTTGTAATGGGGCCGATTTTGTGAATCGCGAATTTTGACATACCTCCACGTTTTAAGGTCACCTGAATCCAAATCCAACGTTTTTACAGAGATGTCTGTGTGTGTGTATGTGCGTATGTGCGTATGTTCGTATGTTCGTATGTGCGTATGTTCGTATGTGCGTATGTGCGTTCGGAATTATCTTTCGCCTCGATTATCTCGAGAACCAAAGATGATATGGACATGGGACCAGGTTCATTTGACGCGTAATTACGTAACTAAGAACTGATTAAGTTTCCAGAAAAATCGGTCCAGTAGTTTTTTGTTAGTAATTAAATAACTAAAAAAATAAAGGCAAACTAGCTGAATTTTGAAATTGATGATTTGTACTATTCATTCGTGCAGATTCTAAATACCTTCGTAGTGATTTTTTTTTAATATTATAATTGTATGTTTTACCAATTTTTTTATGAATGTCGTAGCAATTATTTTTAAAAAAATATTATTAAAAAAAATACTTATGAACAAAAACTAGATAAATGTGTAGAATTTTCAATTTATAAAGTAAAAGTTATTTTCGATGAAACAATGCTTTTTTTCATTTCTATAAGCACATATAAATAGTATTTATGAAAAAATATTGTTATTTCATATTTTGATAAGTCTTATGTAAAGTCGATTTCTTCTATTTTAAATCCGATTTAATTGCATATGTTGTGTATGGGCTGATTGATGTTATGAGAGCTTCATCAATTTCTGCTAGTTATTATTTTTTTGTGACAAGCCAATATGGAAATGTTTGTTGAAGATGATAAAATTCTTGAGGATATGGTTAATAATCTCCTACTGATGATTTTTGAACGGTTCATGGTGAAAAGCAGTAGTTTTGTGATGTCAGTCTTGAACAATTCATGAAGAAAGTAAATTGTATTGTGCTGTTAGCTGCGTAGTCTGTTATCAATATTGTTGTTTAGTTACTTGTAAGTAAAGAAATGTTAATTCAGCATTCTTAGTTGATGAGTGGTATTGATGAGATATCTCCAAGTTGATGGTTTCTTGATAACGTGAAGAAGAAAATTTCATTGTTCTTCAAACATCGTATTAATTGTAGAAGCAAGTGTTTATGTGTAGGCCATTAGCGTTTGGGATTGAGCTTCATTTAACCTTTTCGTATGCGCAAAGATCTTTATCATGTGAAAATAATATTTCAAAGTTCATTGACATAAACAGAAGACTTATAAAAATGAAATAACAACATTGGTACATAAATAATTGTTTAGCGACGAAAAAAAAAAAATATATATAAATACTGTATATACATATAGTATTATTTCAAATCTGTTCTCAATTTTTACGTACAACCAATTTTCTATCCTTCTTCGTAGCAGTGCTGGTGCTTCCTCGATGATAAAGTAAACCTATAAAAATAAAGGAAAAATATACCCTTATGATATCTTTATCTTCCAACTTTGTATTGGAAGCAGTTATTGGCATTAGTCATTGAGTCCTGGGAAGTTAGTCGTGTGGACCTTGCGGGTCGCACCCAGACCACATTTTATGAAATTTGTATTTGCGACGGTTTTAGTAAAGGAAGTGAACTTCTATATATTCCTGAAACCAAGCAACTTTATAAAATAAAAGCAGCTCTAAAATAAAAGAAATAGTCCGTTCCCTTAAACTCCCACATCGGCTTCTGAAGTATGTGCACTTTTTAAAATCAGAGCGTCATGAATGATTTCGGTATGTCTCGGTACAAATGTAGTGAGCCATTCTACAGAGGCACTGTTATCGAGCGAGGCTTTTCGTATTCGATCTTCATGTCACCGAGTATTGCTAAAGAAATACAGAAAGGGTGGCAATGGTGTAGTGGTAGCGTCAACGTTTGTCGAGCTGATGGTTCACAGTTCAATCCCTGGTGTCAGCAAGCATTATATGATAAGAGGCATTCCGATCAATTGCGAAAGTTTGTGACAACACTACTGCGAAGGCATAACACTGGCAGTAGGTTTGTCATATGGCTGGAGAAATTGATCGCTCTGTTGATAATTGATATGCTCATGACATCAGGTGGATCGGGAAAAAAATACTGTGAATCAGAAGCGAAGGCAAAAAATACATGACAGCATCAAATCTCCCCAGTTATTCTGGACACCACCCCTGGAGCTAATGTGAAACCTAATACACCTGAGTTTCAAACCACTACACCAATCTCTTTCTCACTCTCTCTATCTATCTTTCAACGCCCGCACCAGGTGAATACATGTAAAAGGGTATTCATAACCCCTTGAGCGAAAAAAAAAAAAAAAAACAGAAGTTACCCAACGGAAAACATAAAAACTATCTTCTGGACGGTACTTTCAACGTCATCACATCTTGCGGCTATTAGCAACTCCTCATAATACACTTTGCTCATGACGATCATGTAAGAATACCTATTACATTAAAATTGATAAGCTTTTGATGAAACTTGTTTGTAGGCTTACCCATTTATTTATATATTAATGAGCAATAAATCGGAAGAAATGTACTTGCATGCATTTCAGTATATAGAAGCCAATTTGTTCAAATTTAGTCCCAGTTCTTTCGTGACCGATTTTGAAAAAGGCTTAAGAAATGCTTCTGCTAAGTACACAACTTGCTGGTTTCATTTTTGTCAGGCCATAAGAAAAAAATCATCTAAGCTGCCAGGATTCATTGCTTCTATAAATAAAAAAAAGGAAGCAAAGCGCCTTTACCGCAAATTTTTAGTTCTTCCACTTTTAAAACCAAATGACATGCACTCTGCATTTGAACTATGAAGTAACGAACTTCAGAGAGCAGTGGATTAATATTTAACATAATGATTCATGTTAAAAAGTTTGTTACAGCGAATTTTAAACTATTATTTTTCGGCCGTTCCATTTAGAATTTGAGGAAATAATAGTTCAAAATTGTCATTATGACAGCTCGGCTTTATTTCACGGCACCCCATCGTGCTTCAAGTTTATTTTTACCGCCCTCAAGTCACTGACACTGTCGGATGGAATTGTAAGTAAAGTACATTAAATGAAGAAATTGGATTTGTTGAAAAAAATTTTAACATTGACCTAAGTGAATTAGACATAAAAGTTAATGAAACTATATGATGTTCGGGAAAGTATAAAGGAGGTCGTAAGACCAGCTTTTTATCCAGATTTCGATAAAGTTTTGTTCAGAGATAAAATTGATTTGAAATAAAATTTTCTCTGATTGATGGTTCAATAAAGTACACCTCTTTTACTACCCCGATTGATTAGTTTAAACTCACAAAAATGCCTCTTCTCTTTTTGAGCGGTATATGAAGCATTTATTTGGTAAAATGATTTCGAAATCGAAAATTCTGACATATTTAGATGACATCCTCGTCGCAACTGAAACAATCGAAGAACATCTAGTTGTTCTTTAAAAAGTCATTAATATCGTTGTTAACAAAAGCTCTCAGTCCAGGTTGGGCAGATGTCGTTTCTTACAAAATGAAATCACATATCTAGGTTATAGAATAACCGAAGCTGGTATCAACCCAAACGATGCAAACCTCAAAGCCATTCAAAGTTTTCTATTACCTACCTCTACTAATGATGTTTATAGTTTTCGAGGACTTTGTCATTTAGGGGTCGAGAAATGTTTTGAGCACCTGTCTGAAATTTATTGGTTTCCCAAAATAAAGGACAAGATAAGAACAATTATACCTCTCGTTCCAACAAAAAACATATTCTAGTGGTAATTGATGATTTCACCAAGTTTACAAAGGTATATTTGGATGGAAGCACTCAAAGTAAAGAATATACTCGTATATCTTGTTAAAAACATATTTTGCAAATTTTTCTGACCGTGAGACTTGTTTCACCTCGAAAGAGTTTGCCGAGTTTTTGAGTGATAATAATATTCAGCATGTCAAGATGGGAACCCACTCCTCCAAATCTAATAATGAGGTGGAACGGCTTTATCGCATAATAACACCTATGTATGCTAGCGAAATAATGCAAAACTTTACCGCTAGTGATTGGGATAAAAATATAGATAGAGTTGAGTTTGCTATTAATAATAGTGTTGACCGAAGCACTGGTTTTACCCTCAGCACCCTACATTATTTGTCAGAGAAGGCTCAGGAATACATCGAAAGGGAACAAACGCGAAATAAAGTTTATTATAATAATCGTCATAAAAGTCCGACAAAATATAAGCTCAACTAATTCTTAAAGGGGCTCTAGACAATTAATATTATTGTGCAATATATATTGGTTATGCTTTCAACTAATCCGCCAAATATAATTTTCTTACCAATTTTAGTATTGAGGTCCCCAAATATGCTTTTGGCTTGTACTCCAGGCAGTCACCGTAGGCACCATCGAATAGATCATAAAATTTCTTTTTGATAATCGTTTATTGGCTTAAAGTTCATAACTCTTGACCTGAACCCTGACCAGGGCTTCCATTGACGATTGGGTTTTTAATGAGCACAATCGAAGGTGGCTTAGCTCTCCAGGATGTAGGTAGACTAAACGAATGGCCCCTGATGTCTGTATGAAATCGGCGGTTTTCTTGCTATCCCTTAGCAGGTACATAGGACTGTAGACAACTTACTGGCTTTCTTATGGGCCACTACATCTTTGCCAAACACCTTAGTGTGCTTAGTGTTTAAGTGATACTCTATCTGCGACGCGAAGGTAACGACAGGGCGGAACATTTTGTATGCGATTGTCCTGCCTTTACTCGGATCAGGTGGCGAATTTTCGGTGCTGATGAGGTGAGTGATGATGATGTTAGCTCCTCATCACTAAAGCTCTTCTCGACTTCCTACGAAAGACGAAATGAGCACAATCTATAAAGTAAAATGGGGTCCTCTACCTGGTAGTATAATGGACCAGTTTTTGAGTCTGAGTGCTCCAGTAGGGTGTGCCCACCCCGACAAAAAAAAAAAAAACTTTTCATACAAGGGGGAGAAAAATGTTTGAAAGAGTAGCACCATCTCTGGATCTTCTCATTTAAAATTCTCTCAATAACAAAAAATACCAGAAGATGGTCCACGAAAATACTTCAGTGGGTAAAATTCGAACACTTAAGAAAAATTTCGTTTTTTTGCACAAAGATAACAATATCAGAACTGACGCGGTGCGTAGAACACTCACAAACCTCAATATCCATAATACCCTGACCAATTGGATTGTGGAAATTGTTGAGAATAGCTACATATTTGTATTATCACGGAGCACATGGGTAAGAGGTTAGAAGTATACGCCTCTATTACTCCTTGAACTCAGGTATAATGGTGTCAAGACCATCGCTTATGCGGATGACGTCATATTGATGGCTATGGGCAAATTCCTCCCTACCCTTAGTAAATAATTGAAAGGTGCGCTGAAAACACTAGACACCTCGACGAAAAGATGTGAACTAGCAGTCAATCCCCAGAAAACCGAGCTGGTATTATTTACTAACAAAACAAGATTATCCACAGGGCACACTCCCCTTAGAATCTTAGACAGTACCAGATATCTAGTCCTCGTACTTAATAAGAAGCTGAACTGGAAGCCTAGCATAAATGAAAGAATGCAAAAAGCCACTAAACCACAAAACACGTACTAACTCTGTCTTCACAGATGGACCAGAGATGAATGAAGACGTAGGAATCTTTTCTGAACAGCTGAGCATATCCAAATCAATTCGCCTCCCAAGCCACAGCAGTGTTTTTTTCAAGCGGAGGTCCTAATAGTGGCAACAGCCGCCCGTGAAACTGCGATGAAGGGGCAATACCACAGGAAAGTATCACCTTTTTCATCGATAGCCAGGCAGCAAGAAAAAAGATTTCTGCGATCGAAATAAAATTCAAGCTTGTGAAGTGCTGTCGTAAAGAGCTTAAGGTTCTTGGAACACAGTATAAGGTTTCGCTCTGCTGGGTCCCTGCACATGAAAATATACCAGGTAATGAGAAGGTCGACGAATCGGGTAGAAGAGGTTCGGAATCCACATCAGAACAACCCGACACCTCGGTGACTATCCCGCCTTGAAGCATTAAGACCCTAAGGGGGCTAACATCAGATGGTCCTCTCTAGACACTTGTGTGATCACAAGAATTATATGAAAAGAATAGGAAATCATTTTCTACCTTGATAGAAGTCATCACGGGGCATAACTCTCTGCGGTACCACATGAAAAAACTAAGACTAATGGAAGAGGACTCGTGGATATGGATTCTCTGTCACTGCCCAGGTCTTATCCACCTTAGATTTAAATTTCTCGGGCGATACTTCTTCCGTGACCTAGAATGACAATGACATCTTGATGGATGTTTGCTAGTTCAGAGGAAACATATGGGCAAGGGACGTCTTTCCCCTATGAGTACGACAATGGGTCTGTATTGACTGTTAGGCGTTGTAGATTTCTTCCCCCGTACCTAATCTTACAAAGATGAACCTCAAACCCTCTTATTGTATCTCTCCTATGCTTAGTATAAGTACAATTGGTCTGCAAGGTTGATTGATAAAAATAATTTATTTTCACACGTTCACAGTCTACAGTTTACCAATTATATACACGAAACAATATTGCGGAACGTCTGAAGCTCGTGCGGCTTCATGTCTACGACATGGTGCGTAGGATGTAGTTGTCACTCGTGGACAGCTAAATATTAAGCAAATTAATTCAAGCGTACTAATACATAAACATGTACACTCAAACAGTTTTATGTTGAGTTTAAGGCCAGACAGTCGTGATTTTGTTCACCTAAAAGATAAGCGAAAGTTAATGAACTACATACATGTTCTCTCGGATAATATCCAAATACAGGTGTATTCATTAATACGAGTGTGAAAAATGTTGTTTACTTTATTTACCTTCAGATAAGTAGATACTCATGACAAAATTCACAATCCATGTGTATAGAGTAAAGATAAAGGAGCATGTACTCTGAGTATGTTTCGTCACTAATTTTTCTATTCAAAACGCTTAGGCAAGTAGATTGCATTGGTTAACAAACATATGCGTAATAGAAATATTTTCCTTTGTCGTTTGCCCCTGAGCCTTACATGGTACTCCTAACCTTCTGATGAAGTATTTCATAGGTTAAACCAATTTCTTTAAAAAAAAAGTGTCAGACTGCATTGGACAGACGATCAAGGAAAAAGTTTCTACTGCTTTGGATTGTGAATTTGCCGGTAATATGCTTTCAAATGAGAGTGAGTTGCCGCTCTTGACCGGTTGTATACCACCGATAAGTTTTTCGTTTCGATGAAAAAAAGTCACGATGGTACTTCATTAGAAGTCTCGAAAAAGCAACAAATAACTATCTTCACCAAACATGCAGAGTTTGACTTTAGAAACAATTAATAAAAGAATCAATCAAATAAAATATTAGAGGTTTGGTGTTAACCAGTTGAATGTATAAGTAAATTGCACCTGAATTGAAACTCAAACGCCTTCATCAACTGACTTAATATAAAACTGCGAACTGCACATTCGATTTAAGGATGGCTTCTGTTTATTTGCTAAATCAAGTTTAATTTTCCGAGGGACGAATAAACAGAGCCCGATGCTCTCGATGAAATGCATTTATCCATCCACCAAGTTTGTGGGCTTCGATTATCGTTCTTTAAATGATGAAGGGCATCTATTTCAAAATTATTAATTACTCGACTTCAAAGGCCACAACTCAAAATCACTGCAATATTTAAACAGAACTGATGACGCTGGACGTCGATATAAGGTTTTTACGGTCTGCTACAATCCTTTTGAGTTAGTGGAAAAGCACGTACGGATTTCAGATGAACTAAACTTTTCCAGAACACTTAACTTCGTGAACTTGCGTACATATGTAGTAAGTCGATTAAAAGAAATAAAAAATGTCCCACCAACTCACATCATTTCTGATCAAGGGCAAGGGCTTTTTTGTTTAAAGTTTTTTAGACGATTTCACATCTACATATTCTTTGTAGACTATCTTTAGGCTTCCACATTAAAACTTGTCCATCATAATTAAAAACCGAATATTTGAAGAAGGAAAGTAATTCCTTAACTAAGTACATACCATAATCCCCCTTTTCATGCGGTCTAAACTGATGCAAACCTCATAGTCGGATATGTCTGCAGAATAGTGTAAAATGTATTTTTGTGGAGTTTTTGTATTTTTTAAATAAAATAGATGTAATTGAAGTCATGTTTACAAACAATCGTGAGTTGAAAACCAACTACTTCGTCCCTGCTGCTTATACATTCCTTGAACAATCTCGCAGCAAATCTTATGAATCATTTACTACAAAGAACCCCATTGACTCGTTGACTTCTGCATAACCAAAACATCATATGTACTAAGTAATCTAAACATGAAATTCAGCCCTGACCTATCATCTATGTAAACCCCCATAATTTTAGAATATACAGCTATCATAAACCAAACACTCAAAGATCCACATAATGTATATAATTATTACAGCAAGATTGATGAAATTCTTATTTTCACTTCCTGGAATTAGAACCTAACAACAACATACCACTCAGATCAGATTGAGATATCGAAAAGTCGATTACATACCTCAATGACATTATAAATCAAGAAGCGTATAGATACACTAATAAATGGAGTTAAAAATACAGTGTACTCTCTCATTACGGACACACCTTATAACCGGACAGATTTCAAAGAACCTTTCTTTTAAATGTCCTTTTGTTTGTTTTCTCATAACCGGACACCTCTCATAAGCGGACACATTTCTCAGAACACATTTCTCGGAACCGTCGGTGTCCGCTTATGAGGGAATACACTGTATATTACAACTATACCCCAGACACCGTACAAAGACTGATAAAAGAGTCGATTAAGATAGAAGTGGGAGGTAACCAGGGCTCCTTTAGATAAAAGAAAAGATAAGAGCTAGCTATGCACTTTAGATAAGGCTCAAGCACTTTCTAAAAGTATGGCAAGTTTCAGAAGTCTTAGTCTATACGAAGGAGAAGACACTACGGTGCCAACATCGTTTACTATTTTTAACTTTACTCCTCATTCTGCCGAAAATTTTTAAAAATAAGCCTCCTTCTTAATAAAAATTACCTGTCGGAACGAAAGTTCTATGCAAAGTGTAACGACGAATAGTGAAAGCTACGCTCAATACAAGTCAAAGTGTCCCAAGGCTACCCTTAAAGTCACTCTTTCTCTTCCCTATTCAGGGCCGTTGAACCATCTGTTGTCTGAGAGGAGAGCCTCGTTCTCCTTTGTGGGTACCCATCTTCAATCCCTTATATCTGATGGCTCAAGAATCTTTCCGATTTTAAAGGCGGCATATTGTTTGTATTAACGGTGACTTTGATTTTGAACAGCAAAGAACTATCAGCGAATTTGCCCAGGAAAAAGTTCTATTGACTATCATCGTATGATTGTTGATGATTGTTTTCGCAAACCTGGCGTCTAGAATAGAAGCTTCCAGCTCTATACGAGGAACGGATTTTAGCTTGCTTGCCGAATGGAATGGTATTTTTATGCAATTTTTTTCTGGAATAAGACTTATCCATTTCTGCGATAAGACTTATCCATTCCTTTCATCGGATAGAATGCACATTTTCTATATTCATATCCCAATCAACAAAGTTGTTGTTTTAATTTTTTTGGTCTATGTTTATAACATAGCTTGCTATTTGTTTGAAAGTTTTTGCATTTGCCTTAATTAAATTTATTTTCAATACCCTACAGCCCCCTTTATGCTTCCCTTTTGGTACGAACTGTATACCCAAGGAGGCCTATCGTGAATGTTTCAAAAGTAAATAGCTATTGATCAGATTAAGATATCCACCACGTGCCAAGAAATCTTTCTGCCCTGCCTGCGTTATCAAATTTGTTGATTTTATATTCACATCAGCAGCCTTTTCTGATACTGATACTGAATCATTTATTTGAGTCCGAAAGGAAATGTCGATTTTGAAATCCTGCTTGCGCATGAACATGAATTACTGTCGACACTATCTAGGTAATCATCGACGTAATGGTTCGCAATAACAGTTTTGACTGCTCTGAGAAACTGATCGCCAAACTCCCTTGCATTTCTATTTTTTATATATTGCATGCAATATGGCGAACAGGAACAGGAGTTCCGGTTATTCCAGAAGAAAATTGTCGGCCATGATTATCTACCTATGTGTGCCTGGTGGTAGGTACATCTCACAAATGTCTCCAGCAAGCACATATGTACATATTTCGTCTATCTTAAGCGGAAAAGAATAGAAATTAAAATTTAAACTTCATCAGGACCCGTAAGAGGAACTAAGTTGAGTGAAATCCCTCTACCTTCGCCGACCTTTGGACTTTATTTAGTTTGTTTGGTTTCCAAACCGAAAAAAGTAAATACCATTTTTCATGAAATCTTATATGCTAGACAAAAACTGCTTTAAATTAACTTAACTAACTTAACTACGATGTACTAACTTACAGGCCCTATGCCGGCACTCTTAGCTAAACTTAATTCTTATACTAATGTCTTTCGACGTAACCTAGCTTAAATTAAATTATTTAAATAACTTTACAAACTATTTAACTAAGAAAAACTACTAACAAAATATTACTAAAAAATTACTAAAAAGACTTTTATAAGTAAATACCAAATCGGGTGCACGTTCACTTAAGTTTTTGACTTGGTATAATTTTGTGGTACATATAACATTTCCTTTCATATTGCTTTATTGTATGGTCAAGTTATTTGCGGAAGTAAGAATAAAAATTTCCAATTGTTTCTTGTATTTGGTTTCAGGCAATGGTGTCTACAATTATTTAACCATTTAGCGACGTGCTCTTCCGTGAAAGGATTTCCAAAATCAGACTCATTCCCCTCATCTGAAGTAAGTTTATCCAGTATGAAGTATTTTTTGTTGTTATAATCCCGATTTCGTTGCTCTCAAAATTTTGTTTCCTCTTCTAAATTTTTTAGAAAGAAGTCCTTCTGCTCTTGCGACGAGTACTTAGAAGTCACCTTTGAATTGGATTTTTTCTATCCTGGTTTGGACAAACCTACCGCGGTAAGATTACGAGGGTGGATCATTGTTATAAATGGAACTGAAAGAGTAGTGCAGTTTATAACAGTTGCGAAGTAGTATTAGGGGGTCTGAGGGTTTTGGAAGTACCTGGCTGACCGATTTTTTAAGTTACTTTCTTCGATACTGTGTTTTGTTAATACTAATAATACTTATACATACTTGGCGCAACAGACCGTATGTGATCCAGGGCCTAGCTTCTCGCGACCATTCGTGTTGTGTGTGTTACACTTGTTCACACAAATGGAAGGGACCTACAGTGTTGAGCCATATCCGAAAGGCTAATTGAGAAGCTTTCTCATGACAGTTATTATTCTCGGACGATTGTCAGACATTCGCGAGAGGAGGAACCGTGAAAAATCTTTTTGATGTTCTCTGGGATACCGTTCAGCGATTTGTTGGTGCCAATAATTTTCGCAAGACCAACGCTTGAGCAATTTGACAGTGTCGTCAACCATTGCATAGCTATAATTATACATATCTTCAAAGACATCGTGTTCGGTACATTTCCCGAAGTTGAAGAGCACAGGCAGTGATTCGCCAAGGGATGCATTGAGTACAAAGGCCGGTACGTCCATGGATTTATTGGGCGTCTAATTCGGATCGGCAATGTATCCTATGGTTCAAAATTTGTTTTTTTAATAACGCAAATTGCTCACTTACCTGTGGTTTAGACGTTGATTACGTGGAAGGATGATGGTGTTGCAGGTGTGCCAAATTATTGCCATGATAGTTTAGTGACGAATACGAGATCGATGTGGACTAGTCCGGTGATAAATGAATGGGCTTGGAGACGAATGTGCGATTGATGTGAACTGGGGCAGATGTAGGTGGACGATTGATCTCGGCTGCGTGATTGCGGTATTTGGCAACCAAGATCCAACGATGCTCTGCAATGTACTTGCACAGTTGCATACGTTGTGCTTCTAATCACAAGTACCGAGTACGGTCGCAATCGTCAGAAACAAAAATTAAATTTTAATTTTTTGACTGCACCAACAAATACAGCTTTCCGAACATTAAATAGTCAAATGAAAAATTAAAAAATTCCCTACAAATATATTGGATATAGGAATATTAATAAATACAATATATATTTTTTGTAATATAAATATTTAAATATTGATTCTATTTTTATTTTTGCCCTACGCGTCCTATCTTCTTGCTGGTCTCCACCAATTTATATCTGCTCATCTAGCTCATTACTGCCAAGTTCGGTTTTACAGTCTTGAAATAAAAAAGCATAAGACCAAAAACGTGTTATCGAAAAAGAATGAACCGTTTGTCAACCGGCGACTTATGTAGTTAAAAAGATCATCTACATCGGAACAAATGTAAATTTTACAATAGACATACTCATGGAAAGGTGTGCCAACCAGAGAGCATTCATGCAACTTTGTACCACATTGTAATTTTCTAGCTTAACAATCCCTAAAATTTATGACTGATGTACATATGTATGTAAGTTAGGACATGTTCCAACGGCTGCATATACCCGTACCTATTATTTCCCTATGTTGTACACGATAGATTCAAATGGAATAGGATACAAAGAGGTCTTCATTTAAATGATTAGTTTGTTTTTGACGTGAGATAATAACGTTTTCTGTCTATTAGAATACATATTTCAAAAGAGTCAACATTGTTACTCCAACGAATAATTACATATACATGTAGACATACATACGTGTATGTACATACATAAATATGTATATCATCAATGCACTTTCAGTTCCCTTAAATATTCATATCGTAATGCAAAAGATTGTACTACTGGGTGCGTACTCTTTTGAAGACACATTTTATTTTCACTCACTTAGCTTTGATTGCTGAAATAAATTAACTTCTTTGTCAGCCATTTTACCTGTTTTGTGGAGTACTTACTCCTCATTTATGTAAGTGATGGGCCACATTTCCTTAAAATTTTTTATCACAAAGTCCGAACCTAATTATTCGCTTGAATGACTTTATCTCTTCACTCTAGTTATACATCTTTGTTCTAATTATAGTACCTATTTTTACGTATACATATCAACAGCATTCAGCATTTATTCATATTGCTCTGAAGTTTATGAGTTAATCCTTTATGATAACGTGTATCAGTATTTTCATATTCCGAATTTCGTATCCTTACTTTTCCCATTTAATTTCCTCATGGGGAGGTAAATGAATTAATTCCCAGCGCTTGAACATCTAAATTTATTTTTCAAGGGCAAAGGTGGCAGTGATGTATAGGAATGTATGTACCATATAAAACACGATATATTTGTTATGGGAAAGAGGATGGAGTACAAAACTATTCCGAAATCGAAATTATGGTGTGAATAACGGTGATAACTGAGTTACTCAATATCTGTTTTCTCATGGCGTTGACTTTTTATTTGAGTTTTGTTTCTTTTGATTTTTGAATTATAAGATTTGTTTTTTCTTTGCTTTGGCCGAACTTGCGATTAGAACAGAGATAACGGTCAAACCGAGCTGTCATTCTACCCGCTCTTTTGGACATTTATACTCAGTACAATTTGGTGATTCACTACAGCTTTTGCAATAGTCATTGTGCTGTACACCGAGGCACATGTATCTTGATGAACCCGACTGATGGCTTCATAATTAATTTTCTTTCTTAAAGAACTAATTGGAATTGCTAGACAATGATGAGCCTGAGATGCATACAGCACCGACCCTTTTCGTGCAAGCTCATAAGCCTTTCTTTTCCTGCGAAAGCCAGGTGCCCTGGCTCAACGCATTGGCTCTGTATATCCCGCTTAAAAGCGATTTGCAGATCTTCACAAACCTCAATCTGACTATAGAGTTCAAGGCCTTTACGATATATAGACTGTAATCGTTTTACCACATACTTATGTATATTGTTCATACTTATGGTCTCTGCAGCCTGTGAATTGGCGGTGATCTTGTCTTGAAAGACACTGCAGTTGTTGATAATTATAAAAAAAGTGATTTATTCTTAATACCCTGCAATAAACTCCAGCTTCTGTGCCAAGGTCCATCTTAGAACTATCGGAACCATTAGAACTATCCACCTGAATAATATTGAAGCATGGCCATTGGGGTTCGATGGCAATAGTCGGCTTTCTATTATCCTTATACCCGTTTTGGCCGTCAGACTGCTGCAGTATAGAACAAGCGGCACATAGCCGGCCCACCAAGGCTTGCTTGAAACCCCAATTATTACTGAACGCCTTTTTGCAAGAGTAGAGAGCTAAGCTTGCTTTCCTGATGCGTTCATCAACGTTATCCTTCCAGTTTAGTTAGGAATACATGATGTCTGAAGATAGGGATTGATATCTTTTTGTAAAAAGAACCACCTTCGTTTTCGAGCGACTGACTCCGAGTCTCTTGCCGCTGCTGCAATTATCCACTAATTTTAAATAATGTTAATTTGAGTCTATCACTCAGGAACGAAAAGAAATTCTCTGAAACCAGGATGCCCTCGTCGTTAGCGTTTAAATTCGCGTAGAAGCCGTTTTCCTTCCATTTTCTTACCAAAATCTTATCCACTACAAGAAGCCCTATTAGGAGAGATAGAGCTCTGCCTTAAGGAATTCCTCTGCAGACCCTCTTCCGGATAGTAGCATCTCCTTGTTTTGAGGTTATTGTTCTTGATTTGACTATAAGTCAAAGCCGGCACTCAGCTGAGCTCGTTGTAGGCTGTTCAAGATAGCATCAGCGCTCACGTTGTTAAATGGTCATTTAATGTCTCTGAAATCCCCAGGACTGAATTCATTGAGATGGCGAGATCTTTTTATGGTTGATACAACCCCGTGTTTTCAGCAGAAAAGACGACAGATTGATCGGTCTAAAATCCTATTTGACTTGCTTTCCCTGCTTTGGGAATGAATATGACACGCATCTTCCTCCATGCTTTAAGAACATTCGAATGTTATCAAATCCTGGTGCCTCATATGGAGCAAAAGATTTAATTACCCAGGCTATCTTATGCTCGTCTGTAATTTTGCCCGTCTTCTTCGCGTTTATTCCAGACTTCGGCTCTGAAATAGGTTGATCATCTCCGGAGATTAGTGCGCATTCGGGAAAGTGTGTGCTCATTAGAATGTAAAGCGTTTCCACATACCTCTGTTGAATTTTGACCAGTTTGTTCCACGCGGATTTCTGATAATTCCCTTCCCACGAGTAATTAGTTGTAGTTTGAATAGCATCCTGTAATGGTCAGATATTAACGCATTATTGGAGATAACTTTACATTTACGACTTCAACAGAGCTCTGTTCGGATACGAACGTAATATCTAAGACTTCCTTTTTAATTGACAATTTCGTATACAGTCATATACATAAAGAAGTTATAACATCTTTATGAAAATTCAATTTAAAAGAAATTGTGAATGATTAATCCTTCTTCCATCCAAATAAACAAATTTGAATTCAACATCAGTCGTATATTTTTTCTCTGCTGGAATAATTTATTTCGTAATCATTTTGATTAGAAAGGATAATCTGTGAAGGCCATCGGTCCTACACACCAACTAAATAAAAAGTAAGTATGACCCTCAGTCTTTTTGTTTTGGAAAAGGCAAACTAAACCCATAAGCCACTTAATTTCGGTGGCTTGTCAATCTGTAGCAATTTCTTTATAGGGCAAATAAAGAATTATTGGTAATTTTTATTTGAATCGATTGCATTGAGGTATAATTTCATTTATTAAATTATCAAATGATAAGTGGTTCATCTAGCTATGATTTGATTGAGCGTTTTTAATGCTTTTCAATCAACGCCCTATTTTGCGCACAACCTCTGTTTACGAGTATTCATTCCCAGGAGTATATACAAAGGTGCAACTGATGGCAATTTTACATATGTGCAAAACATACATCCAAGCAATACCTAAAACACTAACTTGACAAAAATAAGAAGGCTTGTTCAAAAAGAAAATTTCTTACCTATCCCGACTATTCTTCCTGCTAATATCAGTAAGTTGCTGAATAAAGTTGAATGTAGAAGTTGAAATGTATATTTCTCATTAATGGATCAGTTTTATTAAAATGTATTTATATTTAATTAAAAAAATGGGAACCTGTTCCATCGAAAGCAAGTGTTAAAAAGTGGGTAGCCGAATTCAAACGTGATCGAGAGAACGCTATAGACGACCCAAGCTGTGGAGGACTATCAACTTCATCTACAAAGAAATACATGGAAAAGAATTGTGCTCAAATTATTGGGAACAGCAGATTGAAGGTAAGATAGATAGCTGAGATATCGGCATTTCGTATAAATGTATCCATATCGCCATCAAAATAAACCCGCTATTTCAAAACAGCAATCAAAATAATGGAGAAGATCTGCATCAGCAACCTCGAAAAAAACTAAACTTTCATGGTTGCCGCAATGCTTGAATCTGTAGCGTTGGTCATAAAAGTTGGCATGGCTCTCCAGGAAGTGGGCAGAGTAAACAAAATCAGCGGCATTCTTGCTGTTTCTCAACAAAAAAGACTGAAAACTGCTGTTCTAACGCGACATTTCGCCGTTGATAAGCATATCAATGTGCTAGTCTTAAGTAACACCATATTCACAGTATGCGATGCTTGTGAAGAGGGCGATAATATTTCAGATCATTTCCTCTGCGGTTGTTCTATCTTTGCTTACATCCGACGGTAGATCTTCGGTGCTGATGTGATAAGTGCTGATACCATAAACTCTTCACCACTTAAGTGCCTACTCGCTTTAAACCCTCTCTATACATAAATCCAAGGACCAATTTAGGTAGATTCCATAAAAATCTGTTCGTTGTATGTATCTTAACAAAAGCTTTTTAGTTTTATAACTACTGTTTTTAAAGTCTGTTCATATACATATATTTTACCCGCACTTTTCTAAAGATAGGATCAAATCATGAAATTCATATGAAACAATCTACATATGTACATACCAGGTGAAAATAAAACACGAAATTTTACAAAAATCCGTAGTCCTTGAGCTATACGTAAGACAGGGAATATTTTTGAAGAATTTTCTAATCTTATTGCTGTACCCAACAACATCTGATTTAAATTATTTAAGATAGGACCATCTACGCACCAGAACAAATCACCAAATTAGATCTCATTAACATTTATTCAATAGTTCTTTTAGACTACAAAAACCTCTAGTACATCATATTTGGACCGACCAATGATTTCGATATCGTCGGCGTATCCCAGCAGCTGGACTGAGTGCTTCTGTATTTCTGATCTAGGAGTCTGCTTTCCGGTCTCATAGCCAGCATTTTACGATGTGCATCTTCTGTTACCTTTTCCGGTATTCGATAAAATCATCAAAGCATGCACTCCTTTTTGGAGGTTGAAACTGCTTTCATAAAATTATTACAATTTTTTTTAGTATTAAAACATTACCAACATAAACCGAAATTACTTTTTTAAAACGTTTTAGTTCTGGAAATTACATATTTTATTATTATTCCTATTACTATTATTCCAATTGAATTAAATCTTTAACAACCCGTCATGGCAACCCGGCATTAAGACTAGTTTATGGTAGTAATATTAAGTTTGATAGCCGAATTATATTTTCGTAGCATGCCTTCGTTCAAAATGTATCTTTTTATTACAAAAAAAAAAAAGAAATATAATTTAAATATAATTTTGCCGTCTAATTCGTCAAATGCTCACAACTTACCCTACCTGTTCTCCTTTTCCTCTTTTTTAAAGTTTTATTTGAGATCAATTTATCCTTTCTCATCCTTTAGATATCTTAGCAGGAAATGTACATATTTTCCTGTTGCCTTTTAGTTGACCTCATAAGAGATTTTGGGATTGTATTAGAGGTAAACAAAAAGACGAAAGCAGAAAGTAAAAAGAAAATGCGACAATTTGTAGAAAGCGAAGGACGACAATATTGCGAGTCACTTGTGGGGAGGATGTTAGACCATGTTGGAAGTTCAAGGCAGAGTGAACCAATTGAAGTATTCACTTGGCAAATAAATTTCGCTGTGTTAGTATCTCAATTGAAACGTTTGTGGGGAGAGCAATGTGCCGTAAATAATGTTATTTAATATTAATTACATAAATCTGTATGAGTATCTTAGCAACAGTATCAAAGTGGACCTAAGCGGTGCGCCTTTAAAGGCTGTTTTAAGTGGAGTTTAAGTGGATTCACTGCAAAACACGTAAAAAGTTTGTTTATCAATAGAAAAATAAAAAAAATGCAGCCTTGTGAAAAAAGTTACAAAGTCAATAAAATTCTTTTTATTGTTTATATTAATGTACCACCGTTAAAAGAAGAGTCTCTTTGGTGCTTTTCTAATAAAGCAAACTCCTTATTTAAGGTTCATTAAAAAGTTTCTTGACTACCGATCTTTGGGCAATTCGACCCTGTGACTGGACTTTTCTTAGCATCTAGGGGACTTCATCATCATATTTTATGGTCATAATATGGTTATGTTCTGTCCTCTATTCTACATCTTTAGCAGTTCTTTGGTATAAGAACGTATTCGATTCAAGCTCAAGCTTTCTTCATTCGTGCGCTTTACCGTATGATTTGCTCATACTTCCGTTTCAAACCTCTGTAATTATCTAAGCCATCTGGTATATTCAAAGGTCATGATATGTGAGTTGTCTTAAGTCGAGTCGACATACTGACATGTTGGGGTGGATCTCTTTATGGACAAGAGAGTAGTGTGCGTGACTGTCAGTGTTGTTTGCGCCTGCGTGGGTTTTATTTGCCATTAGTCTACTAAATGCTGAAGTGAGTTTTAACAGTCCTTGACAATACAATACAAACTCCCTTACTAACTTCGAGTTCGTAGTAGGAAAGGACTTTTCCTACCTAGGCTCTGCTATAAACTCTGAAAATAAACCCTCAGCAGAAATCAAACGAAGAATAACTTTTGCCAATCGCTGTTTCTTTGGGCTGAAAATGCAATAGAGTGTGTAGTAAGTCTCTAACAACTAAAGAGACTCTGTGCAAGACTGTGATCATTCCATTCCTGTTTTATGGCGTTCAAGCATGGACTCTGTCGAAAGCGGATGAAGATATCCTTCATCGCTTCGAGAGAGAGGACGACCTCGCCTAAGGTGGCACGCACAAGTAAAAGGGGACCTCACCCAACTCGGAGTGCGCAACTGGAGGCAGTTAACTAAGAACCGGGCTAATTGGAGAGGCTTGTGGGTTGAGGCCCAGGTTCACCCCGAACTGTAGCGCCATCTAAGTAAGTAAGTAAGTAAGATAATACGCTGATCTGCTGCCAATATATAAGCCTTGTATCTAACCTCACTCTAAAATATTTTACTGCATCTGTGATGGATATTGGCTTCAGAGTTACCTGCTTCTCAAAGAAAGGGTAAATGCACCTACTAGTCAGAAGAACTATCTCTGTCTTCCTTTTTGCTAAGCTTAGTAATGCTCTAGCAAACTGGGCGCGTATCACCACTTTAAACGGCAATCACTGTTCCGATATTGTCGTCGTAGCACACCATGTACGTATGTACCTATGTTGAGGCTTTCCCATTTGAATCCCTTTATCACTCTAGTTGCTATATTTAACCATTTCTTCACTATTTATGAATTTAAATGTATTAGTATTAGTGTGGTTTCTAAATTGTGGACCTAAGCTTAGAGTTGTTAGATATACTTACTGCTGTCCACCAAACTAAACATCCGAATTTTAGTATGGGTATAACCAGGAATGTACATACATATTTATGCATACAACTTATGTTATGTTTTGACACAGATTCTATTGCAGGAATAAGGTGCTGTTATGAATTCTCTTTTCTTTCTTTTAGATTTGATTTTCAATTCAGTTTGCTGTAGCGTATGATGCCCAGGTATATTTTCTACCCATTTTTGTCAAGACCTTGTTTGTAAATAATATCGAAAAGAGGCAATAGCACTCTCCCTCTTAGTTGCGGCTTGTTGTTCATATAGAATGCTTCCCAATTTGCCTTTCGGATATGGCTCTAAACTGTAGGTCCCTTCCATTTGTGTGAAAAAATATAGCACGCACAACACGAATGGTCGCGAGAAGCTAGGCCCTGGAACGCATACGGACTGCTGCGCCAATGATGCTTGGCTTCTTTTTAAAACCGAACTATTGATAAGAGACTCCCTACAGCGTATTGCTCTAGTCTTGCACGTTTTGCAGGAATGTGTCAAGCATGCACAATGGCCTGTAAGATGACGGTTTATCGTTAGTTTGTCTGTGGTTTGTCACCTTTTGAGACGAGGACTAGTTGTGGTAATTTGTTTTCCATCTATAGGGATGCCGTGTATGTGCGAATCAAGATCTCAGGTCTTGCTTTGATTGCTTCCGTCATAACGAAGCTCGGGTTCCCATCCATTACTGGCACCTTGTTGCTCTCTATTGCCGCCGCAGTTTCTTTATTTCCTAAGTTGTGAGTGATGGTATCAGTTGTGTTTCTTCTTTGGTTCGTTACGGTTAGTAAATCTGTCTTTTCTCGTAAATAGAGCGCTGACAATTGAGTACATGTACGTATGTATGTCTGGACATGCTGGTTCCATCCATTAATTTTTTTGTGACTATTTGGCTCCTGTTGTAAGTCATCCCTAAGTATTATGTGTCCTGCGTTAGTCACTGCGCCGGAAGAATGGTTCAATATTGGGAGGCTTTCATTAAACATCCTTAGTATGCCCCAGATAATATTCGTATCTAAACTGCTATTAACTTATTAAAATTTGCTATTAACTTATTAAATTCTAACCTCTGAATGCACGACTTCGAAAATCGCATCAGGTGAGTTAAAAATTGTATTAAAAAGTTGAATATTTTTTTAGTTACTAGAAAAGTGAATCTGATTCGATTTTGTTTGTGCACAAATGTAGTATTGATTTTTGCACCGCTATTCACGAATAATTAACGCAAAATACAGTCAGACGAAAAGAGCATACTTTATCAAATTGATAGCTTCGAACTAAGTGCATAGCCGAAATTGCCATTTTCGAATCCCTATCCAAATAAATGAATTCGAAGTACATGTGAACACACTTGAGTGTTTCATGAGTACTCCATTAGATAAAGTAGAATGTTATTGATAGAAACATTAAATAACCAAAGAGTACATACGTATGTACATATGTATGTTCATACGTAGTATGTGTGTAGGTATCGTATGTACATCCTGCGGTATGTTTCTCTCCATTAACAGCTGGGCTACGATACGGATACAAACCAACATTCTTTTTATTTACACAAGTCAAAACTGAAGCCAAGGAGAACAAAGATTTCCTCAAAGGATATTATTTTTACGAACATTGTAATAAAGGCAAAGTGAATACCTATGTAATATGCATGTAATATCTCTAAGGGGAAATTTGTTTGTTGCCAAAGTCTGAAAGAGAAGAAAATTGTGACAGAAATGCAAATCACGCAAAATTAAGTGAACAGCTTTGATTGAAGTTCACCCTCTTATTCCGCGTTACTGATACGCCGATAAAGTTAATATTGTTTTGGTTCATTGGTATGGTATCGCTGTTTGCGTTTAATTTCTTTGAACTATTTTTAGAAATATTTTTCTGAACAGAATCAGATAATTAGTTTCCATGTCTGCTGTCTCTGTTTTGTCCCAGAGAATAAGAATATGGTAAGTGTCGTTTAATATCTGTAAGAGGTTCCGATAATCTAATATGTACAGAGAAAATTGAATTTACTCATGGTATCAGTATTGATTTTAAAAACATGAATCCTATTCGGTTGATTATGAGCAATTTGTCTGCTTGAGAGAAAATGAAATTGTGTGTACCAAAGGCTCCATATGTAAGTGTCACCAGTGTCACTTCAAACACCTCTTATCTTAGTCTTCTCCTTATGGAATGTAAAGCTAGTTTCTGATTCAATTTATGTAAATGCAGTTCCCTTTTATCCCTTTTTTTAGCTTACACGTAGACAGAGTATCACCACAATACTGGTAAAGGGCATATTAACTTAAAAATTAAGAAATCCTTTATTCCTTCTTTTATTATTTATTTGGCCACTAAAACTTTATAAAATACTCTTAAATATTTATTAAAATTCTTATAGTAATAGATCTGATTAGTTCAATCTGACTACTTTTAATATTGTAAGTATTTTCTTATCGCAGATACATACACACATATGTACATATGTATGTGCCTTTATTCAAATACGGAGGTAATCTCTAGGTAGGTTTCATGCATCATATCATCAAACAATTTAGGCGCCGTAGCTCAGTGGTTAGTGGGTTGATTACTGAGCGGGATGTCCGAGGTTCGAGTCGCGAATGTTTGACAAACGTCCGGGAGTAATAACTGTCAGGAGCAAGCTCCAAAAAATGCCTTTTGGATATGGCTCTAAACTTTGAGTCCCTTTCAATAACGTTGACGACACTGTCAAATTGCTCAAGCGTTGGTCTTGCGAAAATTATTGACACCAACAAAACACAGTGGCTCAAGTGGCTGGTGCGTTGGATCGCTGAGCGGTATCCCAGAGATCACCAAAAAAAATGTTTCACGGTTCCACCTCCCGCGAATGTCTGACAATCGTCCGAGAGTAATAACTGCCATGAGAAAGCTTCTCAATTAGTCTTTCGGATATGGCTGTACACTGTAGGTCCCTTCCATTTGTGTGAACAAATGTAACACGCACAACACGAATGGTCGCGAGAAGCTAGGTTCCGGACCACATAAACTCTGTTGCGGCAAGTATTTGTATTCGTTTTTTGATCGCCTAATATAGAATCCTCTGCATAAGGATTGGTAAGAAATATAATCTCGATCTAATTTAAAAAAAAGTTTATGAATAATATTGATAGCATCTCCTTTTTCCGTAATATTAACGAATGCCGACTAAACGTCCAATGGCGTAAGGAAAGAAACTTCAGTTTTCATACATATGTATGTACATACATACAGTCAGTCACGAAATCTACATATGGCCCTGAAAAGGGCTAGATTTATGCTTATAAATAAGATTCAAATTTAATTTTCTTGCTAGATAACTCATTATGGCCAAGAATTCAAATCACGAGTCATACAATTTTCGTGACTGATTGCGCATACTTACATGAAAGTCTGTATGTATATAGCTAACCATTTCACCATGAAGAAACCAGAAGAAAAAAAGTTCGAGTTAACCAAAATTATAAAAAAAATAAAATTATTACTTAAATTCTTTGGAAATGCATGGGACAAATGTTTCCCTATGGGCGTTAAGGGTATCAAAATACTTATAACTTTTTGTTTTAATTTTAGCCTTCGATATTGTAGTATAAATTATAATAAAATTTTTTTGGAAATGTTCTTCCTTTAGTGTATCACCACGACATACGTGAGACTGTACCACTTTGAGGAGCCATCTTTTTTTTGTCTGCATCGTCCATCTTTTTAGCGAGTGTTTCCGGAAGGCTCTCTCTCTCTCTCTATTGAAACGTGCAGACACATTTGTTCTAGAGTCGTGATAAAGTTTTGTTTGATTTTAAAAATTGTAAATATGTATTAACATATATATTTATTTTTTTATTTAATAGCAAAAACAATAAAATCTTAGATAAAAATGATATTCAGCAAGGCAGTTCCTTTCGTTGGTGTAAGAAACGTGAACATTACATGTAGAGCAAAGTATTATTAGTTCAGCTTTCTTTTTTGTTTTTAACGCAAAGTATACATCTTTCTTATTAATCATTTCCATATGATAAACAGACATGGACGGTTTGAGAAGTAGGCGTCTTTCACTAGCGGCTGAACTGGGTAGTAAACTATATCTCGAGGAGTAAGACTCTATCAAAATGCGAGCTATAATTCATCTGTAATCAAGGCATGATAATAAGGGCCCTTCCACATGGTTATTTCCATAAAATTTTGTATGGATTATGTACATATGCATTATTGATATATATATCAAGAATATATATATACATATATCAAGAATATCGAAAAATAGACGAATTTTTGCTTTGCGATCTAATTCATAACAGACCTTCCGCTGATCCATTGGGTCAACCCCACCCATATTTTTATTATATTTTATCAGAATTTCAGGACACTTTACGTCTATTTTCGCAGCCGACCAGCCTTTCTTCGTTTAACATACGTAATTTCTGCTGGGGACAGGAAGATCGTCAATAGATGGACGGGTCTGTTGTCCATCCACTTCACAAAAGAGATGCCATTGAATCTCGCAACATAAATATCGCCCCTTTTGATCGTTTTATCTAATGGCAAGGATTTTGGTTTTTTCGGTAAGTGCAAACAATCCCACATGCCTTAGTGTTCTGCATCTGTTCTGCACTACACCTTAAATTCCCATCTTATAGGTTTATTTCGAATATACTGTTTCATGATATGATGCCTTTGAGTTTAATCATGTGTTCATCAATAGAATGGCTTTTTGTACTATTGAGAGCTCTTTGAAAAAAACAGTTAAGATGGTCCATTATAGGTCTGATTTTATATGCTTTATCAAAGCTGGCGTCAATGCTTTTTGGTTGATCTTCATTGTTGCAAAAGTGAAAATTCTTACAAGTGAATTCAAACCTATTTCACCTTAAGCACCTTGTCACGGTAGCAGCAGCGTAACCTCGTTGCTTAATCAAATATTTGGTCTAACAACCATGGATTTTTTCTTAATTTTTTTGACCATTTTTGTCGGACAAAAATGGCTTTTACTCCAACTTCCGATGAAAGAGTTATTTAACATAATTTTTAGAAAATTTGTCAAAGATAAAAGTTTTATAAAAAAAAAGTTGTTTGCTTGGTAAAAGTTTTGAGAAAAATGTATTTTAAGTGAAAAACGTAAACAATAAATTTTCATAATTTTGACTTTAAGGAGCCATAACTTTTTTGTGGCTGCATGAAATTACAAAAAGTTTGCACAGCTTTATGTACCACTAAATTTACTCTTCAAAATGTATAAAACTGTTTTTGTAGCTATAATAATTCAAATGTTATACTATTTAAAGTGAATGTACCTCTAAATTGGAGGTGTCCCACTTTGAAGTGCTATAACTCGAACTGGGGTGAAAATAGACCCCCCCTGCCGTACTATTTTTGTTCGCCGGAACTTCAAGAATCTCCAGTTGGAGGACTATACCTCTTAACTTGGACAGCCCGTATGTAAGAATTTTTGTTTTCACTTGAATGACGATGGACTTACTTTTGGGACTTCTTCTGCGACTGTTGATGGAACTTTTTCTGTGATTGATAATGATATTGATGGCCTGACAAGTCCGGTACTGGATCTTCGACTTTAAGGTAGCTCCTCCGTCAACATTTTGAGTTATAAATATTTGGTCTTCCTCATCCAGTTGTAGTCCATCTTCATCATCGCTATTTTCTGCTACTAAAAACTGCAAAATTGCCTCGACTCATACACCGGACGCTCTTCGGCCTCACATGGAGGTACTCAGGGCGACGTTACGCGGCACATAGTTGTGTCTCTTTTTATTTGACATTTTACATTCTGAAAAATTGTGGACTTATGTATGTCCCATTTTAGACTAAACAAATTGTGGACTTATGGGGTGGGACATAAGACCTTAATACAATTACTATTAATAAATCATTCGACAGAAACCGGTATATAAATATGTGTTTGACAAATTCGGAATATGTAAGCATTTAGCTATAACTGCACTAATTTTAAGCTTCCCAGTATGGTTAACGGAACGTAAATATTAATCAGATATGCAGTTGAAAGTGACATAAGGCCAAATTGGCCTAATGTCGCTTTGTCAATGTCAATGTGTCAATCTTAAAATTTGGCCTTATGTGACTTGGCCTTATGTCACGGCAGCCCTGAAATCAAGTGAAGCTCGTCAGACTTATGGAATTTACGGTAAATTTTAAAATTATTGAACTCTAAATAATAACAAAATGGAGCGTACCTCACGTAGTTCTGAAAGCTTTCTTTCTCTTTTGACAGGTGAAATTATTGCTGTTTAAAAAAAAACTGTTTGAAAATGCGAGCAAATGTGTCCCTTGGCCGTCAAAAAGTTAAGCGATTAAAATTATTTTCAGATTTTTTAAAAATTATTTCCGCACTTAAATCTCGATCGTCTTCCTTTATTGCAGTCAAGTTACATATGTATATGTAAAATATGTACATATGTACACATATTTTATTTACTTTGTTTTTTTTTTTCAAGCCATTTTCAAATTAAAATATGCGCTATGGAAAAATTAACAGCACTTCCATGCAGAAATTCGTTGAACTCTAACTTTCAAATAACAAACAGTGAGAGTGCATTCTGATACAGACATCGAATAGAAAACCTAGTTGTACATACATATGTACATACATACGCTTTGTTGTGGCTTTTCTGCACCTACAGCTTTTGGCATCTCATTCTCAAAATCCTAATGTGTAGTCCAAATAAATTGGTTTTACTGCTTAAGGTGCTGTTTTCCATGGACTGAACCGCAATCGCTGAACTCACAATTCGCATGTGCATACCAACAAATATTTACAGCTATGAGGGAAGCTATGAAATTCATGGCAAACAGTAGCACCAAAGTATTTTTAAGATCGTAAATCTGTAGATGATGACTTCCCACTCTAAGTACGTACATACATATGTAGGTGTAAAGCTGCTTTCAGTCACTTAAAATACATTTATTGGGTGGTGGGTTGTGGTTATATTTAGAGAAACATATGTGTGGATGTTTGTCCAAGTGTTTAATATTTACTTTATTACATACATATTTACATTGATTGCGTGTATAGCTTAAGGAATCTTTAAGTACCACTACAACCTCGTCAATTCGAGAATATTCCCTATAGTAATCTGTGGTTTGAGCCAGTAGATAATTTGCAATGAAAATTTTAAGGATTTTTACCAACTGTGCAGGTGCGAACAAATACATACATATACATATGTAATTCTCTTATTGTTTGAGGTATTTGCACGTGACTGCAAACAATGTTTTACTTCGATCAAAGAAAAGGAAATTGATTCAATACAGTTGCCATATGTACATATGTGTGCAGTATAATCCAATCAAAAATACCAACACGTTGGTTTTCAAAGGTATTGAATGTTATTGATGACTTGTAGCAAAAATGGTTCTGCTGCACACTTAAAATGAAAAAGCGTCTCGTTCAGTATCTGCCTTTAACACTGTAGGTCAATATTATTGAGGCTTTGCATGTATTTCGAGTTTGAAAAGAGATTTTCCTTATTCTATTTGTCGTTCCCCAAGATCTTCAATATCTTCTTTTCTGTAAAACCGTGTCTGAGCTCAGATTAAGATGGTTAAGGTGATATCTCAGGCCACAATGGACTGTGAGAATGCCCACCAGCTTTCTGATACTATCCTTATTAAGGTTTAGCGTTTCCTTGTAGGAGTAAGGCCTGATTAGTCGTTTGGATTGTCTCAGTCCTGGGACATTTTCCCAGTGGTTCAGATGAAGTTTGTGTTCCCAATCATTAATCAGCGCTGTGGCGGAAGCCCAGTTAATGCCACAGTAAGGTTCAGGTCCTATGAACGTTGATTCTGAGCCAGCCCCAAACAGTTCAGCTGCTAATTCGTTGCCCGCAATCCCTTGATGACCGAGGACCCATCCAAGTTTTACCTTGTTTTGTCTAACACAGGAGATACAACGATGAACTATACCGGCTGGACAACGACATTCACTTCGCCAGAAGAGTAAAGGTCCAACGACTGAGGTGGTTGGGTCATGTAGAGCGTATGGACACCAATGCTCCGGTCCTGAAAATCTTCGAATCTACCTCCGAGGGTCTCTATTGCTAGGAGAAGTTTGTTAAGAACTAGTTTCCAAAGAAAGTGATAAAGCATGCTCCTTTGACGAGCACACTTCTGAGGAAGAATTTATAATTCAACTCCTTAAATTGTGCTTTGTATTGTGGCATATGGGTTCGCAAATGATTAACCTACGCCAGGAGAAAATCAAGTTTAATTAGAAGCAATAAAATTGATCGTTCAGATACTCCTTAAAGAAAAAGCTGTTTTCTTAACTAGTATTTAAAAAGGAGAAATAATTCTCATCATTACAAAAGCTGACATAAGAAACTTAGAGAACTTTCTCTTTCATTTGCTCTCTCATCTGCACAAACTATTTAAGAATATATAAACGAAACTTCTCGACTAAAATTTAGATTTCTACCAAATATTATGCAGGCTTTTTCAAAGGAGGATATGGAACAAATAACCACCTACAAGCAAAAACAGCTCTCACAGAAAATCGATTGAATATATCAGTAATAGACCTCTTTTTTAAAGTTTTGTACCATAATAGTAATAGTCTTTGGAAAGCATTTGACCATATACATAGAACTTTTTACAATCATAAACAATATATTACAGATATATAAAATTTTTGCAGCATACTTATAATATATGTATGAGCTCGTACATACATACCTATATTATACCCAAGAGAAAAATTACTAAATACAAAGGGAAATAAGGTAGGGAAAAACAATTTCACCCAAACTTCCAGCGACGGTATTGGAATGTGCGCTCAAAAGATTGCGTTGGGACAGCAGAGGTATAAGTACGAATAAAGAATAGGTCACCATAATAATAGTAAACAACTTAAGTGATATACAACAAATGTTGAAGGAATTAATTCAAACAGCAAAAAAGTGGTGGACTTAATATATATTTTGAAACAAAAAAAAACGTAAATTTGTGACTGACTTGGTGGTCAGTAAACAAACCAATGAAGGAGATGAAGTGGAGCAAGTAAACAATTATGCGAAATCTTCCATTCGACCAAGCTAGACTATGCTGGGAGAAAAAAGTAAGCGATACAACGAAATGTATAACAACAACAAAATGCGGATGGATGGGACAAAAAGAGACAACAAATGGAATAAGCGAAAAACCGAAACAATCCAGAAGAAGGAGCCAGACATTGGATAGGAGACCCCCTATCCAATGGAATGACGACATCAAGACGATTAACTTGATAAATTTGGCACAAGAGACACTTATAGCAAGCTTATGTTCAACAGTGGACACAATTGACACAGTTATGTATATAAATATATATACATATGTATACATATATGTATATGGGCGCCGTGGCTCAATGGTTAATGCGTTGGATTACTGATCCCCGAGAACACCAAAAAGTTTTTTTCACGGTCCGACCTCTCGCGAATGTCTGACAAACGTCCAAAAGTAATAACTGTCACGAGAAAGCTTAAGCTATAAGTACATATGTATGTATGAGAGATTAAAAAAAAAACCTAAATACGTATTTATATAAGAAGCTTCTTTCAAAAATATTATTTTTACAGTCAGTAGACAAAAAAAAAACATGTCAAAAAACATCGGTGATTTGAGTACGATTATTATCGATCATCGATGCTCAGTAATCGATTGTTTTGTCATCATCGCTCATCCCTAATTTGACCAGTAATGATTTCTCCTGCAAACAAAAAACATAAAAAACTTTTATATGGTCTTTAGTTTATAACAAATTTTTATATAGTCATTAGAATACTCCTCCTTTGAATAGCATTTCCAGTTAAGTTGCTTACTCAATGTCAAAAAACCATTAATCACAAAATCTCTAAATTATTTCAACAATGGTGGTTGCTGCATTGGGACCGACCATCTACGTCATCATAATCATTTCTCTTTGTTTGATGGACGTCTTTTGCTTGGTCGATCGATAGACCTTAAAGTCCATTCATTGCAATGGAAAACAAATGATTCGTATATTTGTTATGGAAGTTCTAATTTATGTATATAAGCAACTCCTATTATAACCCCAACAGGAAAGATTTCCTACTTTTGCCACTCACAGTTAGAATCGTTCATTCGGTGATGCATATTGTATGTACGTTTCTACAAGAAATAAAAATCGATAACTCATCAAAGTGATGTGAATAAAAGCGTCCATTCATTCGGCTTTTATATTAAATATTTCACTTTGTAGCATTCTACTAGTCCATTTGTACCTTTATTACACGTGTGACGCCCAATGCGTGATACGCAACGATGACAGTTTTCCCACTGCTACCCACTCGTACATATAATACACAAGGATAAAACGTGAGATCACATACACATCAAAAGACTTATTGTGCCATTGCTGTCATCAATTTTTTTTCTACCGCCAGGCTCTTTAAAAAGTGAAATGATATCAAGACGAACAAATAAATGCCTCAATGGTGACAATTTCCTTTTCCACGCATTTTCTTTTTTAACGGTTGACATGTTCCTGAAAAAAATTTGAGTAATCCTGAAAATTTGTAACGACTTATAATTCTTTTTAGAATTATGTAAGTCTCTTTTTGTTACTACAAAACGTGCATACGAAGTCTGTCATGGTCTTCAATGAGACTATTTTTACTCTTCCTAAATCTCACCTTCTGATGTGTATTTTAGCTTGTTTATTATGCCTACGTATTATTCAGCAAAAGTTCTTGTCTATATTTTGCTTATCATTCTCTATTTCTATTATCGAGGGGATGGGGTTGTTATTAGTTGCATTGGTTATAAGCAGCTTTATTTTGCTTCTTAAATTTAGCTATTTATAAAATAGAAAGTTATGTAATCATTTGCGATAGTCTTAAAATTATACATAATCTTTCCGTTTTAGATGAAAACAAACGCTGTCCTTACAAAGCTTATAACAACCACCTGGAACCGTCAAAGGGTTAAGAAAATGTTTCGTTCTTCGAGGTCTTGTGATAAGTTTTAAAACTATTCTGAATGGTCGTTTGGGTTTATGGCTTAATCAAAGTCAAACGTCTTATTATAGAAGTGCAAGTATTGAAAAACAGTTTACAGTTTAGAGCCATATCCGAAAGACAAATTGCAAAGCTTTCTCATGACGATTATTACTCTCGGAAGTCAAACATTCGCGAGAGGTGGGACTGTGAAAAAATTGTGTCGTGTTTTCTGGGATTCCTACGCCGAAACTTCCGCTCAGCGATCCAACGCCCTAACCACTTAATCCACGGCTCCGAAGTATTGAAAAAGAATTACGTATATTTCTGATTCGACTGCCTATAACTCTTAATTCAAAAATTAACTGAACGCATTTTGCTTAAAATTGATTTTAAATTTTGGCGCGTAATTAAAAACACACTACGTTTATCCAAAAGTTCTGCGATATTACTAGAATATTCTGAAAAACCAATTCCACTGTCACTGAACTGCAGCCTAGCTTCTCGCGACCATTCGCACAAATGAAAGAGACCTACTATTTAGAACTATATCTGAGAGGTTTTTTTTAATTTATAAATTTTTTTTAATTGATTTCCATGATCACATAACGCCAAATTGATTGCAACCTAACTCACTAGAACTTCATCCGCTGCATTAATTTGTGTGAGGTATGGCTAGCACTTTATTTTGGAACGTTTGTCAGACGTGTCTATTGCTGATTTAAGTATATTTAACTACGCCCATATGCTTCCCCACAATACCATTAAAAGTTCTACAAGATATCATTCATCAAGTGATGGTTAACATCATCAAGCATCATTTGAGTTTTTTTTTTTTCAAATTCGTCCTTAAACAGCAGCCGCACCCTGTATAATGTACATATGTATTTTATACGTTTAGATTTAAATTTTGAACAACCTTAGATCGACTTACTTCAAACCTCAAGTCCGTCGTTTTTAGTCTTTTACTCGGAGTTGAAACCGTGGTTGCTTCATCTTTTAAATTGTTTAAGACTGAATGAAAATTCTTTTACTCTATATAAGAGCTTACAAATGTCGTTAGTTATAATCCCTGAATTTTTTCTTGCAAGGCTGCAACGTAAAATATTGCTGATAAATACCAAAGCCAACAGACATTAAAGTATTTGTTGTCTTGTGGCACTCCTTTTAGAAATTTTTTAACATCCAGGGATAACACCTCTCAAATCTTTTTTAAGACGATGAACCGGATACGAAGTGGATACCTATACTCAAAGCATTACTTTTTTTATGATCTGTAAGGTGTAGAATGATTCTGAGCAAAAGCCTGCCATATTTTGTATTCTATATTTTCTTTGATCCATCTCAGTATTATTCTAACTATAATTTCAGACCCAAATACTCGTACTTCTCCATTTAATGCAGAAATCATAAAATTGCTTTTCGACTGATTCGGAAAGTTTCTAATTAATCATATATTCTTTCTCAGAGGGTGCAACACTTCGGCCGATGTTTGGATATACAAAAGGTATGCCACTAAGCCACAGTGGTTTATTCCTTTTAAATGCTTTTACCACAGCTAAAATCTCCGCACTATTGTAAGGCTACATACGAGTATTTTCGTTTCCAATGTACATATGTATTTAAATCGGTCATTTAAACCAAGGCGGAACGTTTATTCCATACTCTGAGCAAATCTATCAAGATTATTACACAACCAATTAGAATCTATTCATCTTTGTATTGTTGGATGCTGCAGATATTTGTCAGCTTTGTGAGCCTGTCTAGCCAATAGTAGGGTCTTATTTATAACTTCTAATAATACTGAGATGTGCGCCGTTCCTCTTCGCATAATATTGAGGCCTTATCTCCATTTTATTTACTGCCGAGGTAGCTATAGTACCAGCATCAAGCGAGAAAGACTCTTCAATCCGTTGCGAGGAATCTGCAAACCAGAGCTTAACTTCTTCCTTTGTTCAGACTCTCCTAAATATTTTTTCATAAAAGAAATTTGTTTCAGAATACGCAAAACTGCCCTTATCTGTTTGCGCCAATTATGTATTATTTCGTACTTGCAACTTTTCAGTCGTTAAACCAAGCTGAAAATTCATAGAAATGTAATTTGTGGTATTAAAAAATAAAGAAATAAATGAAAAAATAACGGTTTATACTTTGTAGTCTTAAGATATCCCTGTCACAATGAAAATACAACAATCAAAGGTTTCAAAAGGATGTTTCTATTCAATAAATACGGCCCAAAAACTTCATTCATCCATCTTTATAGTTTTCAGATGTAACTATCTGCAAAGTAAAATAAACATCGAATTCTAATGTCATCAAAATTCATTTATTGGTTTTGAGTAATTCGTGTGAGAGCAAGCAGACAAACGGATTCAGACTGCAGATATTTATTGTTTCATCCATTACACGAATGAGATAGTAGACAACAAAGATACAATAAATGGATGCGAGTATGTAAGTTAACAGCAATCAATTTCAAACTACATTTCGTCATCGTTTCCAACACTACCTTCCACCCACTGGTGCAACACTATACATATTTACGAGAACCCAGCCAGTATAACGTCATCGCCTGTGCAATACCATCGCAAGTTCCACGAATTCAGCGCCCAGCAAACATCTGAGCCAGCAGAATCTTCCACACCTCTAAATGTTCATATTTCTTGTAATAATATTAAAATTTTAGTTGTATTCTATCTCCAAATAAAGAAGGATAAAAGGAATAAATTTATATATTTTCGTGTAGTTATGTTCATTGCAAAATAACTTTTACTTATGTTCCAATACAGATACTACGTTATCGTCGTGAGGCCTTAAAGGATTTATATCTGGTGTTGGTTGATTTTGAAAAAGCATTTGATAGACAACCAAGAGGTCTGATAGCGGGCGCTAAGACATCGATGAGTTTCAGAACCCTACGTGCAGATGATCATGAACATGTGTGACGAAGCAAAGACAAGGGTAAGATGCCCTCACCGGAGTTCCCAATTAAAGTTGATTTGCAGCTGGGAAGCGTCTTCACTCCTTTGCTATTTATTCCTGAATTATCTGTTTGAAGGAAAAGTGACGGACTCCGAAGTGCATCAATTATTCTTTGGTAACGATGGAGCCACCATAAGTGAGGATCAAACATCCCTGCAACGAGCACTTGATATATGGTTGGATGTTTTGGAGGGAAATGGGTATCGAATGAGTACTGTACTGTACTGCCCTTTTCTGATCCACTCCGACCTAGTCCAGGCATTTATTTGAATGAAAAAGTTATTCCCAAGTACGAAAAGTTCAATTAACTGGGATCTAGAGATAGGGATCCTACGAACCTTGTCAAAAAAACAATGTCAATCAACGTTTCTATACAAGCGCAAAAGTGTCAAGCCATAAAACTCCTAGATTACACAAATGCAAAAACAGCATCATTTGATTGGCCTCAGTGACGAAATGATCCGAAACCGGGAGGCCTGCAAATAATTTTTGAGGTCGAATCGGCTATCCCACAGGCGGAACAATAGGGATGCAGTAAAGTGGGAGGATTATGATCCCTATAATCCTCATCATAACCTCGCCAAACAAAAGGAAAGTTGAAGACAGATCCAACTATTAATTGTAGTATGCCTGCAGTTTCGGGAGACTATTCCTGCTGTTTTATGAATTTCTTTTCATAAAAACTCACGTCTTCATTCCCATAGCGCATTACACATTGACCGAATGAAACTGGACTGCATTCATCATTCTTGTTCTAGTTTTTGTTAAAGGCAGCAGCCTTTTATAAAGTAAGTGAATGGATTCTGCATCGCCAGATATATTATTGAAATCTTCATTGGCCCAATAAAATTATTTTAATTTGTATTCGTGACTGTCATGACTGTGGAAATTGGTATAAGCTATTAGCTTACGCTAATGCCAAAAAATTTGTTAAGGATAAGATGTTTCTCGTCCCTCACTAAGAAAAATCGCATTCATTTGATTCAACAGGCTGACTTTTTCCCGAAAAAAAAGGCCTGGCTCCAGGGAATTCAGTAGCTATGGAGCGTTTCTCGGTAGTGAACCGCGCATTGTGCGTGCGAGAGTTTTACAAATACGGTAATTCGGCGACTGCAGCGCGTAGAAGATTCTGCAATATTCGAGGTTTTCGCCACTTAAAAGATGCGCCAAGCATACCGCTCATTCGAAAATGGTTTAAAGAGTTTGAAGAGACCGGTATAACACTGGAAAAACCAAAATCCAGGTCACCAAGTTATCAAGAACGGTAGAAAACATGGAGAGCGTTAATCAGTCTGTTCGTGACGATCCGAACATTTCAATTTGTAAATTGCAAGTGCTTTGGACTCCACGCAGTCCTGATTTAATCCTTATGGACTTTTTCCTGTGGGGTTATCTCAAATCTAAAATTTACGCCAATAAACCGACTTTCCTGGCGCATAGGTAGGTAGGTAAAGGTGACTGTTTCTTTAGATAGAAGCACAATTAGCGCTAGAATGCGCCATTTGGATACTACAAAACTCATGTAACCTGGTTGTAAAAGATGTTGTTTACTGTTGAGGCGAGAGATAATCTACATTCATCCTATCGAGTTCAGGTTGGGATGGGGGCTCCAACCCTGCTGTCAGATATCTCTCTCAGGTCGTCAAAGAAAGGTTTACCTAGAGTACGTTGTAGGGTTCTCGCCAGGGCCGGTCACCTACAAAGAAAGTGAAGAAGAAATTCTTTTCGTTAGTATCTCTGCAGCTGCGGCAAAACGTGTTATGGGGGCTGCCAAGCTTGGCTGCATGGTCTCCTATCGGGTAATGGCAAGGCCTAACGGCTACAATTCTGGCAATATCTGTTCTGGATCTGCCTAGTAACTCATTTGTTTTAGGTTTGCTATAGCTGGGCCATATCTTTAATGATATAGCTCAGCTAGAAAGCGTGTTCCAACCTAGGTTGGCCAGTCTTAGGAAATGATTGTGAATGTTACCCTTAACGACTCCTAGCGGAACATTGACTCTTTCTGCTAGCGAACCGCTAAGAGCTGACCTTTGTCTGGCCAGATCGTCTGCCCGCTCGTTTCCCTGTGTCCTGGGATCCAGATGAGGGCGATATTTGATTGAGCACCTAGTTTGTTTAGCTCTTTCTGGCATTGCTCTACCAGTTTTGAGGATGTGATGGCTGAATAGCTTTGATATCAGCTTGGCTATCAGTGAACATAACAAGCTTACGGTTGGATGTTGAGAGATTGATCGGCAAGCCTCACGAAGCTCCGCTTGAAAAACACTGGCGAAATTCGGTAGATGAAAAGATTTCGAGGCGTTCAGATTGTCTGAGAAAACGCATGCGCCGACTCCACAGTCCATTTTCAATCCGTCCGTATAGATAGAAGCATCAAAATCTTTGACTACTTTACCGCTCTTCCATTCCGCTCTGGTTGGAACGATGACAGAAAAACGTTTTCTGAAATCTAAAGTTGGGGTTTTATAATCGGTCGAAGACGATCAATTTGATCGTCTATGCAGGACTTAAGGGTTGCAAACATCAAACTCGAACCGTTATTTGGTATATGTAGTTTTCGATCAAAGCAAAATACACCCCCTACCAGAATTTAGTAAGAAGAAACAGTCTATTAAAGTAAAATAAGTTATTGCTTCCTCAGCACATGTCTTGCTTTTGCATCTTGTTGAATATATTTTGGAGAGAAACCACAGGGGAAATTTGGATAGAGGATGACAGTATAGTTTGCATGTTTTTGATTTTGAGGTTGCTCCTAGCAACATAATTAACGTGTAGAACATTGGCTCTGAATGCATTCGAGCTGTACAATTTTGTCACATGAACAAATTGAATTAAACCGATGGCTACAGAACTTCCTTCATGGAAATAAGTGTTTAAATTTTCGGGGTGTCAAAATAACAGTGAAGCAGTTTTCACCGTCAAAAGCGAAGCCTTTTTTTGTACGGATTGGATAAGCTACCTCCACGTGGGCAGATTGTACTGAATAATGGAGGGAATCATATTTTGGACTAGATTTATTAAAGGAAGCAAATCTCTTTTTGTTTAACAGAATTTTCCTTACACCTATAATTAAAAAAACACACTTACATATATTTCATATATGCGATTATTTGTCGCAAGTTACAAAAATCGTGATTGAAAGTTATTGAGAAATCCCTTGTTGGATTTAAAAATTATTTCTATTTTTTTAATAGTGTAGGTACATATGTACATATATATGTACAAATATGAATGTATATACTTTTCTGTATGTAAAAGTCAGGTTTCTGCCTACAAACCAACAAAATCGATGTAATGCAAATTCCTGTGAAAAGGCAATGCATACCATTAGCAACGCATTATGGAATATTATACACGTAGTATAGGATCTATTGGAAATGCATATAAAACGATTCAATAGATTTGCTTAGAACGCACATGGCGAGAATATAGAAATTCCTTATTCCACTTAATAACCACTGCCTTCACATCCTCAAATTCGCAAATCAAATACGTCATATGTATGTATAATGTGTACCTACCTACATTACACAACCTATTTCCCATGTTGGATTCTTAAGCAAGTTGAACTACATATTTAAAGCAGGTACAGATGTGGGAGGATGTAAGGTATTAAGTACTTTCATTTGACCTGGATAAGACACTATTTATAACACAAACACATACATTTTATTTCAGGTGAAATCCAGCTTTATAACGAAAACATCGCACTAAATCCACTGGCACGGTATTTTAACTGCGTAGACGTGAGACATTGCTTCTCTAACAAATTTTTACCTCATAAACTTGATACAACACATAACTTCCGGGCAAACTTCATCAAATTATCTACAACAACACATTTTTCTAAGTGACATTCCCCTGTCGTTAATCTATTGTGGCAAGATATTCAGTCTCTAGGATCCCCATCAAACGCTTGTCACCTTCCACCCTCATTTCTCAATAAGGATACGATTATTTGACAAGAAATGGCCGAAGAGGGAAGATAGAGGTAATTGCCATTACCACCGTGCATTGTCTTTGTCGCTATGATGAAGACGTTATTTTTCATTTATTTTTGTTGTTTTCCAATAATTGTTTAAATGATTTTTAAAATACTAGCAAGACAACGTTATCTATAAACGTACATATCTTTGCAGGGTATCCTTGGAGGAGTTGACTGAGAGTATTGGGATGTCATTAAAATGGATCAAATTGCTAACGCAAAGTAAGTGACATAATTACTGTTCCGATTACATTTCGATTTGACTTAGTTATAACTTTATTTTTTGTTTTGAAAGGATATCTGTCAGTGCTATTGATATATGTATGTACATATGTACATAGGTACTGGAGAACGAAGGCCTACAGTACGTCGAATCATTTTGGGGAAAATAATGCAAAATTACAAAAAGTTTTTCATCCTGTCATAAGGCTCTTGACCCCATGTCATCAGGGATTATTTTATCTCTTATTCAATTAGGGTTTAATTACTGTGCCCATTCTTAATGGAATGTTTTTGTTTTTCTTTTTGCTCCGAATTAAATTATTCAGAATAAAGTTTTGCAACACATTTTAACGCAATTATGAAGGACTGCTACAGGAAGTGGGTAACATAAATACTGTGAAAACATACGATTAAGTTTTTTTTTTGTTAATCCAATTGAAAAACTGACATACATATATTGCTACCAGATTTTACCTAACAGTCTTAAATGGACGAAGTATTTATAATAGCAAATGGAATTTACAAAACAAAACCTGTCAATAGCTCTGGCTAATATGCACCCTTCTTGAAAGATTAGACTGAGTTGCTAAGACCTCTGTTCCTAAACGAAAGCTATATTAATTAAGTCTAAAAGAATAATGGTCTAGAGTTCCATAAATTTAGACAAACACTATGTTCTTTTTTTAGATTGCTTGATTGATAGGATGTACCCAAAAGTTTTCACTAAGGTATCATTATCCCTGGCATAAAAAGGATGATGCTAAATTATCGGGAAATCTCTTCTTACAAAATACAAATTCTTGGCGCAACGGACCGAATGTGGTCCAGGGCCTAGCTTCTCGCGACCATTCGTGTTGTGCGTGTTATATTTTTCACACAAATGGAAGGGACCTACAGTTTAGAGCCATATCCGAAAGGCAAATTGAGAAGCTTTCTCTTGACAGTTATTACTCTCGGACGTTTGTCAGATATTCGCGAGAGGTAGGACCGTGAAAATCTTGTTGGTGTTCTCTGAGATTCGAACCTCGAACCTCACGCTCAGCGATCCAACGCACTAACCACTTGAGCCACGGCGCCCACACTCTCTTCTTAAACAATTCAATTAAAGTTTTGTCGTCCATTAACCGAATGTAAATCAGCCATCTGATATAGTTTCCAATTTTAACAGATTGCCTTGTAAAGCAAACGGGCGTAAGACAGGACTGTACGTATCGATTTAATCTTCATTTTATGCATCGAAGACCTGGTATCGTGGCATTTTATGAAACCATAGTAGAATTAAATTGCTCATGTACGCAGACGATATCGTTTTCCTTGACTCCCGAAGGGTTCTGCAAAAAGTGATTGATAAACTTGAACAGTACCGAATTTGTCCGTGGTTAAACTTGTTAGTTAGTTCACTTGAACTAAATACCACATCGACCAGACCAGAACTACCAATTTTGTGCAGTATCTGTTATATGAAAGCAAGGGAAAATGTATTTTTTTTTTTTTTATAATTTGCACGCACTCAAGGGGTTATGAATACCCTTTTATATGTTTTCACACGGTGCGGGCTTTGGAAAGATAGATAGAGAGAGAAAGAGATTGGTGTAGTGGTTTCAAACTCAGGTGTTATTAGGTTTCACATTAACTCCAGGGGTGGTGCCCAGAATAACTGGGGAGATTTGTTTGCTGTCATTTATTTTTAGCCTTCGCTTCTGATTCACAGTATTTTTTTCCCGGTCAACCTGATGTCATAAGCATATCAATCATCAACAGAGCGAACAATTTCTCCAGCCATATGACAAACCCACTGCCAGTGTTATGCCTTCGCAGTAGTTTTCTCATAAGCTTTCGCAATTGATTCGACTGCCTCTTATCATATAATGCTTGCTGAAATCAGGGATTGAACTGTGAACCATCAGCTCGACAAACGATACCACTACACCATTGTGTAGCAATATGTCCAATTTTAAGGGAATTAGATGTTGCAAACAGAGAGCAAGGCTGAGATTCTTTGTATAATTACATCGTAAATGCACTTCAGTACAAAAAATGCATCATCGAGGGAGACTTCTATACCATCCATATAACTTAATATAGAATATCATAGACAAAATTATTTGAATTTATCTAAATGTCAACTTGGTAGACGGTCTTAGGCCAAAGCAAAATAGACTTAGAGTTTTGGCAACCCTATAAGGATTGTCTCAGAATATACAAGAAATCCATCAGCACGGCCAAGTCACAGACCTGGATGGAATACTGTCAATTTATTGAAATCATTAAGGACTAAGCAGGATTCTGTCCAAGGAACACTCCAGCCCCTCGTTCATGAAAAGGCCGGATAGGACCTGGACCGATTTCCTTGGAGCTTTTAATGAATACCCACTTTCCAGGATGTAAGGACAGTTAAGCTGATGTCCATCAGGATGTGCAGCTCACATCATGGAAGGAAAATAAAACACTAACTACACATGAAAATACCTCATGTAAAAAAATCGGCCGGCCTTGATGGCATACTGCCCATCATGCTGTTCAAAACGCTGGACCAGGTGGTTCCGTGGCTTGTATCAATTTTTTGAAGCTGTTTATTATTAACCCACGTCCCCTACTGAGCTTGAGACGCTTTCATGTGGTGTTCATTCTGAAATTTGGGAAAAGTGGACATGAATCCGCGTAGGATTTCAGACCCTTAAGCTTAATCTCTTTCCAACTCAAGACGTTGGAACGTATTTTAGATATTCACACACAAAAACTCTCAAAAGGTCATATTTGTCCAATATACACAACACGCCTACATTAAGGGACGACCGACGGCGACAGCGTACCACTGGATTTTTTGAACGATTAAAAAAACCATCCACTACAAAGCATTTACTCTAGCCAGTTACCTGGACGTTGAGGGTGCCTTCAATAACGTTCACATTGAATCAATTCAGGAATCACTGATCCAACTGGGCGTGGAGGAGTTTATTAACCATTGAATAGTGACTGGTGGTTGGTGCATTGGATCGAGCAAGAAGTTCGTCGTTCGAATCAGAGAAACACCAAAAAGTTTTTTTTTCACGGTTCCACGTCTCGCGAATGTCTGACAAACATCAGAGAGTAATAACTGTCAAGAGCAAACTTCTCAATTTGTCCCTTCAAATTATGTGAAAAAAATATAACACGCACAACACGAATGGTCACGAGAAGCTAGGCCCTGGACCACATACGGTCCGTTGCGCCAAGAATTTGTATTTTTTTTTTATACCACTCGATCTTTATATTGAAAGTATGTTGCGCCAAAGGATGTGTAATCTTCATAGTTACCAGTAACCCGAGCTACTGGCATCCACGATTCGTAGACCTGACTAATGGGAGTCAGAAATACGCCTACGTGCACACATCAAATCACTCACCCCGTGGAACTGCCGTTAGGTACTACTTCACGGGGCTGGTTAGCCTTTTAGGCAATATTCTCCTTTTCGCCATTATGTGTTACTCTGCGTTTGAAGCTCGATTGTTTGAATTATTCGCGTTGCGTTGACGCTCTAGGTGCCTAAGGTCGCTCATTATACGTACCGCGACGTTACTTACGATGCTCCAGTTATCATTATTCTGGAGCATGTAATTTACAACATTCTCGGGAGAAGCCCACTCCCCAAACTTGTCCCGGAGGGGATCCCTCTCGTTTTCATATCATAACCAATGAAAAAAATACGTGTACTGCATTTTCGAAACATGTTCACAATGTGGGCAGTTTGGGACAATTTCGTGTTTGCGTTTGTAGAGGTATTCTCTGCAAGAGGTTTGTACTGTTTTTCAACAGTAGGGAGCACACCGACCTTCGCTTTAGAACTAAGAATACCGTCGAATAAAAGCCTGCGTTTATACTTTTTCACAGGTCAAATTTGGGTATTTTTAAGAAAAATCTTATCATTTCCGTTAAGAAAGAAAATATGTCATATAAGGGTTACTGCCCAAATTGGTATCGTTTGCCAATATTTTGGAACAAAACCAATCATAAATGTTTATAACTGATTCGAAGAAAAAAGAAAATTTTGGTTTGAGTCTATAATTTTTCACAGCACTGAATATACATACGTCCCACTCTAGTGAATAAATTCCTTAAAATACCCGAAGTATTTATAAAGCTTAAACTGGTACAGTAAATTACAGACAGTGTCGAGGTACAATTTCAATACAATGGAATCAATAGGAAACAGCGACTGTGTAAACCTGGATTCTACAATGAAAACATTAAATTAATTATCTTTTCCAATTCTTTATTCTTAAGCTCCGTATGGTTCGATATGTGGTCGATCGGAACATATTAGCATGTTCTCACTTTAAAATGAGGTCAAACATCGTATTCAAGCAAATAATGATATAAAGAGCTATACAAAATCTCATAAATATCCAGAAGTCCACAAAACAGAGATAATGCCCAAATACATGAACTTCTAAGCATTAGATCATTACAACAAGCTTCTCCCTATGAATATGAATTGTCCCAAGGAAGTTAGATGGCTGTTGATAGTGGACTATCGAAAGCTTAATGAAAAACAATTGGCGATCGATATCCAATATTTTAGAATAGACTAGATTTGGCCTCTTGATCCCAACAAATTTAAATCGACCCCAGAGATTTTCCAGTGGATAATGACCACTATGAATTCATTAGAATGCCATTTTGGCATAAGAAACGCCCCATCCACATTTCGAGTATCTACAAAACAATGTAGATTATTTCGATGAAAGTTGTTATTTATCCACTAAACACTCTGCTTCGGAAAACCTAGATGAAGAAATTTCAGTTGCAGAATGGCCCTGAAAGAATTTCACTAATGAACTAGTTCTAACAAAAACGAATTGTAAAATAAAACTCCAAATGATATATGTATAAGATACTCCATATTTCGAACTAAGCATCGTGCAATATTTGAGCAACTAAACCCAGACGATAAACAAGTATTGACATCCATACTTAAAGATTATCTTGATCTAAAAAAGCTTACTGCAGTGTATACAGACGAAGACACATTTAAGCAATATATTAGAAATATATTAGAAATATTTCGCTAAGTAGAATCTTTAATTTGATTAGATGCAAAGGAAAATTGACGGACATAACTAAGGATAATAGCCAAGACAAAATAATAATAGAAAATTAACTGAAATCATAAATAATTGTGAAAAATGTCAATAATTGAAGGACAGACATCCTTTAAAGGTAGCATAAGAACTCACGAAGACTTTAGATACCTTGCACATTGATGTGAAAAAAAGATTGTTGTACAAAAAAGATTCTCAAACTGCTTGAAACGAGGTACACCACGTCCATCAAGAACACAGAACTAGAAAAATTACCGTTCTATAGAACGCTCGTTGTGAAACTGAGTTCACTGAGTTTTGATGTTACAAGAAGATGAATGTACAGCGAAGAGCCCCTTACTCAGCTGTAGTCTTGTAGTCCTTTGCTGTATACTTAAGCGCCCAACGTTAAGTTTGCGTTGTTTGCTTGGAGCCATTTGTATCTTTTTCTTTTTCGAGTTCTGAATATGGCTGCTAGGAAATATTTGTATAAAATATACTAAATCAATTTCCCACACGTCGTGAGAAGACGGATGACAAAAAATCTGACGACTTCTTAATCTCCTTCTTAATTCAGCAAAAAAAATAACGAAAATCGATTCATTAATTTAAAACTTCTATGGAAAAAGACAGTCAGTTTTTCTCGTAGAGGACAATAGGTCAAAAGCATGGCCGAAGAGAAAGAAAGTTTTATTGACAACAGAACTTTCCTATCTCTTAGAAGTGGTGCATTTCCCTCAAAGTCATTTGGCAGTGGTGCATTTGAATCACTGTCACTATCAGAATTTTTAGTTAGTCTCTTCTATTGCGCCAATTTTAGCTATTTCACCAAAAAGTGTGAAATAAAAACTCTACGCAACATTTGACCAACAATTTGAATGGAGCGTTACTTGAAGATTGAACCCAAAAAATAGATCAACTGATAATTTCTCGAAAGAGAATTAGTCTATTTAACACAAGCAAGGCTTGAGGATATAGGATTCGCAAAATTTGCATGTAGTCTCAGAGAAACCAATACAACCTCAAAGTGTTTAGTGTGAGTTTTGGAATGGTGGCATCATTATTCCCAAATTCTTTGAAAACAAATAATAATGATATGATAACTGATATTTTTTCAGTTTTCAAATGAACAATTTGGAGTTAAAGAAGCTTTGGTTCCAGCAGGATGGTGCAACGTAGCACATCATCATTAAAGCAGGATGGGCTACAGTCAAGTTAACCGCGGCGGCTACATGAATTAAACCATTTTCTATTCTTGAATACTAGGAAAGAATTCTCTCTTTAACAAAGCAACAATCGTTGAAAAATATTGAACGGCGTAGTTTTAATAGTATTTTGAAAAATAATCCAATAGATTGCTTACCCTTCATAGTGCTTCTTTGCTTGTGTTTGTAACATAATATGCCATCAATCAAAAAATAAGTATAAGAGTGAAATTTAATGATAAACTGATAAAAATAAAATTTTCTTCAATACTACTTTTTCTACAGAACAAGCAAAAAAGTGGGTGCAATCCATCTACAATGCAAATTGCAATAGCCCTTATTGTTTGCATTATATGAATTCATGTCTGAAGAGGATTATTTTTTTTTTTTTTTTTGAGACGGCTACTATCTACTGGTGTATTTACCATTCATAGACCTTACTTTAATGATGAACTTTGTTTGCACATAATCTTCATCGAAGATCTCGTTTCCCTGGATTCCAATATGAGCTGAAACTATTTTGCTAGTGGATAAACGATTAAGCAGCGTCTTAAGTGCAGCTTGACTATCGCTTCAGACGAATATGTTCCTTCCTAACTGCCTCGAAGCTCCATTGCAAACGAATGATGGCTTTCAGTGTATAACTCATAACGTAAATATCGAGAAGAGAGGGATTCAGCAGAGAATCTAGAGCAGAGGCAAGCGTACCCTATGCAGTCGTGACAAGCCGTTCCTTACAGTTAGAAAGCAAAATTAAAAGAAAGCTTATTCCATCGATGCATGCGAGAGTTGTTCTTACCGTTTTTGTGTAGGTCTTTTTTAAGTCATATATGTATGTAGGCCCCAGGTCTTGTCATGCACTATCAGAAAACCGACATAGCTTAGAGCGATTTGACTTAACGGGTTTTGACCAGAGAAGTTTGCTTTCCAAGATGGCTCCCAGATATTTATCTTCATAGGAGATTTGAATGGTCAGCTTCCTCGATAACCTGAATTTTGAGGGGATTAATTGAAAGAGTCTGAAACCTTGAACCCACATTCAAATCAAGTTTTTTGAGGTTTTATAACATCTCATATAAGATTTCAAGCATATTTTAGGCCACTTGCGACTTATAAGTGTTGATTTTATAATCATCTATGAGAAAATAAAATACTAAAACAAAACACAAGAAAGAGCTTAGGATCTACTCTTACTCTTAAGATTCTAAAACAATAAAATGTAAAGAAGAGAACTTTTTCAAATAAAAAACAGGAGGAATAGGAGAAGAAAATAACCTCGGATAATTAATTTAAAAACTGCTTCAATGTAAGAACTTTGGAGCAAATAAGCGCAGACCAGCTTTAGACTGTAAATGCTTTTTTTTCAAAGGAAGAAGAATTTTGCCATCTAAGATTCTAAAGCCGCTGTCAAGCTATCTGGGTATAGCAGGAAGATATGATGAGGGATTTTGTCCTTTTTTAATTTCGTTTTTGGGCATAAAACAGTCCTATGCAACTCGAAAAAACAGATATGCTGAAACCACTTATACAAAAAGAACAGAAACTTTCGATAATTTTTTGGATAGTTTTTTGTTGGATCGATGTACACAATTGGTGATTTTTACTGTTTTTCGTAGTTTTCGTGTTATTTTGTTGGTTTATGTTGAAAATGTGAAATATAAATAAGTACATGTGTCATAAATATTGAAATCTGGTAAAATATCTCAGAAACTAATCAATAAGCAATAATAACCCCGAAAAGTGACAGAAGACTGTCACTACTTCTGCTGCTGTTCTACTGCTGTGCGGTAGAAAATATTAATGGTTTACATCGGCCGTTAGGTTTTGTTTTGCTTCAAAAACTGAGCTTATCACTTATGCACTTAATAACCTGAAAAAATTTGAAACAATATCTCAAAATATAGTAAACACTTTCGCCCTTAAAAGAACGATTGCCTAAACATACGAACATATCTTTCAGTATAGACATAATTAATTCCGGATCGCATGAATCGGTTCAAATTAAATCAAATAATGAATTGTGTGGCCTGCGAAAAACTCGTTTGTATTTCATATACCTGGTATAATGGGCTTCTTAGTATCTATTACTAAATTTAATGATGCAGAATCCTTTAATGGTATTATGCATATACTTTTAACGCATTCATTTTATTAAATTTTCACTTTGAGTGAAAAAAAACTCCACATAATAAAAGAAGCTCTGATAATGAGTTGATTTCACAACTCTATAATACTACCATGCATTAACTAATATCTAGCATTTCTGCTTCCGTGGTTTTTGCAATATTAGGTTAAGTCTTAAATAAGGGTTTAAGCATTTCCCTAAAATTTTGTAAATATTATCTTAAATAAATACAAACGTCATCATAAATAAATAAATCGTAAGTAGTTGTAAAGGGAGCTTATTCCTAAATCTCTAACATTTTGCAATTTATGTGTATGTATTCTTATATTATGCTTTGAATAAATAAATAATACATTTTTGGTATACTAATTTATGAATAAGGACTAAGTGCTAAGTAAATTTGTGCATATAATGCGGTTGAAGTCTTAAATGCATGTAAAGATCAATCGCATTTTTTTAAGGATTTTGAGAGACTTTCAATTCTTGGATGTTAATTAAACCGGCTTACATTCCAATAATTTCCAAAACAAATTCAAGCTATCAGCAAATAATTATACTCAACACCAGCGCCCGTCTGCTGTTTTTGGAACCAACTACCTCTGCCTCAAATGGACACACCAAGTTGGTTGGGGTCCCCTTCTACTTAAGACTAGGTCATCGTCTAATGCGTTGTCCGTCTGGGTTCGATATGAAGACTTTTGAGGCCGGAGCCATCTTAGGCGACTGATGCGCAGTTTAGATGCCCTATATATTCTGCCTTTTAACTGCTGTGGAATCTTTTTATCGCATAGTACGCCAGATCCGGTCCACCAGCTTTTCCAACCACACTGGATTCTGTGAGTAACTTCCTTCTCAAGTGACCCATCCCCACTGACATGTGATCCAAGGTATTTAAAACTGTCGGCTTCTTTGATGAGTTGGTCACCTATTTTTAGCTGTACCGAGCTGCCATCGCCTTCACTAAAACAGAATTCAACAACTTCAGTTTTTGTGCGGCTTATCTTCAGTCCATAGGCCTCAAGAGCATTCACCTATACGGATAGCCTTTCTTGCAGGGTAGTTTTGTCATCTGCTAGGAGCGCCATGTCATCAGCATAAAGCAGCGTTCATGGTAAACTTCCTTGGATTTTGCGTATCAGAAGGTCCATTACAAGATTGAATAGCAGTGGGCTAAGAACTGAGCCTTGATGGACACCCACATTGACATCAAATTTGTCAATAAGTCCACAGGTGAACTTAACTTGGGTTGTTACCCGGTGATAGGTGTCATGCACTAAATTTATGAGGTGACTTCGGAGTGACTGCCACACCAGCTCCCTAAGTACTCGATCAATGGCTTTTCAAGGTCGATGAAAATGCTATACAAATTATAAAGCTATTTCACCATGCCATGGGGATCCCTTCGGACATGATTTTATTAAAAAGGGAGGTTAACCAGGTGATGCCTTCGTCTCCTTAGTTGTAAAACACATCTGATGGAATTTTATCTGGGGCAGCTGCTTTATTTTTTTTTTTTCATTTTGCGAGCCGACAGCCGCACTTCGTCTTCTGTGATGTCGTAGATTGAACCGTCGATCGGTTGAAGAGAGATAGTTCTGTCGTGATGGAACTCAACGTTAGACCACTCATCATAATATTCAAACCATCTCTTTTTAATTACATCATCTCTAGTTAGCATTTTATCATTTGCATCTTTAATGTATTTAACAGATGTAACGTCCTGCGATTTTTGGTATCGAGTTTTAGCCAGCTTGAAAATGTCTTTAGCACCTTCTTTAGTACTTAGTTTCTCGTAAAACTCATTTGTGAAGAGCTCTTTTGCTTTAGAAACGGCTTCTTTGGACTCGTTTTTAGCTGTTTTATATGTTTGCAGGTCGCCTTCAGATCTGGTTACCTGCCACGCTTTTAAAAGTTTTTTTTTTGCACTTTGATACACCAAGACATCTTTTGGCTTCCTCTTCGCAGGTCTTTTGAAATACATTCTACATCATATCAGCAGACATACAACGCCAGTCTATAGTTGAGATAGAGTTTCGTAGAGCGTTTATAAAAGCTGCCCCCTTAGCGCTGTTAAGCAGGCGTAACTTAACTGTTGGTGTTGATTTCATTCACTTGGTTACTTTTCTCCAGTCCACTTCCATATCTGCAACAAGAAGCCTGTGCTATGAGGTAAGTGCTTCCCCGGCAATGACCTTGCAGACCTTGAAGTGTTTAATTTGGTCACGCTCGCAGAGGAGGTAGTCGATTTGCGTCCACCAGCTGTGGATGTTCCTCTTGCTTAGCAAAGACGCTGTTAACAATAGCTAAGCCAAAAGCCTGAGCAAATTATAGAATTTCTGTACTTAGTTGTTTCTGGTACCGATGGCTTCGGTATGAATTGTTTCAAAGCGTTCATTTTTTCGTCCAATGTGACCATTTAGATTTCCACAAATGAGTTTATTTTCGTTTAGAGGGTTGCTTAAAAGTAGATCTTCGAGACTCTCCCAGAACGCAAGTTTCGTTAAGTTGTCACAACCTACTTGCGGGACGTACGCAGATAGAATGTTAAGACAGAGATTACTATCGGTGGCTAGTTTGATTGCCATCAGTCTGTCAGAAATTCTGCTTACGCTTACTAGTCTTCCTTGTAGATTGTCTTCAATTATAATTCCCACTCCATTTCCTTGATGTAGCTCCGTTATAGAATAGTTTATATCCTAAGCCTATTTCTTTTGCCTTTGGTTTCCTAGATGCATGCTACATTAATTCAATGTTTTGTCAGTATTTCTGCCAGCTCTAAGCTACGTCCTGTACCGTTGACTCTTCATATATACATATAGGGTTCATCCGCCGCCATTCTTTTTTTCCACTGCACCTTTTTTTATATAATTTGCACGCAATCAAGGGGTTATGAATACCAGATAACTGTTTGTTCTTTTCGCCTTCGCTTCAGATTCGCAATATTTTTTCCCAGTTCACCTGCTGTCATAAGCCATATGACAAACCTACTTTATACCTTCGCAGTAGTGTTGTCATAAGCTTTCGCAATTGATCGGACTCTCTTATCATATCATAAAATGCTTACTGACATCAGGGTTTGAACTGCGAAATATCAGCTTAACAAACAATGACGCTACCACTACATGATTGCCACTTCTAATGCAACCCAGCATTGTCACGTGAACATGCGCGATGCTGTTGCTATGCATAGGCAGAGTAATTCCAACAGAGGCTTTGATCTATTCGTAAATATTCAATTGGACTCCCGATGGAAGAGATACAAAAAAATAGCTTGGGTTCTCAATGAGTTTTATCACGACTGTCCTATTACTGTGGCACTTGTTGCGTAGCTCTGCTATCTCTTAGTTCCACTAGTATACGTTTCTGTGTCCTCGATTGTAGTTCAAACAGGGTGGCCAAGTGTTCGCTGTGGATGTACTGATTACTGACTCTCTACTTGTCGCCTCCCGCTAGAGAAGTGGTTACAAAGGTAATGCCAATTTCTGCTTAAAGTGTATAAATAAAGGAAGCTTTTTAAGCAGTATTACATCAATATGGCTTCTAGCAAAGCCCCACCTCATCTAGTGGTCCACATGCTGCCCCAATCGTTGACACATGCCTTGAAGTTCATCCACCCATACTCTAGAATTTCTTAAGGGTGCTTTTTGGAGATGCATAGCAACAGTATGCATGTACAATGTACATACATACATTGTACAATGTACATACATACTCCTTTTATCTTTGCTCACAACCATTCCAAGAGTCTACATTTTTTGTTCGAATGCGTATCCTCCATAGGCTTAGAAAACAACCCTTCTTGAGTCCCTCGCTGCCCAAACTTCTTCGTCGAAATTGTTACACTGCTCGCATAAGACGGCAACATCTAGCTCCAACTCGCGAACGGCTTATGGTGGGGAGGTCCTATGCCGCTTCGCAATAGTTTAAGTTAAATTACAGCATTTTCATACTCTTCTTGAAGATTTGATAGCTTCTTGGTACACTCAGGGCATACTCTTCTTGCCGCGTGTTTGATGTTGCTACTTTCCTTTTCTTCGTAAAGGACAGACCTTGCATTAATTTCTGTCTATTCTGGTCACGTGATCTTTCTGCCCACACTCGACGCAAACATCACTTCAATCAACCGCGTTTTTACACTCCTTTCCTAGATTCCCGAAGTTAAGACATCTAAAACACCGCAACAGTACAACTTTTTCCAGTATTTGACATATCGTCTCTTCAGGAGTAGTTGTGTAAGTTGAAGAACAAAAGGATCCATTTCTTAATGTGGAGGCTTGACAGTACATATTTTTCAATATTTCAAGCGCTTAGTATTGCCAGTGGAAAAATAACCTGCACTTCAAAATGAAGACACACTCTTTATGAGGAAACTTTTGACTTCGCTTTCATCGCACACTATGTCTGAATGTGGATCACTTTACCCAATTCTCAACCATTGTCATTGGTGATAGAAATAAATCTCATTCTTTGCACCAATAAAAGAGTATTTTAATCAGCAATTATCAAAATATAAGTATAAGGAAAAAAATATAATACAAAACAAAATAGAAGCAAATCTGGGGGCGCCAAAATTAAGTATGCCTCGTGTTCCAAATAACTGTAATACGCCTGTGGTCTCGAATTTCTAGCTACGATTTGAAAGAATAAAATGCACATATGTACATACTGGTACATAAATACATACATATGTACGTCCAAGTTGCTTTCCCTTTTCAGAGGACAAGTACTTGAAGGCTTTCTGTAACTGGTTAATGGGAAATAAAACTTATTGTCAATGAAAGAGATTTTACTCGGCTAAGAATATGTTTTATTAAATCACTTAACAATTACTTAATTCTTGCATTATTTAGAGAAATCTAATTACATAAATTCATCTAAAAGGCTTCGTCGTTATTTTATTTTCCACCAAGATTTTCGGTTACCTACACGTATCTACTCCCCAATTTCCCAAGCAGATGAAACTGCAAAATGAATTATTGATTATTAAAGCATTTACTGATTAGAAAAAAAAAAATTGTCCAGAAAATTTTTTGACCTGAAAATTGATTGAGCTCTGGTTAAATTGTTAAATTGTGTTTAGACATTGTAGTGACCCCGCCGGCCGCCCAAATCCTTGTTCAAACCCTCGATGAACTAAACGGTTTTAGTTAGTTGTTCACTCAAGGCGTGATAGTTCTACTCTTTGTCGTAATAATAATTCTCTCAAATTCGATATAATCAACTATTATTGCTACAAAACAAAAAAAAACACCAGCAAGGATTTGGAAAATCAACTGAATATTTTAATATTTCTCCAATCCACATATGAATGTACGTATATTCTGCAACCGAACGGTTTCGTAAACAGTGCGGTTGTACATACATATATAAACACATAATATGAGGCCCAGTGATATTGGAAATCAAGCGGTTTTATTAGCAATTAAACAGAGTGGTTGAAACAGCCGTGACAAATGAAGGGGCACTTAGCGCCATTTCATCCACGGCGGAATCCAATTGCTTGGATCAACCTTGCGGAGCTTATTTACATAACCGTCTTCATATTCGTTTATATTATATGTACATATGTACATGTTCTCTTCATTGACATATCCAGCTATATGTTAGCTTATATCCACAATTTCAAAAAAAATTCGGGCCCAAAATCTTCATCGATAAACAGTTCAGTGTCGAAGCGATTCCGCACAGCTCAGTTCGTTGTTGGAGTTGTGAAAGATATTCTGATGACCAAAACTTCCAAAAGACCTGGGTCATCTTTTTATCAGTAACCAATGGAATCGTTAGCTTATTGATTCATCCATAATTGGTCCAGGTACCGCGTTGAGTACATTTTTAAAAAAGAAGTGATCACGTGTTAGTATTGTGATATCGCCAATGTCATATCAATTGCTATTAGCCGTCGAGAATACAAACGCACTTCAATTTTTGTCAACAAGGTGGAGAGTTCTTCAAATGAAAATGTGATGTCACCGATAACTCTTTTCAGATAAATATTGTCTTATAACCTTTTGTTCTTCCTTTAGCGATCAACACCTTGATGGGGTAATTGGTCAAGATAGATTTACTCATGTGGGTGGCACAATTCCCATTACATATTTAGTTTGCGAACTAAACCGATGAATTCTTAAGCATTCATGGGTGTTTCTCTGTTTCTTATAAGGTTACAGACAACTTCCGACTACTAAAAGATTATCTTTATCTAAGTACATATATTACTTTTATGTAATACATACATATGTACATATATTTATTTTATGACAATATCCTACTTTTTCTTGAGACCGGAAAAGACCCCCTAATCTGAAAGGAAGGCTTTACACCGCAGTTGTTTATCCGGCGCTCACATAAAGTTCGCAATGCTGGACAATGTACAAAAAGTATAAGGGCAAATTAACGGCAGCTGAGAAGAAGATGCTTTGCATGACAGCAGGAGTAACTAAGCTTGATCGAATTAGAAGTTCTAAGATTGTAGGAAGCCTTCACGTCAAAGAACACATTTCGAAAAAATTGGAGCACGATCGGCTCAGTTGGTATGTTCCAAGGCCAAAAACTTCTGGCAAATGCAAAAATAGCAGCATTTAATTGACCTTAATGGTGAAGTGATCCGAAACCGGGAGGCCTGTAGATACTTTTTGAGGTCGGTTTAAGGTTTAGAGATTGGTAAATTTAAGAAATGTAAAAAAGAGAGTGCGTTCTTATTATTTATTAAATAAGACAAACTCAATTCGTGAATTTTTTCTTTTTCTTTTTTTTTTTTGAGATTCAAAAAGAATGTGAGTCAAGAACTGAAGAACTTAAATATATTTCTATTTGAACAATATGTCTTGTCCGTAGAGTCGTCGGTAAAACGTAATACCAAATCATTTTGTAAGTTCAACAAATGCACAATTTTTCGGGTCTGTGTATAATAAGTCTCATGTGCAGTTAATGGTTAACCATAACTCTAATATTCCTGAAATATTGGATAAATGTTTGTAGGTGTGGTACAGTTTTCGGACGAATTAAAGCGTTAGAAAAACTTGATTAACCCAGAACCAGATGGAATTCCGGGGGTAATATTATAACAATGTTTGCTATAGGTCATGTGCTACTAATTTAATTGTATTAACTAATTAAGTTCTTGGAAGTTTGGAGAATCCTGTGCAAGGTGATGTACTCTACACAGATTTTATAAAAGCCTTTTGTAGAGTGCATAACACCCTTATATCAGTCAAGTTAGAATTGACGTCCCACAAGGAGTATTTGCACATTTGAGAACTTGTATTTGAGTGTATTTATCCTTATTATCTACGATCCTTATCCTTATTATCTACGAGTGCAAAGCAATCAGATTTGTGATTATTTTAGTTTCGCTCTACAATGAGTTACATAGTCTCACAGTGGATGGATAGCTGCCAGATTTTTTCTTAGTATTAATGAAGCGAGAAACGCTTAGGGTCAAAGATTAAGTCAGATTGTATGAGCTAGAGCGAGTGAGCAAATATTAGGATAATATTGACGAATTTACCTTTGAAGCGGATAGTCTTAAGACGCACGCTCACGTGTCTAAAGCTCAAGACTTCTTGTCGAAATCTGCCGCGTTTAACAAATCCGCATCCAAATAAACACTTCCTTTTGCCCGGCCTATCCCATCGCATTTCCTGGATGGCTGTAACGTCTGCCTTATAGCAGTCTAGGGCATCTACTAATTGATCGGCTGCACGTGCTCTGTTAAGGGTCCAAACATTCCGCGTGTAGTTCCGAAAATTGTTCTCCTTATTTCGTTTGCCAGGGTCGTCAACAGTAGGGTTATTCCTTTCGGGGGCACTTGGTTGGGTCGTAACTAGAGGTTTTTTACGCGGTTTTTTGCCCAACGCGCAACACGCCACCTGGTCCTTTTATACAACCCCTAGGATGAGGGGCCGGTAAACCTGATGCCCATTAAGGGCTCGTCCGCCACCATCTCTTTTTCAAGACCCTGCCTTAGTCGTGAAAGCTCCTTACTGACCTGAGCTTGAAATATGTCGGAGTAGTTCAAGTAACGCTTCCGCTAGTCTGTCTGTGGACGTCACCGTTGATTCCGTCTATGTAATTCCTCCGCTTGACGTCCTCCTTCTGAAGACCTCTTGTTAGACATCTGATCCACAAAATGCGTGACAGAGACGAATAATCGTTGCTCGCAAGCTCCGTATTCGTCTTCAAGGTCAATTAAACAACAACATAATCCAAATTCGGAATTTGTCTATAAAGATTTTCACCTACCAATAGGAAACACAAAATCTGCAAGATAACATGCAAATAATAAATGTAGACTAAGAATAATTTTACAAAATAATTATTCAAGTTCTTTCTTTAGATCGAAACCAATTCACGATTTTCCTAAATAGCTTAAAAAATCGATGAAATCCAGATCATTGGGTGTAAATCATGAAAATACATAACTTACGCCAGTCAACCCCATGAAATTTTAAAAACACATGATAAAAATATGTAAATCCATCCTAAGCTTGGTAAAAAGTAAATAATAATATCTCTTTAAAATTTCCCATTTGTTTACCGTTTAATTTTTCACATTTCCTCTACAAGGAGAATGTAAGCCTTAAAAGCATCCCCTCTCCCAACCCTAAGGCAAGGAAATCACTAAAAAAATCAACCCCTAAATTATATTTTGCTATAAATTCCAAACATTTACGTAAACATTGACTTTCGTCGTCACTCTCACGTAAAGGCAATCTCGGTTATGGAAATCCTAAAATACCTGAGAATGCCGTTCAAATGTTATCAAGTTAAGCCAACTCTAACGATGCCGCTGTCACTGTCAAGGGTAAATTCAAAACTCAACGAACACACATCGATTTTATATCACTTGCAGAGCACTTCCTTTTAGATTGATGAAGAGCATAAAAAAACAAAAGCAAACAAAAATGTTCTTCCTATATCTACATACACGTGTACATTTGTATGTATGGGTACATACATTTGTATGAAGAATAATATCCCCAACAAGCCATTATAAAAACCCAGTCAAAAATAATTTGTACGCCCGGGAGTATTGTCTGTAGAATAATGCATTGCTCAGCTTTCGCGCAGGATATTGAAACATATTTAATTTCATTCATTTTGTTCCCCCTTTGCTATTGCACCCTATATGCATCACACACTTATAGGTACATGCATACAACACTGTACTGCTTAGAAAGAAATTCAAATAAATTCAATGCAAGAGCGTTTAAAAGCAGTTATTAAAATGAAGGGATATCCCACAAAATATTAAAAACGTATGCAACTGAATTACACGCAACTTTTAATATAGTTTTAAAATGTTTTCGTACTACATATTATTGCAGGTGTACGTAGACTTTTGTGGAGTGGTTTTATGGACTTTATTAAGTTTTTGCGTTGTTATTTTTTGTTTAAATGGAATATTTACTTTTTTGTTTAAAAATTAGTTAAGTAAACATGCTTTTATCTTTATATAATTTTTTTTGATTTTTATCATCGATGCAGTATTAGTAGAAGGCTCATTTTCAAAAATGTTCTTGCTGTACGTAGAGTTTTGTGGAACACTCTAGGTACATGCATACAACACTGTACTGCTTAGGAAGAATATTCAATTTCATAAGTATTTTATGCCTGGAAAATTGTATATACATACATACATATGTATGTAATACTTTACTTTAGTGTTGTTTTCTCTAAAAATAAGGGCCTCTTTAATTCCAAGAACGATTCAAATACCAATAATGAGACTTCATTATGTTTTCGCCCGAAAAGTGGAAAAAAGAGATTAACAAAAAAAATAGAATAACAATATTAAAAATAATATGTCCTGAAGCCGAACTGTCGTACCCACCTTAAATTACTTCATATTTTGTTGCCCTATGTACACATGTGCTAAAAAACTTCCGAACTCTTAGCAATTTAAATTTGGTTCAGATTTCTGCAGTGTTTCAACTCTTTCCAAGTCATCCAAGTAACTTCCATTCCTTCTCAGCTGTCCAGCGCCACGCTTGCATAGAACTGCCCACTCTTCTGTCAGACTGGCTAAGCGGGTTCTATTACGTGCCATACTTCGCAATGTGGACCATTTTATGTAGGTGCATAGTTCTATACAAAACACATACATACAAAAACAGGCAGACATCGTCAGCGTAAACCAGGTATCTGAAGTATGATGTCATTGTCCATCAAATTGCCCTGCTTTTTCCTATAATACTGCCCCGAGAACATCGCTAATTATTACCAGGAATACTCCGCTTTAGATTTCAAAATCATATCACAGATTACCGTTGTAAAGAATTGGACACTTTACAGCTTTATACGTATCCTATAATAGGGATGAGTTTTTACAGAATGCCTCCCAAAAGCAGAGATGTCCAGATGAACACTCGATTCACGCTGTCGAAAGCCTTCAAGAAATCCATAAGAAAAACAACTGAAACAGGAGACCAATGTATATTTGATGCATTGCTCTATAATGAGGTAAAGTATTTAAAAATTAATAATAATAATAACAATAAAAGCATTAGCAAACTGCCATATGCATATACATATATAACATACGGGGATTGCAAAATAACTTTTTATATAATGATTTCTTTAAATAAGTCAATTCCTATGATATTGTTGTAATCCTCGAAACACACATATTTGAAGACAAAACTGATCAATATAAGAAGTATTTTCAAGGATTCAGTACATTCTGGAAGAGCTGTAGGCCGATGTATAAACGGAGTAAAACAGAATCTAATCGAGTGAGAAATACAGCCTATATTTGATAACACAGATGGGATGGATATGATTAAAATTAAGACAGATTACGAGATACTAACGATTATACCATTGTGTATTAGAGGTGCTAATTGAGAAGGAGAGTTCAGTGTGGTGAAACAGTGGTTTATAGGAAAATCGTACTCAATCCTGTCATTATCAGTGACCTGAACATAAGAATCGGCGAAATGTAACAGGTAATAGAGGATATATGTACATCGAAACACTTTAAAAAGAGGTACATGTATAAGGAGGTCAAGAGATGTAATCATAAATGCCAAAGGGAAACAGTTCAACACGTAGAAAGCGTCTCGGTAGACGAAAAAACATGGTTAGATCACTTACTAATAAGATTATCGTTAAGATTATCGATCACGAAAATAAACTCAATCTGTTATCAAAGCTCAAGTGGAAAGAATGCAATAAAGAGTTGACAATATAACTCTTTATTGCACCTACACAACAATATATTGGAAGCATTTTTGAACTGAAAGAGGTAACAGGCATAATAAAGGACTCAACAACTATGCTGTGTGTCAGGTAGTCTTAATACGTTCCCAAAAAACAAGGGGTTCGATGCAAAATGCGCCATAGGGAGTATTAAAACATTTAACGCGCTAAAGTTATTTAAAATAATTTCAAGTCAAAGTGATAGGGTGAAATACAGCCTTGGCCATAAATGAAATGCCGTTTTACCTGAAGATACAATGCGTATAAATGAAAAAACAATTAGTATGTGGGCGAGCATTTATTTTTTGTATAATTTAATATTTAGTTGCTCCTTCATTGGCCTTTACCACTGCAAGAACCCTGCGAGGCATACTAGCAACTAAATTAAAACATTCTTCCGAGCTGACTTTTTCCCATTCTCGTCGTATAGCGCTCTTCAGGGCTAACTAAGGATGTCGAATTATTGTTCCTTATCCTCTTTTTTAGAAGTGCCCACAGGTGTTCAATCGGGTTCAGATCTGGGGATTGGCCACTCCAAGACCTGAATGTTTTGATTTGAAAACCATTCCATCGTTTTTCGGAATTTATGGCATGGAGCATTATCTTGCTGAAAAATTATCCTTCGGTGCGACCTGCTCCCAAATATTTTTCGATAGGATGCCTTTAAGGAGTTCTCTAAAAGGAGGTTCATTCTTCTCTCGCACGTGAATAGCTCTCCTATGCCTCCTGCCGCCGTGCAGCCCCACACCATGCAACTACATATATATAGAGGTAGATAAAAAATATAGAAAGATTTTCGAGGAGAAAAAAGCTGAGCACTACACTTATCTGGAAGAAAAAATATATCTGCTAAAAACAGCAAGGAATGGTGGAAGATCGGGGAGGAAATAAGAAGACAAACCAAGCAATAGTATCCAGAAATAATGGCATCCGACTTTGAGCAGCTGTTAAATCCACTGCAGACATTTAAAGGCATGCACTATGCAGCAATGCTACGAGAGGATACGGATCTAGATGCAGCAATATCAATTGTGGAAGTAAAGAAGGTACTGGCAAAGGCAAAAGTTAATGAAGCCCCGGGTGAAGACAGGATTTTTAGAGACTGCTTTTAAAACAAGCAGATTAAAAAACTGTTCATTATGTTATCTTAAGGAAATCGAAAACATACAACATTTCATAGGTTGATGCCCTATTCTTAAGGAAACCAGATACAAATACTTTGAGAAATCACTTTTATTAGAAGACGAAATAATGAAATTGCTAAATGGAGCACTCAGAAATAGGACAAATCTAACAAACTACATTATCAATGCTTTATCATATAGAAAATTTTTAATAGAAAAATTAAATTACTAATTATTTTAAAATTGTTTCTATGGCAAATAAGAAATAATGGAGTTCACAGCCAAATCTCCGACAGACGACATTTATGTCACATTATGTTAATTCTTTAGATTTTAAACTATGAGTCTACTGAAATTGTAAAATTGTAACATAATGTTGAATTTTTATTATTAAATAAAAAATCTTACTGCTACTAATGATTCGCAAGGTTTTAATATGGTTGATACACGAGTATCCTGAGCGGAAGCCTGCTTGTTCAACATCAAGAGTTTAATACAAGTGTTCACTGATCGTTTTCAGAATAACATATATTCTTAACCTAAAACCAGCGCAGCGAGACTAACTGGTAGAACAACAAACTGGGAAGGCTTTAGGAATGAAATTGAAGGTAATGTTGAGCTGAGCGTTCCACTTACGACACCCTATGAGCTTGAGGTTGAAGTTGATCGCTTCGTTGAGATCGTACAGCTCGCCTCTTGGAATAATACGCCTAATCCAAGAAAAACACCGGACAAATACAGTTTACGATATCCTCCGGAAATTAAAGAATTGGTTAAGGAAAAAAGAAAAGCGCGTAAAAAATGGCAACAGAGTCGTGCTCCGCAACATAAAGCACATTTGAATCGTCTGTGCAATTCGTTAAAGATGACTATAAAGGATTTTAAGAATCGTGCGATAGGCTCTTACCTTGAAAGTAAGAGCAAAAAAAGATTCCAATTATTTACTTTGGAAAGCTGTAAAAGGCACAAAAAGGCAAAAAGTCCCCGCGCCGCCAATTAAATTAAATCAAAATAAATGTGCAAAGGAAAATAAAGAAAAAGCGGACGTCTTTGCGGTCCACCTGGAAGAAACCTTTAAACCGTACGGTGGTCAAGTGGTTAACGACAACATCAATAGTTCGGATTTACCATCTGATGATTTCAGACCCATTAATGCAACGCTAAGGGAACTCAAACATGAGATCGAGAATTTAAAACCTAAGAAAGCTCCTGGTTATGATTTGATCACCGGAGAAAATCTCAAAGTTCTACCTAGAAAAGCATTGATTAAGCTCCTACATAATATAAATGCTGCGCTCAGATTAAAACACGTACCGAGCCAATGGAAAGTTGCAGAAGTCATAATGGTTTTGAAATCAGGGAAACCGCCTAATGAGATAAAATCGTATAGACCAATTTCGCTTCTTCCAGTCATATCCCAAATTTTCGAGAGGATATTACTAAGGCGCCTCCAACCAGTTATAGAAGAAAATAATCTTACGACAAGTTCTCCCTGTATGCCTATAGACTCTTCCGTGTTAGACATGGAAACGCATACTCGGAGCTTAAAGAAATTTCGGCCGGCGTACCGCCAGGAAGCGTTTTTGGGCCGCTTCTCTATCTGTTATATACTCCTGATATACCGAAAGAAGATGGCACTATCCTTGCTACGTTTGCCGATGACACCGCTATCCTAGCAGTAGGTAAAACAATTGAAGAAATGACTGCAAAACGCACTGAATAAAATAAATGAATGGACGAGGGACTGGCGGATCGCCTTCAACGAATCTAAATCTGTTCACGTGAATTTCACTTATAAGAAAACTAATAACTTGCCAATTTTTCTAAACTTGGCCCAAATACCTTTAGCAAACGAGGCCAAAAACCTGGGAATGACACTCGACGCAAGGCTAAATTGGAAATGAAACGCAAAGAACTCGAAATCAAATATATATATAGAGAAATGAACTGGTTACTCGGGAAACATTCCCAACTGAGTAGTGAGAACAAACTGCTTTTATACAAGCAAGTGTTATAGCCGGTGTGGACCTACGGTATACAACTTTGGGGTTGTACCAAGAAAACAAATGCCAATATTCTACAAGCTTTTCAAAATAAAGTGCTAAGAGAAATCGTCCAAGCACCGTGGTATAGTAGAAACGACGATATCCACAGGGATCTCGGAATTCCGACAATCGAAGCTGAAATTAGAAGCTTCGCGAGAAAGCATAGAAACCGACTAATCGGACATGTCAACAATACAGTCCAACAAATTTTGGATGAGAGCAATTTATTGCGTCGACTACAAAGGGCAAAACCTTTCGACTTGGCGAGATAAGAATTAACCGCGTGTAGATTGCGGAACATACAGTATCTTTCAGTGGAAAGTAAAAAATTAATACAGAACCATGCGAAACGTTTAATTCATGAGAACCAATACAAGGTTAAAATATAAATCTTTATTCGGTTCTTGTCTCTACAGACGATGAATTGTGATTGACTATATAAAGTGAGGTACTCTACCTTAAATTAAAAGCAAATAATAGAAAGAGAGAAAGAGAAATTAGTATATGTATAATTTTTAACATCCTCCGGCCGGTGAAGAAGAAGTAAGCTTTAGTGTGTACAATAATTGTACTGGCCTGCGGGTTCGAGTTCTGAATAGCGTATCATTTCTATGACGAGTCAGAGTCTGATTAAATGATAGACTTACTTAACGATTGTTTTCAAATGTCTTTGCTTGCTCTTTTTCCGAACCAGGCGGAATGATTTAAAAGGACCAAAACAAGGTTAAAATATAAAATTGTGACTGACTGATAAGTGAGTTACTCTACGTTAAATGTAAGCAAGTGATAGAAAGGAAAATTATGTATTAAGAGAGATCATATGTATACATATATTTAAATGTGCATAGTTTCTACCAAGGACTCAATAGCTCTACCGATTTATTTGGCGCTGCTTAAAAAAAATCGCCAAAGATTGGCACAAATAGCCCTAGGACTGACTGCAGCCTAAACAGGAGAACTTATTGACTTCAAACTTCATATCAGGGATATGTAGGCCAATTCACAAGGCGACATATGGCCATATTTTGAGGTATCGCCTTTAGACCAAACAAATTGTTTTAGACCAAACAAATTGTGGTCTTATGTTTCGATGGGATGGAACCTAAGACCATAATGGAATTATGGTTAATGGGCCGCCTAAAATTTAATTAAGTAAGGGAAAAACATCCAAAAAAAACCATAATGGCCCTACGACGCCTTAACAAAGCGACATAAAGCGATACCTCGAAATATGGCCTTATGTCGCTTTGTGAAAGCGTCGTGCAGGTATTCAGGGCGCCGCTACGCCAGGTCTTGACTGTAATATTGTTATGGCCCTATGTAGTAGCAGAAATGGAAAATGACAGGATGCCTAAGCTGGTGCTCAAACACATCATTTCAAGAAGAGGTCATCTTTTTCAAAATTGGGAGCGGTTAGCCTCGGAATGCGGTTTTAATCCTAGATTAACAACGGCGGATCAGGCTACAGACTTAATACATAATACATAAATGATGCTCCCAGTTCCCAACATAGATTATACTATTCACAGCTGATATATGATCTACAAGATGAAACATATGTATTACTTAAACAGCAACTCAACCGACAAAATAAGCATGATATTGAAAATAAGAGGTGAACTGATCGCACTTAATTTTATCCCGCATCGTCCTGAGCTGCCAATCCTTTGTGATCTGTGTAACAACAGGGTGAGAGAGGATGTTTCCGGAGCGGCTGTGCTGGATGAGGAAAGAACGTTGATCATTCTAAATGGAAACCATGGGTGGAACGCATTGTATAACTACACTACGAAGGCGTTAATGTATAGAAAATCTATCATGGAGAAAAATTTTTAAAATAGGAATGCCAATATTATCTTGTTTTCGCTATGCCATTGCTTAATTTTTTATGCGAATGTTTAAAACTCATAATGTACTACACAAGTAAGCTCATATGGTGTGTAAGGAGCCTAAATGTCAATCTGGTAGACGGTCAACAATGACCAGACCTAAAAAGACTAGAAAACTATGTATGTATTATGTACCAAAACTCATTTTTATGAAATAAAAGTCTTAACTAACTAACTACTTATGGCCCTATGACGCCTTAACAAAGCGGCAGAGGGTGATACCTCAAAATATGGCCTTATGACGCTTTGTGAAAGCGTCGTGCAGGTACTCAGGGCGACGCTACGTGGCAGGTCTTTACTGTTGTTATTGGCAAAATAAAAAAATCAATATGGCCTTATTATAGCTCTTTGGGGACTTATTTCATACCATTTTGGGGACTTAATTCATCTTCGATTTGAGGAATATTTTCGCACTGAGATTTTAGGAGGTTATTTCATTTTCCGTTTGGGGGATTATTTCCTGCAGCCGCTGGAACATATTCTTTTTGGTCGAAATGAAGCCATTTCAGTGACTGGAGTAAGGAAATTCATGAAGTATGATCGTGAAACTGGAATGCTTACGAATAACATAAGTCATCCGCATGCTTCTCTGCTGCGAACAGGCGAAAGAATTGGAGCTGTTGCCCAAATTGTGCATGTAAATCCAGTGAGAATATTGTATAACAACGTAACGCTGAATGGAGTGCTATACAGAGACTTGAAAACTGATTTTTTGTGGCCGCAATTGGGCAATTGAGATAAGGCTCATATGTATGCAAGTCTTCGGAATTATTCCAAACGTGTACCGAAGTTCGGCAAGGCACACAAAACACAAAAAGTAAGTAAGTGAACACCGGAGGCCCTATCTTCAACAAATTCGTCCAGCGCCTTGGATACGCAGACAATATCGAAATCACTGGTCGCTTTAGTGATAATAAAGAAAAAATACATGCTAATTCTGCTTATCATAATTCTGCTGTACGGTGTGTTAAAAATTGCTAGAGGAACGAGCGGAACAATATCTGGTCACTTTTGGGCAAAATATTTGCATATTACTTACTTACTTACGCTGCACGCCCTCCTTCTGAAGACCTCTTGTTAGGCATCTAATCCGCAAGATGCGGGTCAGGTCAGCAAGAGATGCCTCGCCTGGCCGCAAACGTGCTGGAGTTAACCCGGCGGAGCTTGCGCTGGTCTGAGTGTCCAGCTCCACATGTACAGTCAGACTCAGCATACGCTCATCGTTGGTTCACTTTTAGATAGCTATCCAGCAGGCACCACATGGAGGTGATCAAAGACCCTGTTATCGGTGGGCATGACTTTTTGGATATACATATGTATATGATATATGATAAAGAATTTGGAGATAAATGTTCTCACAAAGATGAGATTCATTATATTAAGTCAATATGTTAGCAACTCACCCATTTTGAAATCCCAAAAACTTCTTCCGTATGTAATCAAAGAAATTTGACAAATTAAACTATTGCTGCAAGTCAGTTTAATTGACTTCGCAAAAAGTATTGTGTTTCTGACACCTTCACCCGTTACACTAACCAATTCCATTGCAGCGAACACAGCTGCAGTTATATTTCAAGGCTAAATCCTGAATAAGATCAGTTAAATTTTAACTAGTAGGAGCCGTGGTTCGGCGTTCATTTAATTCAATTAGTTTCTTACTAATTTATGTGGCGCTAAAGTTGGGGGCGGACCAACAAGCCGCTTTAATAAGCCTGGTGTTTAGCTTACTTCCTCCAGCTGCACACTCTAAGTTAGTTAAGAATCCTTGTGCGCCGCACCTACTGCATTGTCCCTAGTTAAATTCGAAGACTCTGCCAGCCGGATCATTGGTTTCCATTCACTTTACATGTTTTATCCAACGCAAACGTCCAATGCGCAGTTTTTAGCTAGGTCAGTGTCGTTAAACAACTCTTAGTTTACAGTAAAACCAAAATATATGAAGAAATCTATCTAAACTTATACCTGGTGGCGGCCTTAGAGGGTTGGAAATCAAACAAGTTAAGTGACCATCCGCAAAGAATATCAAGGTTACTTTTGTTTCGTTAAAATCATCTTTCAAAACTATTCCTATAACTCGCTATATTTTATCTAGAGCTAGGCCTCAGAAATTATTTATTTACACTTCTGTGTTACTCGAATAATCAACATCAAGCACACTCACGCATGTAATTAAAAGTACTTGATAGTAGTAAAATAACAGGGACTTTATTATTACCTTAAAATAAAGTTGTTTTAAAAACTGAATAAATTTGCAGTTGTCAAAAAAGTTTAAACAATATTGTACTCATATACTTGTACTAGCCGACCCGCGCTCGCCTTGCTTCGCCCCCTTCCAGTTTTAAGAATTTCCCATGAAATAGATTTGTAGGAAATTGGGATTAGCGTTACTGTCAGGCATTAATGTTCCGGTAAGGTGGTAAATTTGACCCTGAATTTTTAAAGTGGGCAAAAAGTTGCCTTCTGTTATGCGTTTACCACCAAAGGAGGTAATTTGAAAGGCTGAGTTAAACTTTCTATGACTCTCTAAAAAAGTTTTTGACGAAGGATATGATCACCCAGCAGAATGCTCTTTGGTGGTTCCGACGGTGCACCGATTTCTCTGAGCATAACTTTTCCGCTTGAACAACACAATGCAGCAGATTCTTTGCCTGCTTTTTTACACCACAAAAACTCAGACATTGTACCTATGTACATGCGACTCCTTTTCGTATGAAATGAAACATTCATATTGAGAACATGAATTTTTCTGTAGGCTCCACGGTCGGACAACATTTTCACCGACAAGAATAAACCGTTCACTAACAGAACCAAGTCTATTAATAGTGGAACTTTACACATTTCTCAGCCGAGACATCCGCCTAATTTTTGTACCGTTACTCCTTCGCCCAATATCAGGCTTAGAATATCTCTTACTAATTTTAGTTGACGAAACACAACTGATTCGGTTAAACTACAATACTGAAAATGTGCAAACTCAATATTATAACACCCCCAGTGGGAATCGCTACCACAGCACATACAGACACAACATGCACACAACCCATCCACTATGCATACATAACAGAAAAATGTGGTCTGGGTGCGACCCGCAAGGTCCACACGACTTACATCCCATCATCCCAGTGGGAAGAAATAAAAAAACAATATTCATTATTTAATTAATAAGTATTATTTTTTTCACATGATAAAGATCTTTGCGCATACGAAAAGGTTTAATGAAGCTCAATCCCAAACACTAATGTTCTACACATAAACACTTGCTTCTACAATTACTACGATGTTTGATGAACAATGAAATTTTTTTCTTCACGCTATCAAGAAACCATCAACTTGGAGATATCTCATCAATACCACTCATCAACTAAGAATGCAGAATTAACATTTCTTTACTTACAAGTAACTAAACAACAATATTGATAACAGACTACGCAGCTGACAGTACAATTCAATTTACTTTCTTCATAAATTGTTCAAGACTGACATCACAAAACTACTGCTTTTTACCATGAACCGTTCAAAAATCATCAGTAGGAGATTAATAACCATATCCTCAAGAATTTTATCATCTTCAACAAACATTTCCATTTTGGCTTCTCACAAAAAAATAATAACTAGCAGAAATTGATGAAGCTCTCATAACATAACAATCAGCCCATACACAACATACGCAATTAAATCGGATTTAAAATGGAAGAAATCGACTTTACAGAAGACTTATCAAAATATGAAATAACAATATTTTTCATAAACACTATTTATATGTACTTATAGAAATGGAAAAAAGCATTGTTTTATCGAAAATACGGTTTTACGGTTAGTAACTTCTACTTACAACCATGTTCCACGTCATAATTTATTTTTTAAATGTTAAATGTACATCATACTATTACCTCCAAATGTTTTTTCAAACATAATATTCTTGTATTAATTGCATATTAATAAAGCAACCTTGAATTGCAAAAAGATTGTTGATTTTTTTATATCGAAGAATATATTCACATCCCATTTTTTATTATTATTATTATTATCAACGTCATTTTTTTTATTATAACTAATTGTTACGAGTTGGCTAGTTCGAAATCTCATTATTCTCCTGGCCTGATAATATAAATTTAAAATTCTACACATTCATTTAGTTTTTGTCCATAAGTATTTTTTTTAATAATATTTTTTTTTAAAATAATTGCTACGACATTCATACAAATTTTGCTAAAACATACAATTATAATATTAAAAAAAACCACTACGAAGGTATTGAGAATCTGCACGAATGAATAGTACAAATCATCAATTTCAAAATTCAGCTAGTTTGCCTTTATTTTTTTAGTTATTTAATTACTAACAAAAAACTACTGGACCGATTTTTCTGGAAACTTAATCAGTTCTTAGTTACGTAATTACGCGTCAAATGAACCTGGTCCCATGTCCATATCATCTTTGGTTCTCGAGATAATCGACGCGAAAGATAATTCCGAACGCACATAGGCACATACGAACATACGCACATACGCACATACGTACATACACACACACAGACATCTCTGTAAAAACGTTGGATTTGGATTCAGGTGACCTTAAAACGTGGAGATATGTCAAAATTCGCGATTCACAAAATCGGCCCCATTACAACAACTTCCCATTGGGAAGTTAAAAATATAAGGATAAGTAAACTAACATCCTCCTACCGCCAGCCACTCGCCTCTCTCTGCTCATAACTTCAGCAAAGAGGCAGCGAAAGAAGAATAAAGAACAAAAAAATTATTATCACCACTGAGACATGTTTAGGCGACATGATCAACGAAAAATTAATCAAATTCTAAATTTTACAAATGATATTTTTGATATTGCTCAGCTTCTAGATGACGTAGAATCATGATTTTGGACTTCAAATTTGCGTCTTTAAACGACAAAACTAATTTGATTAAAATCGACAAAGGCAAAGTTGATGTTATTTGTGTTTCTAAGTTATTTTGTCTCTTTTCGTGGTTTCCCAAGCACAAAATTGTATAAGTAGCTTTATCTAGGCCTGGTCCATGCGATTTCGAATTCAATAAAAAAAATAATTAAAATCGGTTCAGCCGTTTTCTTACAAACACCGGACAAAGAAATATCAACTTCATTTTATAATAGTAGTAGATGTTCTTACCTATACATAGCGTTAATCTTATTTCCAATAACACTTTAAATAATTTTATTTTTCATCTTTCAATTTTAGGGTTTACAAGAAGACATCGTCCAACTCTGTTCTTACCCTGTATATGGGTAGCAGAGACTTGATATCCGCGGATGGAGTAGTAGATCCTTTAAGAGGAGTAATTGTCGTAGACCCAAAGTTCCTTTGCAGTCAAAAGATATACGGACAATTAACTCTCACTTTTCGGTGATTATTATTATTTTTTTCTCCGCCCATCATAGTAATTAATGTCATTTCCGTTTTGGTTATTTTCTTTCCTTTCAGTTACGGTCGAGAAGATGAGGAGGTAATGGGACTTAAGTTTTGCAATGAGGTTGTAGTAGCTTTGAAACAACTTTGGCCAAGAATGAATTATGATGGCGAGATGACGTTACTACAGGTAAGTGGAAAAGTATGATTTGATAAATCCTTATAAATGAATCTTATATTTTGAAGCAAGCTTTGGTGGATCGATTAGGAGCCGGTGCACATCCTTTTCAAATAGATATTGGAAATGTAGCAGCACCCAGTGTGCAACTGTTACCAGCAAAAAAATACAGCGGGGACCCAATTGGAACTAGCTATGATGTTAGAATATTTATGAGTAAGCTTATATTAGAAAATTTGCTATGTAAGGTTATTCATAAGGTACTTTGTTTCTCAGCTGATTTAACGGATGAAAAACTGCAGGGAAGAACCTCAGTGAGATTGGGAGTTCGAGTCATGTATAAAATTCCATCCAATTTTCAGTCAATTCAACAATCAAGTTTAAGCTGTACATCGTTACCAAAGAGCAGCTTACGGACAAGATTGTCGCCGAAAAATTATAGACTACACAATCGAAACAAGCATCAAGATGAAAAAAGTAAAAGCACGACCGCTATAAATGCAGATTCGGTGGCGATAGTAAATGCAGAGTGTGCGGAGGAGCGACTCAAATCGAGCACGTTTAAAAGTGGAGAAGAGGTACGGTAAATCATTTTATCTTTATCAAAGGTACCATTTTTATTCTATACGTCAAACGATGCTTTTGTTTATTGCTAGGTATACGCGAGTCTAGTCAAAACCGATTTTACTAGACTCGACTGCGCCATTTTGGCTGAGTTGAGTTGATAAAGATATTCGTAGTGTGGATTTGTTCTTTTTTTTATAGAGGAAAAACTAGTTTGTTTTATTTGTGTCCGGTTGGCGAACGGATGGTATGCAGATCATAAACACTAACACCATCAATTAACTTTTTTTCGACTCGGTGTGCGCAAGTACCCAGGTCGAAATCTCAACTCAGTTTCGACTCGACCTTTCAATACCGCTTGTATACGGGATATATGATATTGGTGAAAATCGTCAGAAGATAATACTGACCCCACAGCCAGTATTAGTGTGACTTATACTAAACTTATAACACCCCCATTTACTTCCCTCTACCCTGCGGTACGAACGTTTTATCATTGTCTCGCTGGGTGGATTCAGACTTAACTGTTCACAGTATTGGTATCTGAATTTCTTCCTTCCTCTGCTTTTACAAAACACGTAGTTTCTCCAATAATCGGGTTACATACTCTGCTATCGCATCACTTGCCTTTTTTGTACAGCAATTCGTTAACTATGCATTTCGAGGTTGCTTTTCAGCGCTGTTCTTCCACTGAGGGACAGTGGACATTCAAACATCACATGATCTATATATTCGGTGCAGTCAACCCACCGGGTGCAGTAAGGGGTATCATCGCATTTGTACTTATGTAACTACAATCATAAGATGAGAATATGGCTGTTTCTGTTTCTTCCAGCTGGTTCTGAGAGGGGCAGAATGTAAATAATGTGGAACTCCTGCGGTCACTCTGTACTCCTTCAATCATCGTCGGTGTTATATACATAGAAGAGTTCAGATTCTGTAATAATTCGTCACTATTCTGATTAAGTAGGTCGGTACCCGCACATTTTCCAATAATCACCCATGCTATAGACAAAAAAGGTGAAAATAAACATCATCTCAATTTTTTGGTTTTTATTTCAGAGGTTGCAGGGGCGTATGACGCTTATAATCGCTTGTTCCTTGCGATCCCAATGTTCAGCTCAGACTTTTCGATAAATGGAAGCTTTTTGACGGCCTAAAGTACCTCTGCGATGTTACTATTCCATACACGAATCTGTATTATAACTGCGTACTATTGTCCTATTACAGGAAAGCCATTCATCGAACACACACTGACAATAACGAAATCGAAAGTGAATAATTGTCTCTTTTTTAGTTCAGGTTTCCTAATCCATTCAAATAACTCTTCTTGTTTTGCAACACATTTTACAAAATTGTTCTTACGCATTCCATCAACTTAAATTAGATAAACGTAAAGACAATGCTTTGCCTGTCTTTCACGCTGACGTGAAATAGTGCCCTACGAAATAAGGCCACATTCAAAATGTAGGTGCCAGGTTGCGTATATGTAATTTCTTTAAATCCATGCGAAACATGTGAGACGTGGATACAAAGAAACTTTGCATGCACCCAACCTCGCACCTACTCCAACAAGTGACCCCTCGTGACAGACGAGGCATCTCTTGCTGACACACTTTGTGGATCAGATGTCTAACAAGAGGTCCTCAGAAGGAGGACGTGCAGCGGAGGAATTCCAACGACAGACCGGCGGAAGCCTTACTCGAGCTACTCCGACATATTTGGAGCTCAGGTCATTAAGGAACCTTCACGACTGAGGCAGGGTCTTGAAAAGAGATGGTGGCGGAGGAGTTCTTAATGGGCCAACGGCAGCGCTCGCATCCCCGAAGTGGGTTACTGGCATCGGGTTAACCGGCCCCTTGTCCTAGAGGTTGTATAAAGGGACCTGGCCCTCCAGGTTGGGGGTTGTGCGTCGGGGCAACTTCCCTACCGCGTAAAAAACCCATAGTTATGGAACAACCATATACCTCGGAAAGGAATGACCCTACTGTTGACGACCCTGGCAAACGAAATAAGGACAACGATTTTCGGATCTGCACGTGGAATGTTCGGACCCTTAACAGACCATGTGCAGCCGATCAATTAGCAGAGGCCCTAGACTGCTATAAAGCAGACATTACAGCCAGGGATGGGCCGGGCAAAAGGAGGATGAAAACTGTGACATCTATTACGGTGATTGTTACAGAGAACAGAAACAGCGCTTATTCGGATGCGGATTTGTTATACGCGGCAGACTTAGGCAAGAAGTCTTTAGCTTTCGACACGTGAGCGAGCGTCTTATTACAATCGTACTACGTGATTTTAACGCCAAGATAGGAAAGGAGGACATCTTTGGTAAAACAGTTGGTAAACAAAGCCTGCACGACACCACGTCTGGCAACGGACTCAGGCTGATTGATTTTGCTGCGGGGCGAAACGTCACAATAGCAAGCACACGGTTTCCTAATCTCAATATCCACAAGGGAACCTGGCGGCCTCCTGATCATGAAGCGGTCAATCAAATTAATCATATTGCGATCGACGCAAGGCATGCCTCCAGTATTCTGGATGTCCGAACCTTTCGAGCAGCCAACATCGACTCGGACCACTACCTTGTTGCAGCCAAGGTACGAATGCGGATATCCCAAACGCCACAAAGAAGAATAACTGTGAGAAGATTTAACGTCGAAAAGCTGCAATCGCAAGAGACCGCCAGAATCTTCGCCGATCGCGTATCCCGAAATCTCTCTACGACTCCTATGCCGCCAGCATCAAGTGCCGAAGACCAGTGGCAACGTTGCCAACATTCCAGACAAGCAGACGAATAGTTTTTGTTATACAAAAGTTTGACCCACTTTTCTTATGAATAATTACTCATTTCGACCAAAAATATTTTCAACTTTTGAAGATTTCTGGCAGACAGCACTGACTTTAAAAATATTTTTTTTCCAGAGTTGTAGAAGGATTTTTTTTAAGCCTGCGGTAAAATCACAGGCACTTCAAAAAATCCAAACAGATCGATGGCCTTTATATACAACTATATTTCTAGTGTTATAAATTTAAAAATAAAAATATTTTCAATTTCGAAAGGAGTATCACTACTCAATGGTTTTAAAATTAAAAAACAGTACATAGTAAAAACTAAATTTTATTTATAAAGAAATCACACACATGACAATTTTTATTAAAGCTTCATCCTAATTTTCAGTATCCTTCATCGGAAATTTCAATCTCATAGTCGGCGTACTTTGTTTTCAAAATATTCTTTGATTCTGCATGGTCAGCTTTGCCAAATCCCTGCAAATAAATTTATCCACAAATAAAAGTTAATCGCTTGTGACTAAACAATTATTATTTTACCTGTGAGTGACCATAAACCTTAATAAGTTTCGCTCCAGGATTGTGTTCTATACGCCCACCACCCAAACATTCTGTATCTAGACCAAGCCCTTTAACAGACGCACTTACCCTGTCGTAAATGTCCGCTAAAAAGGGATACAAAGAAACACTAGAGATGAATGCTCGTTTTGGGTATCAAATTAAAAACAAAATAATAAAACAATTTTCTATTCCTTCAACAGGGACCCGAAAGTTTTATTGAGAAACCGTTTTTATGGACCGAGGGTAATGTTAGTCTGAAATCATCACTGGATAAATGTGCCTACAAGCACGGTGAAGCTGTAAGCGTGAAAGTACAAATAAAGAATAGTAGTCGTAAGGTGGTGAGGAAAATACGGGTAACATTATAAGACTAATTGCTACTTTTGTTTCTGAAGAATAACATTTATTTTTCTTATAGATATTTGCAGTGCAGCATGTAGATGTGTGTATGTTTAGCAATGGAAAATTTAAAAATATTGTTGGCGAAATTGTGGATAACAATCATATCAAGGCGAATGATACATTTAGCAACACTTATAAAATCACGCCGTCCATAGGTAAGATAAATAATTCAAGTAAGGGTTTGATATCTTAAAAAAATTATTCAATTGTACACCGGGTATTTTTAAGCGAAACATTCTATAACTGTGATAGTTTTCTGGGAATCTATAACTGAGGTATTATCTGATTCCGCAGGCGCGCTGCACTAAACCCGTAGCTGTTTTATATTGGATAGCCGGTCTTAAATCAAGTTGCTCAGCTTCCATCTTATAAAGGTGTAAGCAATAAATACTATGATATGCGACTTTGGTTGGTTTTTTTCTGAAGCGCTTTATTGTGTGTCTAAACGGCCATGCGGACTCTAAATCATACTCGCGATTCTTTTCGGTGGTAATTGGAAGACGAATAGGGCCTAAATCCTTTTTTCAAGGCGCTACACTGAATCCGCGGTTTTTTTTTATTGGCAAGCCAAGTTTCAATCTAAAGTCTTTAGTCTTTTTTTAAAGGTTTACACACCCAATATGTTGGATACGGGCCTTTGGTCAATCAATAAATGATCAATTTGTTGCGGCGTGGCTATTCATCATCATATTGTGGTAGATGGGGTAGTCGGAAGCAATTTTCACTTGTTGTGGAGTTCTAGAGCCTCTCTCTATCCAGCTCTTCCCGGGCTGCCGTGATCTTTTCGGTCGATAAGCTCTTCTGTCAAAGTAGATAACTGTAGAATTATCGCCTTTTTGAAATGTGTTCAATACGCTTCCACTTTCGTCGTGAATGTAATTATGATACATTTTTGGGAAAAATCAATTCTGGTCTTGATTTATTTGTGCGTCTTAAAAATCGGTTTAGAGTTCCATGGTCAAATAAAGGATTGGTTAATTTAAGAAATGTAAAAAGAAAAGCGTAATCTAATTATTTATTAAATAAGACAAGCGGAAATCGTGAAATTTTTTTGAGATTCATAAAAGAGTATGAGTTCTTAAATAAACAATATGTCTTGTCCGTAGAGTTGTCGGTAAAACGTAATAGCAAATCATTTTGGAATTACAAAAAGAAATACTTCAGGCTGGCCTAAGGTAATGGAGTTTGGAAATTTGAGTTCAACAGATTTAAAAGGCACTTGTGAATTATTTGCTAACTTTTTCGAGTCCGTGTATGTAACGGTCTCAGGTGCAGTCAACGGTAAATCATTACTCTCATATTCCTGAACTCTTAGATACAGGTAGGTGCGTTACAGTTTTCGGACGGAGATGTAATTAAAGCGTTAGAAGGACTTGATTTGAATAGCAACCCAGGGCCAGATGGAATTCCGGCGGTTATATTAAAAAAACTGTTTATCTGCGTTCTTTTATCCACTTAAAATTATTTTTAACCAGTCACTAGCAACTGGAAATCTTCTCAATGAATGGAAACACTCTTTTATAATTCCAATTTTGAAAGCGGTTCGAGACAAAAAGTCGAAAACTATCGACCTATATCAAAGCTTTCTGTAATTATTCCTAAATTATTCGAAAGCATTGTTAAGGAAAAACTCCTTTGCGGTTAAAGAAATTCTTTCTAGTAATCAGCATGGCTTCGTTCGAGGTAGGTCATGTACTACTAATTTAACTTTATTAATTAATTATATTTTTGATAGTTTTGAGAATCGTTCGCAAGTTGATGTACTTTACACAGATGTTAAACAGGCCTTTGATAGAGTGCATCACACCTTGCTTTTAGCAAACTAAAATCGTTGGGTTTTCACTCCTCAATGCTACTGTGGTTTTATAATTATTTAACTAATAGAAAGCAATTAGTAATGGTCGATAGTTTTACTTCGCGCGTAATAGAAGTAACGTTGCTATTTACGTTCTTTGTGAATGATGTCCAAGGGATTTTCCAATTTTGTAATGTTTTAACTTTAGCGGATGATTTGAAATTATATTCTAGAATAAATAATACATTTGACTGTATTCGATTTCAGTCAGATATCAATAAGCTGTCGGAGGGGTGTGGTCATAACGCTTTGGAACTAAATATTTCAAAGTGTAAGATTTTCTCGGCATATCGTATTTCACTGCCACTTTTCAATGCTCATTTTATAAATGATCTTAAACTTCACCGTCGCAATGAAGTGAAAGATCTAGGAGTCATATTTGACAATAAATTGAATTTTTCATTGCATTATGACTACGTCATTTCCAAGTCCAACTCTATGTTAGGCTTTCTTAAACGTAATTGCAAAGACTATCGAGATGTTTATAGCCTTAAGGCTATTTACTGCTCGTTAGTGAGACCATACTTAGAATATGCATCTATAGTTTGGGATTCACCATTTGATGTTCAAGACCTTGGGTTGGGTTGGGTTGGGTTGAAGTGGCTGCCAGCTAAGATTCGCCAGCACACTTAGACCAAAGAAGTCCGTTGTGATACCACGTGGATCATGGGAGAAGCCTCCCTCCACCTACTCGTCTTAAAACCAATTAGAGCTTCTTATGAAGCGTAGGAGGCTCTTGATGTCGATATTCATCAGGTCGCTTGTATCATTATAATAGGGAGCTCCTAAGTGGAGTTTCCTTCTACGGGAGAGAGCTGGGCAGAAACAAAGAAGGTGAGGAATAGTTTCCTCCTCTTCTTCATCCATGCAGCTTCTACAGAAATCGTTCGCGAAGAGGCCCAGCCTTGTAGCATGCTTGCCTATTAGACAGTGTCCAGTGATGACACCTACAGTGGTGCCGAATGCAATCTGTTCAGAGAAATCAAATTCTTAGAGCGTTTTAGATCCAGCTTTGGCCAAATCTGTTTTGTCGCTAGACATGTTAAACCACTTGTCCACCTAAGATTTGCACTCTCGATAGCATCCAGCTTAAGTTTAAGTTTGCGAGTAGCGATTGGAATACCTAAGGTGCCGTTATCCGGCAAAATGGGTAAATTTGTTCCTTCTTTGGCGAGTTCATCGGCCTTACAATTCCCTGGAATGTCTCTATGCCCCGGCACCCAACACAGGTGAATATTGAACTGCTCAGCCATCTCCACAAGAGACGAACGGCAGTCTAGGGCTACTAAAGAGTTTATAGAGGTCGATTCCAGGGATTTGATTGCTGCCTGGCTATCAGAAAAGATGCGGATATCTCTAGCAGATATCACGTTTTTCTTAAGCCAAGATAGGGCTTCTTTTATCGCCATTATTTCCGCCTGGAACACGCTACAGTGATTAGGAAGACGGAAAGAGAGCTTAAGATTAAGCTTATCGGAGAAAACACCTGCACCGACTCCGTCTATGGTTTTTGACCCGTCAGTGTAGAAGTGAATAGAATCATCTTCTAAAAATGCATCTTCCTCCCAGCATGATCTGGAAGGGATGGTGACAAGGAAGTTCTTCTCAAAATTTAAACGAGGTGTGGTGTAGTCCGTGTTTTCGGGAGAGATTTTGAATATATTCAGAATAGAGGCGTGGCCGAATTCTTTTCTTGACCACTGTTGGGTAGCTTCAAGGCGAACGGCTGCAGTTGCTGCCATTTGCTTGCTATATATATCGAGGGGTATTAGATGGAATATAATGTCCAGTGCCGCGGAGGGAGTTGTACGTAGTGCTCCGCTGATGCACAGACAAGCTGTACGTTGGACCTTACTTAAATAATCGCGATTTATAGCTTTATCTAAGGCTGTCCACCAGACAATCGTATGTGAGTATCGGTCTAATGATCGAGGTGTAGAGCCAGTGAGTAATTCGAGGTTGTAATCCCCATCTATTCCCAATGGCTTTCTTACAAGAGAAAAGTGCTACTGTAGCTTTCTTTACTCTTTCTTGAATATTAGGTTTCCAACTTAGCTTCCTATCCAGGATAAGACCCAAATATTTTGCTTTATCAGAGAAGGTTAAGCTGGTTCCATTAAGAGAGGGAGGGTCGACTAGCGGAATTTTATATTTCCTTGAAAAGAGTACTAGTTCAGTTTTGTGGGGGTTTACACCCAGACCACACCGAACTGCCCATCTAGTGAGCTTATTTAAAGCGTTTTGTAAGAGTTTCTTCAGAGTATTTAGGTGCTTTCCCGAGACGGCCAAGGCAACATCATCTGCATAAGCGATCGCTGTGTATCCTTGATTATCAATAGTTCATTGACCACCAAATTCCACAGAAGCGGGGATAGAACACCTCCTTGTGGAGTGCCTCTACTAACAGATCTTCTGATAGACGTCCCACCCAGCTTGGAGTTGATAATCCGACCATTGAGCAGTAGATTGATCAATTCGCGGAGTGAGCTGTCGACTTTCAGATCTGATAGTGCATCTGCTATCGCTGATGTATTGACGTTGTTGAAAGCGCCTTTCGTATATCCAGAAAGGCAACCATTGTGTACTCCTTGTGGAACAGGGAATATTCAATTTTGCGTACCAGTGAGTGCAATGCTGTCTCCACTGATTTGCCTTTGCAATACGCATGTTGGGCCGCTGACAGTAGCTTCTTATCAATACTGTTGCGTAAATGGATATCATTCAGCCGTTCCAATGTTTTTAAGAGGAATGATGATAGACTGATAGGTCTGAAATCTTTTGGATTTGAATGAGAGCATTTACCCGCTTTGGGTATGAATACAACTTTGACTTCTCTCCATATCTTTGGAATATAAACCAGGTTTAGACAACTTTGCAGAATCATCTTCAGCACCGGCATAATTATGTCCGATGACTTCTGCAACTCGGCAGGTATTATGCCGTCTGGTCCCGCGGATTTGTATGGTTTGAAGCTGTGTAGTGCCCATGTTCAAGACCTTAGATTAGAAAGAGTTCAAAAAAAACTTCACGAGATATGCTATTCGTAAACTGAGTATGTTTGAAGAACTTCCTATTTATGACTAATGGGAGGTGCAAAATTATAGGCTTGCAAACCCTAAGTTTCAGGCGTAAGGCAACTGACTGAATTATATCTCTCATTTTTATTCGCGATATAATTAATTATCATATTGATTCACCGGAATAGGTTTCTCTTATTAATGTATATGCTCCCCAAAGGTCTCTTCGGGTGGGAAATTTATTACCAATTATGGTAGCAACGAGCCAATCTCAAGGTTCATATGCACATTTAATCGGCTTTGCAACAAAATTGATTTTTGCTTATCTCGAGTAGAATTTAAAAACTGCGTTTACTCAATTGTTTTCGATTAAATTTATTGTTTGTGGTAGTCTTTAAGATTGAAGATCGGTAGTGATTCGTACGTCGGGCAACTAAAAACGGTTGTGTAAAGCGATACTGAGGGTAAACACTTAGAGAGCGTAGTGTTCTGTGTACTCTGTGATGGAAAAAAAAAACAAAGAATGGTGTATATTAGTTTCTGCCCTGTTCTTTCATCGGATTAAGCTAGAAAATCCTCAGAATGTTTCCGAGACCCGGATCGCTTGCATCTTTCTCGATATGATGGCGGTAACTTTCCAAGTACTGCACAAATAAAGATTAAAGAATTAAACATTAGTGCGGAATAGTCGAACTTTTTAGTGTTAAAGCTAATTGCAATGCTTCTCCACTTTTTTTGGACATCATACCAAAGGCTAACTTTGCTTTGCCGATTCGGCTTGATAAATATATCCTGTTCGTTTCCGCCTTCGGTCGAGATAAGAAATTGGAAATTCTCTACTCTCACTACCAGAACGGCTTACTGAGTTAGTTCCGAGGACAATTTTTGTTTTGAAATTGTTTGTCTTCAACTCCACGACGTTTGCTTCTCTCTCTATATCTGAACATTTTACACCGGCGCGAGCCCAGAAGCGCTGAACCCCTTTTTTTAACGAGCCTAACACGCTGCAAAGCCCCTGTATGTAGGCAGTTGGCGTTGAATATTTTTCTGTACACTCTATTAATACTAACTAGACTGCATATAGCAAGAAGAATCTTTTTCGTAACAACTAAAACTATTTTCGCTCGTCCTGAGAAGTCATCCCCTGAGCCTTATCTAGTAATCTCAACGGAGATCTCATTCCCTTTAATCCCAGCGTGACCTCGGACCAAGACAAAAGTTAAAGAATCAGCCTTTCTACCAAATTCAATGAGTTGTTGCATTCTCGAACTACTTAGCAACTGATTAAGAGATTGAGGCCCTAAGCCTGGTTATCGCTACAGACTCCTCCGTCTATTCCTAACAATATAATCCATGGCCAATAGGGTTATATATGTTGGTCTTCGCTTGGAAAACAACTGCAGCTTGCACAGCTTACGGAGTCATACTAACTAACGATCATCTACGGGGCAATAAAAAGCCTAAATAAGACTGCTAGAAACAAGTTTTTATCAAATAAATCTATTTCTTAAATAATTGAACATAAGTAAATAGGCATATATCAACTTCACATTCTCAGATCTCTCAGGAATGCTCTTCTTGAGCGGATTTTCTGTGGCACAATATTTTGTTAAGGTGAGCCAAAGAACATGACTCTCAAACACAATTCTAAGAAATATTATGATATGAGAAACACACCTCTCCAAGTGTGGAGCCCAATAGACCACAAAATTGCAGTGTTAAATACTGTAATAATACAAAAAAAATACAAATTCTTGGCGCAACGGACCGTATGTGGGCCTACAGTTTAGAGTCATATCCGAAAGACAAATTGAGAAGCTTTCTCTTGACATTTATTACTCTCAGACGTTTGTCAGAGATTCGCGAGAGTCGTAAATTAATGAAGTTCATAACTTTTCGCAGTTCCGCTGACGAGTCATTTTTTAATGCGAAAAAAGTTCTACAGACGCCAGCGTCATATTGAATTATAGCAGTGTTTCTTTAGTTGACCCCAATATCGACAATATGTACATATGTGTGATATACACCTCAGACCACTTTTTTTTATATATGTACATATGTATACATACAAATGTCGTTTTACCTATTATTCTAATCACATTTTGTTGTAATTATTTAATTTCAGGTTCCACCAAGAATTGGATAGCCGTTGAAGCGAAATTCCCTCACGCACACATAACGGATTCCCCTGCAACGAATAACTATAAACTCGCGTCCAGCACTTTTCAAGACACTTTGACAAAGGAGCGAAATGTTTTCGCAATTTATGTAACCTATTATGTTAAGATAAAACTAACATTGAGCGCTCTAGGAGGTGATATATCACTTAAGCTACCATTCATCCTTGGCTATGTAGGGGATGAACCCAATGCCAGAGACAATCGAAGGAACTCTGAAAAATTATTTGATGAATTAATGTCGAGAAAGGTATCAACAAGCAGGAGAAATTCTAAGGGAAATAACGAAACAGCTGTTACTGACAACCGAATCAGTGCACCCAATTCCCCAAAACCGAAAGAAATTTCTGAAGAAGCTGCTCTATCAAACTCTCCGCATTCTACCTCTATCAAAGTGGATATTCACAGGGAAAATTAGTCCATAAGCAACAGAAATAGGCAACAACTCCGTTAATTATTTTCGAACTCATAAGACTGTCTTTAGAAGCAGTAAATCACTTGTACAACCTTCTTTAGATGCAAAAACTCAATCTAAATAAATTTACATTTAATTAAGGAAATTGGTTTGATTTTGATGATTTTACTTACAATGCCACTCTGCATCGGAGAAACCCCGCACGATTTTTTTACTTGGCTCACTTCCATCGGATTGCTCTTTGCCATATACCCTTATGAGGACATATTTGAATATACCCTCATCAATTTCGACAGGTGGGACGGCTTCTAAATTAGCATCAACCATTTTAGAGAACTTATGGATTTCTAGTGAACAAAATAAAAATTCTCGTGTTTGTTCAGAAACTAAAATTCGCTGTAAAATCGCTTACGGAAATTACAAAATTTATTTCGTTGACAACCAAAAATGCCGACAGCTGTTTTTATCATGTTGAATTGTACTAGATGAAACACAAAAAGCGAGTTGACAACTAAAGTGACGTAAATTGACTGTAACGTAATGTGACTTGATGTACAAGACTACTTTTTGAATAATGAGTTTAAAAGGACCGTTTGGTTTTTTTTTTTCAAATTGAATTCCATTTTCTCATCTCTAAAAATGATTTCTTTTCCTTTTCCAGTTTCCTGGCCCTTTAGCGAATATAAAATATACTGAGATAGTTGACTTCGGAGGCTTCTTTGAATTTACTTTTGCTTAGGATGCATACGTTCCTTTTAAATAGTAGGTCTGTTCGCGTGCCCTCCCAAAACAACAAGTTTTTACGAAATTCTGTGCACAGATTCTTACCGTTCATGGTACCATTCTCCTCTCTCATTTGGCTCTCAAAAAGAGAGCTTTGGGGATTTGTTGTCACTTCTCTTTAAAGAAAGTGTCACTACTGTATTGAAGACATACTGCTGGAACACACTGATGATGTCACTTGAAGTCGCGCACCGTTGTCACATACTCTGTTCAAAGTTTTATTTACAATGAAGTCATATACTTGTCTTTCTACATGGCAATTTCACTAAAATTGGCTTTATCAAATACAGGTAAAATAAAATAAAGCAATCAGTTTTCGACAAAAAAATTACTGGGTTAAATTCCACAACAACGACTTCTATGAATTTTTCTGTTTACAATATTAAAAATTGTCTAAGTCATACAACTACGCCAACGACTACGATAGCGATGTTCTATCAATTAAGTTCTGTCCTTAGTGTCTGGCTACATATTAATGGCAATGATTTTCACTCCCATGAACGCCGTAGTCACAAAAAAGCGTCATTGGAATCAGGCATTTTAACAGATGAGGAACGTAGAATTCTAATAGTAGAAACACATTGACACAGCAACAGCACACATCAACTTTGACAGCCGCCGGCGAAAAATAGCCAACGTGATGTGAAACACATTAGCACAGCACAACAGCACGCAGCGAAAATTGACATCTTATTACTTAATTGTGTCGTAAAGTTGGTTGCATTTGAACAGCAACAGCGAACTTATGTAGGTCTAAAGTTGAAGTTACTGTTGCTGTTGCTGTGCTAATGTGTTCTGTTCCATTGAAAAGCAAGTATGGATGGTTGGTACTAGACCTTAAACTTTATCTTTTTCTTCATTACCTGAATTTCACTTCTATGATTATTACGTTACGTCGCAGGAGATATTTTTTGGTATGTCATATACCCCGTACACATGCTGGATTGAACCTAGGTTGAAACCGGATCGACATTCATGTGTACGCGGGTCGAGTCGAAACCGAGTTGACTCGACTCGACTCCACTATTTGAGCTGAGTTGAGTCGAAAGTATGCCAAAGTACCTGTGTCGAGGAGTCGAACTGACAGATGGTCGTAGTGTGGGTTTTTTTTCTTTTGTAGGGATGAAAAACTAGTTTGTTTTATTAGTGTTTGGTTGGTGAGCGGATGGTGTGCAGGTCATCAATACTAACATAGCTAAAATATCAATGAATGGCGGTAATGCTCATCTGTCAGTTCAACTCACTTTTAATCCAATTTCGACTCAATCTTTCGATTCGGTGAGTGCAAGTACCCAGGTCGAAATCTCAACTCCGTTTCGACTCGACCTTTCAATCCTGCATGTGTCCGGGGTAATAAAACATAACCTTAATGCTGATTTTAAAAATAATCCGTCAATTAACTCAAAGAAGCCAAAAACTTTAAATTTTATTTATCGAATTTATTACAAGCTAAGTTAAAAAAAAACATGTCAGTGCGTTATAAATTTAAAAATACACTCTCTCATTATGAGACTATCACGTTTGATGGAAATTCAATATCTCTCAGTGATTTCAAAAAGGTAGTCGTTCAACAAAAACGATTGAGTAAAATTGATGACGACCTAAAAGTGATGAATGCTGACACAAAGCAAGAATTTAAAAGTATTGACAGTTTGATTCCAAAAAATACATCCCTTATTATGTCCAGAGTACCTCGTACACCACAATTCAAGAAACCGATTATTGATACGAGAGCTATAGCTGCTAAAAGCCACCTTGTTGATGCGAACAAAGTTAACGACGTTAATACACTTGACAAAAAAAGTCGCCGATTTGTCGAAGTTAAACATCAATGAAGAAAAAAAAATTGGTCTGATGATGGAACATATTCAAAGATTTTTTCTAATGCCCCAGCGGGACAAATATCTATTAATTATCGATGTAATCAATGCTATCTTACAGGACATTGGGTGAAAGAATGCCCCGTTGCTATGATGAGCAAACTAAAAATAACTGAAAACAGAAAAAAAGCAGGAATACCTCGAACGTTTTTCTAAAAAGAATTTGAAAAGAAAAATAAACTGCCTAAAGCGCTATTTTTTGAAGATGAGAGGACAGACATTCCGGTCGATTTGCTTTGTCTGATTTGTAAGGAAGTTTTTGTCGATGCTGTTATGATATCGCGCTGTGGAAATTCATTTTGTGATGATTGTATCAGGGGTTCGCTTCTGGAGTCTACGCACAACGAGTGTCCATCTTGCAATGAAAGGGACAATTCACCTGATGCACTGATACCAAATAGGTTTTTGCGTAAATTGGTTCATTCATATAAAGGCAAAAGCGGGTTTTCGGGCAGAGCAGCTGTAAAATTAATTGACAAACAGAAATCACGTGAAGAGAGCTGCACTTGAAAAGAAGTAATTTACGTGAATATTTCTTAAAGTGAAGAATATAGAGGGGCCCCTTTATATTTTACGGTCTCTTTAAGCAATTATATTTTAGGGTTGACGGCAATAAATACATTTACTGTCAATTTGACTGATATCTCTAAAAGCATAAATTTGATAATGGACGAAGAAATAAACCTACTTTTGCAACTAGAATTTCACTTGATTTTTTTTAATACCTTAAGGGTCCAAAAGAGTCTATGCTGATTTAATCTTTCTAAAACATATGTATGTCCGATAAAAAAATGTTTTCAGGAAAGTATTTTTTTTTAAACGGTAAGTAACATGACTTAAAAAAATAGTTCTCTTTAAAAAAATGGTCGACATTAACCGACCTTCAAACTGAAAACTCTTTCTAAAGCGATTAGTTTTGATAATCGTTCACTTGCTTGGCGCTATAGTTCGGTCCTCAACCTAGAAGGCAATTATTCCGGTCTTTAGCTAAATGCATCCACCCACTCCAAGTTGGTTGAAATCCCTTTTTACTTGTGCGTTCCATCTATGGCGATGCCTTTCTCTGCGGCATAGTTCCTCTGCGTTGGATTTGAACCCTCCCCCGCCTCGAGCCTTAGTGCTAATTCACTCTACGTGTCTTAAGCATATCAAATATCCAATGCGCCGATTTACGATTAAGTCGATTTCGGTGTACAGCTTATGTAATTTGACTTCTCCTCCAACGTAATTCCACGTAATTCTCCTCCAACAGCCTATACTAATACAGATTACTAATCCTAACCCACCCAATTACTCTGTTCCTCCTCATAATTTATGTATCCCTAGTCTAACACTTTCAAACGATGTACTTCACAAGTTTATGTCTGAACTCGATGATTCATTTCTCCTATGGTCCTGATATATTCCTTCATGTATTTTAAAAAAATATAAAGATTTTCTGATCCCTCCTCTGGTAAAATTATTTAATCTGTCTCTCTTCGTTCTTCTACTTTCCTTTCTATTTGTAAATTTGTATACGTAATCTCTCTCTTTAAGTCTGGTTACTAATGCGACATCGGTTACTACAGATCTAATACAAAATATTCACTTGGTGAATTCAATTACATTGTAACTTAAACTGACAAGTTCCTACAAACTGATGTCATCTATCTTGATTTTTGTAAAGCCTTCAATAAAGTGAATCATAAAATTCTCACTCAAAAATTGTCGCTTCTCGGTTTCCCTCCGGGGTTAGTTCAGTGGTTATAAAAGGGTACCTAGTATCATTTTCCTGTTAAGCTTTGAAAATATTTCGAAATCTATTCATTTTTTTACTGCCCTTATATTCTCCTTTAGTTTTCGACACTTATTTAAGATTTTATTCTTTCGTATGGTTTTTTCTTGGTTCACTCTTTTCACTAAGACTTATTCTTATTTCAAATTTTCACATTCAACTTTCTTTGTATTCGCGCTGTTACATAGATGGATAGATTTTATAAATAGATACTTCTTCAAGTCGAAAAATATTTTTCAGTGATCTTTGCAGGCTTTCTTTCTTCATTTAAAAAGTAAGTCTTGAAAAGTCGTCTTTAATTACGACTGTTGCAAATTTAAAGTAAATAAACACACGGGGATCGTTGAAAAATGTTGATGCCTGTTTTCACAGATTGACTTGCAGCTCCGATATATAACCGAGTTTCTTGCATAATCTTGTTTTCAATAAGTTGGTTAAGCTTGTTGCTCGAAATGACAAGACTATTTTAATTCAAAATGGCAGGTCTATACTAAATGTATGGCAAGCACACAGTACATTTGTTGCTAGTATTTGTACATTTAGAATGAAACATTTTTGGGACACAGTCTCATTATGAGCGCTGTATGCGACCGATTTTTTCTACTAAGAAATGTGCAGAAAAAAAGACATCGGCAGTTGTTCTTTCATAAGGAGTTTTTGAAAGTATGTTGCAGATGCATAGCGATGTGTAATTAAGAGACAAACTACATAAAGTTAGGTGCACAGGGACAAAAAAATTCAAAGAATACCTAAGCAATATCATAATTAATGAAATTTGGTTGCAGAAGTTCGCAGTTTGGAAACTCTGAGCAGTTAGAATAGTCTCAACTACCACTTATTTTTCTTTATAATAAGATAAGAATAATTTCAGCAAGGGTATATGGAAATATAAAAATTAATTTTTAATATGTATTGTCAGTTATTTTCTTTAGTTTCAGACGCGAATTTTGATGTAAATAATATGTAAAATTCAAAAAGAAACTAAAAGTAAAAGCACTATAATTGAACGTGTGAATCGGGCCGTTTTTTGATACATAAAATGCTATGTGCACGTGTTTGTAATTGGAATGGCGAAAATAAAAAAACAGCGTAAGATGTGATACAATATTTAGCATTACCTTTAATGTGAAAATGATGTTTACAGTTTAATGGTTGATAGGAAAAACAGGCAGAATAAATGAAAACTTACTAATTTATATATCCACAAAAACAAATATGGTGAAAGCAAAATGTCAAAAAGAACAACAATGTAAATCAATAATGTTGTCGATATGCGACCAATATGATAAAGAATACATAATAATAAGTAATTAGATCAAATTTAAATTGAATTATTAAGTAGGAAACATTCTGCTCCACTGAAAAACTTTCAAAGGGTAGAGGAAATAATTTTATAATTGGTCGAACATATTCGCCGTTCTTCGTAATGATCATTTTCAATCGATTTCGGTAGTCCCTTCCAGGATGGACGATCGTTATTCGGCCAAGTATCCATTTCGACGGAGGCAGATGCGGGTTGGGCATTCTATCCCGGAAAACAAAATCCCGGAAACAGAATCCCGGAAAACAAAATCCCGGAATACAAAAGCCCGGAAAACAGAATCCCGGAAATTGGAATCCCGGAATTCAGTGGGATTATTTGTAAAATCCCCCTTCTATCCGGGATTTTTTTCTTAATTTTGCCTAATGAAAAAAATTAAACAAAATACAAGAATAATAATTCACTTAAAATATCCCTTAGAAGATAAATTAAATCGCTCTAAAAAGAACGCATTGCGAAAATAAATGAGAAAAAAAAAATCACCATCACAAATCTGTGCATGAGGTTGTAAACAACTGGACCAAATGTATACCCCAGGCAGATGACGTCATTCCCCAGGCACATAAAATCATGAGAATCTGAAAGCACTTGCTTTCAGATTCTCATAAATGTATACCCAGACAGTTGAAATCATTCCCCAGGCACATAAAATCATGAGAATCTGAAAGCAAATGCTTTCTGATTCTCATATATTTATATACCGGGCATTGAAAATTATAAGAATCAAAAATACATTCCTTATTCGTAATTCTTATGTAGTACAGTAAAGTAATTGATATTGTAGTTATTTTTTCAGCGTTTTTCAGGCCCGCGTGGGTATAATATGTCTGTATTTAGCGGAATTGTTCATTTAAGAGCGGTTAATTAGTTCTTTAAGAGATTCGGGTCGATTTTCTGGAGTTGCGCGTTTTTGCTTGGTATCAATCTGTTGGAGGCTTAGCAGAGAAATGAAAGGTATACCAATCTGTGCGATTCATGAAGAAAGGACATATTTTTGAGAAACGTTGCGGTGAATGCCTCATTGGCATAACATAATGTAAACAATTTAAAATCACGCTGAGAAAGCAAAACGTCCTTTTGAGGACGACAAATAATCAATTCAGAGATTAAGTTCGTTTCAAAACAAGTATACCCACGAATTTTCTCAAAATAGACATAAATCAAAGTCATTGGAACGCTGCAAGGGTGCCGTGACATAAACTGAGGTAGGTGAGCTCGCTACGCTCCCTAAAAAAAAAAAAATATGGACATTTCCTCGACTCATACACCGGACGGCTTTCGGCCTCACATGCAGGTGCTCAGGGCGCCACTACGCGGCAATAAAATTACTATGAACATTACGTTATTTGGTCTTTAATAGTTTTAAACTTCTCAGAATAGTTAATGGAGCGCATATGTCCTTTTCACGGCGCCCTGAGGTCAAATTTCGAGATTTGGTCTTGTCACGACATTCATTACAAGCAATTCATATCACCGAAAATTTCCTAAAAAAGCCATTCGCGCTGAGATTAGAGAATTCTCTTTAACATTCTCAAATACTACAAAGAAAACAACCCTTCAAATTTCGAGATTTGGTCTTGCGTCACGGCATCCATTACAAGCAATCCAAATCATGGAAATTTTTCTAAGAAAGGCATTCGCTCTATAAACAGCGAAATCTCTTTAAAATTCTCAACCAGAACAAAGAAAACAACCCTTCAACTCACTTTACTACAAAAAATACAACAAATTGCTTTCAGATTCTCATGAAAATATATACCCAGTACTTGAAATTATGAGAATCAAGAAAACATTCCTACTCCATGATTCTCATACAGCGAACTGACTTGAATTGCTTGTAATGAATGCCGTGACAAGACCAAACTCGAAATTTGACCTCAAGGCGCTGTGAAAGGGACATATGCGCTCCATTAACTATTCTGAGAAGTTTAAAACTATTAAAGACCAAATAGCGTAATGTTCATAGTAATTTTATTGCCGCGTAGCGTCGCCCTGAGCACCTGCATGTGAGGCCGAAGGCCGTCCGGTGTATGAGTCGAGGAAATGTCAATATTTTTTTTCTTTTTTAGCGAGCGTAGCGAGCTCACCTACCTCAGTTTATATCACGGCACCCTTGCTGCGTTCCAATGAGTTTTGATTTATGTCTATTTTGAGAAAACTCGTAGGTATACTTGTTTTGAAACGAACTTAATCTCTGAATTAATTATTTGTCGTCCTCAAAAGGACGTTTTGCTTTCTCAGCGTGATTTTAAATTGTTTACATTATATTATGCCAATGAGGCATTCAGCGCAATGTTTCTCAAAAATAAGTCCTTTCTTCATGAATCGCACAGATTGGTATACCTTTCATTTCTCTTCTAAGCCTCCAACAGATTGATACAAAGCAAAAGCGCGCAACTCCAGAAAATCGACCCAAATCTCTTAAAGAACTAATTAACCGCTCTTAAATGAACAATTCCGCTAAATACAGACATATTATACCCACGCGGGCCTGAAAAACGCTGAAAAAATGACTACAATGTCAATTACTTGACTGTACAACATAAGAATTACGAATAAGGAATGTATTTTTGATTCTTATAATTTTCAATGCCCGGTATATAAATATATGAGAATCAGAAAGCACTTGCTTTCAGATTCTCATTATTTCATGTGCTTGGGGAATGATTTCATATGCCTGGGTATACATTTATGAGAATCTGAAAGCTTGTTTGTTTGTTTGTTTAATTTTTTTTTCAATTTTTTCAATATTAGGCAAAATAAAAAAAAAAAATCCCGGATAGAAGGGGGATTTTACAAATAATCCCACTGAATTCCGGGATTCCAATTTCTGGGATTCTGTTTTCCGGGCATTTGAATTCCGGGATTTTGTATTCCGGGATTTTGTTTTCCGGGATTCTGTTTCCGGGATTTTGTTTTCCGGGATATCATGCCCAACCCAGCGGGTATACATAAGTATTTATGTGCCAGCTTATGCAATGATGGAAACAAACTTTTTTTTTCTTCCCAAAATTCAAGCGGATTTTTCTTTCGTTCTAAATACGGCAAATCGATATATTGCTTCACCATACTTGCTGCCGAAGAAAAAGGCGTCACGGTAGCCTGTGTTTCAGATATTTTTTTGTCCAGAACACCCTATATTTCATCATCTTCAGTGTTAGTTTCGGCCGTTGCTTGAGTAATAGTGGAGAAACAATAAAAACATTTTATATTTTGAAATAAAATAGCGATAAATGCTAATTGAAAACATATGGAAAATTAGGATACCCTATCTCTCTATTCCCAACCTCGCCGTGTCAAAGTGTACGTAAAGTGGTCGAGATAAAGAATTTTTTTCAATCAACTCGGCTAGTGGTGCTGACCATTTATATACATATGTATATACTTTATAGGGTTTATCTCTGATATTTATCTACCCGTATGTTACAAACTATGTGTCAAACATAATATACCCTTAGGATAGGGATAAAAAGATAAATAAAAATTAAAATAATGTACCTGCATTTACGTTGGTAAACTGAATTTGAACACTTGGAGTTGAAGTACTGACCAGGTAATCCTTAAGTTCTTCTATGATCCACATTTGCGCATTAGCGGCATTAGATTCAATACCAAAGCCTTTTTTTTGAATCGTGGATCCAAAAAGGTAGACTTAGCTGCTGTTCTGTTACATTCATAAACACCAAGACGCTTCTCTATAACAGTTAGTAGATTTCGTTGCAAAAGCTTAGCTGACTCAGTACCTAGATTTTTATTGGCCACTGTCTTTTGGAGTCCTACCAACAGTGGAATGATACACGATAATGAGGGGTATGACTCTCCTGACAAAAAAACAGTTATTTTTTCGAATGGCTGCAAAAGTGTCACTATATCTTCTGCCAAAATCCATTCGTTAAAATTCAGATTAGATGGAGATGCTTCCAAAAGTGGCAACGTAGCGGAAAGAGGCACTTTCACTTTCAATAAACGCTCAAGCATGTAAAACGTGCTGTTCCATCGAGTCCGTACATCTTGTTTTAATTTTAGTATGTCCATTTTCATTCTAATCTGCATGTCAAGCAATTCATAAGAGGATTTGGCACTATGTTTAAAATGTGATACTATGCCTCTACATTTGTTTAAAATATATGGCATTGATAATAATTGTTTATCTACGGGATAATCTTCCAAATTCGGGTTTTCAATGCAGTCTTTAACGGCAAGATTCAATGTATGGGCCACGCAGAAATGATTGCGCTTGTTTAAAATTTCACTGACTGCTTTTTTCTTTGATGCGGCATTGTCTGTGACAATGCTTACAACTTTAACACCTATTTTCCATTCTTCCAATAATTTTCGGATTTAATTCGCTATATTTTCAGCAGTATGATTTTCTTGTAACTCGGAAGTAGAAATAACACGATTTCATACTTGTTCCTTCAATGTAGTGAGCTGTTATGCTGATAAAACATTTATCTCCATTTTTTTGGCAAATTTTTGATGGCACCGATAATCGCGTTTGTCTTAGTCTCTTACGTTGAGGTTCTTCGGGATTAGACGATTGTGGAGTCACAATATCACCCACTGCTTGGCTTGTTGAAGGCTGACCAGTTTCACTTTGGATAATGGTGTCAGCATCAACCCCATCAACAATGTTTAAGAATTCACCTGGGTGTTTTTTTTTAATATGCCCCATCAATGTACTCATATATTTATAAATATTTATAAGACGAAGAACATTTTTAACAAATAACTTTACCCTTTTCCGGTTTATTGAAAACTTCCCACACTAGAGACCTTTTTCTTGGACCCGGCATTATTTGTTAATAAAATTACGCAATGAAAAACCAACGGAAAAATAAAATTTTAAAACAGAAATATACGTCATATGCTACCGTCACATGGAAAAAAAGAAACTAAAACGGAACCGAGTTGAATTGGTTAACCGATGTACATATACGCTCAATTGACTTGGTTCGATTTAACACAACAAAACAGCTCATACACAAAACAAACACAAAAATATGTGAAAAAAAACAACAAAAACTTGCTCCTGCAAGTACATAGTTCAGGTATCTACCACCGTCTCATATGAGAAACCGAACCGAACCCGAATTCCAAATACATACATAGGTATTGAATGGTGCACTGCAACTCGGTTTGTAAAGGGTGGTCCAACGAAAACGCACGATGTTAATTGTAAATAAAACAAAAAGTTTTCAGAGAATTATCTTAATATTTTTATTATGATAGAAGGATCTATGACAATTATGTGTGAAATAAAATATCGGCCAAATTCTCGCCACGGCTTCGGTGGCATACCTCTATCCGATGGTCCATATTTTCAATAACTCTGAGACATAATTGAGGTTCAATGTCGTTAATGTGCCGAATTATCTCATCCTTTAGCTCTTGAATTGTTCTTGGCTTATTGGCGTACACTTTTTCTTTTAAATATCCCCAAAGAAAGAAGTCCAACGGTGTCAAATCACATGATCGTGGCGGCCAAATAACATCGCCACGACGTGAGATAACACGGCCATTGAATTTCTCGCGCATTCAAGCCATTGTTTCGTTGGCTGTGTGGCAAGTGGCACCATCCTGTTGGAAGCACATATCGTCCAGGTCCATATCCTCAATTTCTGGCCACAAGTAGTCCGTTATCATCTCGCGATAGCGAACACCATTCACGGTAACTGCTTGGCCGACCTCATTTTCGAAGAAGTACGGCCCGATGACGCCGCCAGCCCATAAACCGCACCAAACAGTCACTCTTTGTGGATGCATCGGCTTTTCAACAATAGACTGCTTTCCAACTCGAATTTGTCATCGCACACGAGAACGCACAACTGAAACCGAGTCGTGTCGTGTCTTTAACTCGGTTTAATACAGTTCCGTTTATTCGGTTCGTTCGATCGGTTTCGCTAACTCGGTTTGATATAAATATAGCTCGGTTTAACTCTGTTTGAATCGGTTTGTGAAATCGAGTTGACACATCACTAGCTGTGATAATTCTGTTCTTTTAAGGACTTCAAATATTTTTGTTGAGAGGTTTTTTTATCGACTTTTCGATATTTGCAATTTAAAAATAAAAATCCCCAAACATTTTTGGGATTTCTATAAAAAATCCCAAAATGTCGAAAATTAGAAACAAATTCCGGGATTTTATTTTCCGGGAATCTGATTTCCGGGATTTTAGATTCCGGGATTCTGTTTTCCGGTATTTTCAGAAAGTACTGATTTTTTTTCTCCGGGATTTTGTTAAGTCGGGATTTCGTTGCTTTTCCTTCACGAAGAGCTACAGTTCCTGGACGATAACGATGTGGTTTCTTGACACCTCCAGTTGCTGGTGCACTTTTGCGAGCAGCTTTAGTGGCCAACTGTTTTCTAGGTGCTTTTCCACCGGTGGATTTACGAGCAGTTTGCTTTGTACGAGCCATTTTTAACTTTTTCTTTTCACTACACTTTCACTTCACTATGAACACAAAATAAAATATGAAAATTTTCAATTCTCAGTCTTATACTTATTAGTCTAGCCGCCAAAGAGTAACGACGCAAAATGTCAAGTTGCATAGTGTGTAATAGTAAAATTGGAAGAGATTCGAGCAAAATAAGTTGCAATGAGTGTAATAACTTATTTCATGCTGAGTGCGCGAAACTAAAACCGGACGATATTAAATATCTCACAACATCTAAGAAATCGTGGTTTTGTGCTACATGCACCAAAAAAAGGCGAAACAATACGGGGAGATTGTCAATGTCATCGACAGCGACATTTGCTAGCGATACCAACAGTATTACTCTCCAAGAGGTGTACAACCAAATCATCGAATTAAAAGAAACGCTTTCCTCTACAGTAATCACTCTGGAAACAATGAACACTCGTCTCATTGCCTTGGAGCAGTCAGCGAAAATTGCGAATACAATTAAAGAAGAAAATGAAAAACTAAAGACACAGTTAGATGAAAGCAAGGAACGACTGGCGAGAGCGGAGTGGTTGATGCATTCCAACTATTTGGAAATACGAAATGTTCCCGCGGTGGACAATGAATGCGTTAGTGACACAGTTGTTTAAAAATCTTGAATACTGGGCTTGGCCTTCAAAGGCTATCGACAAAAGAAGCGAGAGACCGGGAAGCTATCTGATTCTGGTGTTGTTGTATTAAAGACAGTTCGAAGGTGTATGAAGGAAAAAATTCTCTCTCGGGTTTATGCAAATAAAAAACCAATTAAAGCGAGTGTACTTAATTCTTCTGCGGAGAGAAATATCTACATCAACGATTGGTTACCCACTGAGACGAAACATCTTCTTCATCAGGCTAAAGCGGCAAAGATGAAATTCGAATATGCTTTTCTTTGGACACGAAACGGGAAAATTTTGATGAGGCGTGAAACTGGATCTGAGGTTAAATTTATTAGGAGTGTGGAAGATCTTCAACACTTATAGTGTTTTTTTTTCAATTAATCAATAGTTCTTATACAAATAATGAATCTTTTAAACGACCTCAATGATCCAAATATTCCAAATGAAAGCAGTGAGTTTTATGTTGGTTCTAATTTCCTTAGTTCACGTAATGATTTAACAGTTGTACATCAGAACATTAGAAGTTTGAGAAAAAGTTTTGATAATTTATGTGTCTACTTAGAAAATTGTTTTATTACATTGCCTCAAATTATAGTTCTGACAGAAATCTGGGTATATAATCATGAAATTTCTAATTTTTCTTTACCGGGCTATACTGTTTACGCTAAATGCAATGAAAACTATCCTTCGGGTGGCACAGCTGTTTTTGTTAGGAATGATATTGTAGTGGAGGTGTCTACTCCAGATATTGATAGTGCGGATTGCGTTTTATTAAAACTGAGAATTGGTAAGAATTTCATGTATTTTCTGTGTGTATATCGACTTCAGTTTGTTCAAAGTGCTATTTTCCTTAAAGATCTTGAGCGCCTACTGTGCTCTATTAACTGTGAGAATGTTTGCTTAATTGGAGATATAAACATCGATATTCTTAATCTACCAACTACTAGTGATGACTATATGCTTCTCTTATCATCAATGGGCTTTCAATCACTTATAAACATCGCAACAAGAATAACAAATCACTTGAAATCCTGCATTGACCATCTCTTTTCAAATCCAGAGTCTTTTCGAATATCTGTCCGTATATCTTAGAGCTTGACATAACTGACCACATTTCTATTGGCATTGCTTTTAAAAATGCTTTGTGCAACTCTACTGTTGGCAATAGATCCAATGAGTTTTCTAAGACCTATAATAAAGGACAAGTCAAAATAGATTTTTCAAAACTCAATCATTACTTGTCCCAAGAATTATGGACTTCTGTCTATGATAATGACTGTCCTAATAGTGCTTTTCGGTTTTTTTTACAGAAACTCAAAGAGTACACTAATGCATCCACAGTTGTTAAACAAATAAAAGTGCACAATAAAATCAAACCTTGGATCACTGAAGAAATCTGTGTCAAAATCAAAGAAAAAATAAATTTTTTGCAAGAAATAAAAATAAAATGAGCCTACCTTCAGTTAAACAAAAATATAAAGAACTCCAAGCAAGTGTGAGAAATCTTGTTGACTGTCAAAAAGTTGCGTATTATAGAAATATGTTTTATGAAAATCGAACAAATCCCAGAGAACAATGGCGCATTATAAATAATATCCTAGGCAGAGACAAAAATGAGAATAATCTGAAATTTCTGAAGATAGGCAATAAAATCACCACTAGTAATGAAGATTTAGGCAATGAACTGAATACCTTCTTTAAAAATATAGCCGAGGCTTCAAAGCCAGGAATTTCTGTAAAATCAAATAAAGAGAATATTAAGTTCTTACTAGAAAAACTCCAATCCTCCTCCTTCTTCTTCGGGCCATTGAGCGATTCAGAACTTCTCTTTGTCATAAATAACTTAAAATTGAAAAATTCTTGTGGGATAGATGGTATAAGCAACTTAGTTATTAAAAAGATAGGAAAGTCGATTCTTAACCCATTAAGTTACTTAATAAATGAGAGCTTTCAACGTGGAATATTTCCAGAATGCCTCAAAACGTCAATTATCATCCCAATCTTTAAAAAAGGAGATTCTAGTGATCCTAATAACTATAGACCTATTTCATTATTATCGGTTTTCTCAAAGATCTTCGAAAAGATTATAGTGAGCAAAATGCTCAACTTCTTTGAAAAAACTTCTTTCTTTAATAAGTCTCAATTTGGTTTTGTTAAAGGCAAATGTACTGAAGATGCAATTATTGTGTTTTTGGATAAAATTAACAGCACATTAGACAGAAATTTGAAATCAGCTGCCCTGTTTCTGGATTTAACTAAAGCCTTCGATTTGGTTAATCATTCTATATTGATCCAAAAATTAAGTAATGCTGGCTTCAGAGGTCCCATAATTGAGTGGTTTAAGTCCTTCTTGGTCAACAGAAAACAACGAGTGAGGGTAAATGGAGTCATAAGCAAGGAAGAGCTTTGCTCTAATATTGGCGTCCCTCAAGGATCAGTCCTTGGACCAATCCTCTTTCTTATCTACATAAACTCAATTTTTAGTTTATCTGTTTATGGTCACTTAATTGGTTATGCAGATGACCTTGCACTCTCGTATGCTGATAACTCTCTGAGAGCAATTCATAACCACATGAATTCAGATCTAAATTTGCTCGGAATCTGGTTTCATTATCACCAACTTGTACTGAGCACGAAGTCTAAAGCGATGTGTTTTTCTTTAACCTCGGCAAATACTGTGATTGATGATGTTATTTTTCATCATCCTACCTGCGACAAGGTCTATTGCACAAACAAATGCTTTATTTTTGAGTTTGTTAAAGAGTTTAAATATCTAGGAGTTTTTATAGATAATAAATTAAGCTGGAAGTCACATATAATGTTTTTGAAAAAAATACTCTATATAGCATTAAACAAAATGTATCATCTGCGTAAACTGTCTCCACATAACTTGCTCACTTCTATCTACTATGCTTTGGTCCACTCACGGCTTGAATATGGTCTTGCATGCTGGGGGTGTGCCTATGTTAGTAACTTGATGCCTATTATGTTAGCTCAGAAAAAGATACTACGGCTGATGTTTCATAAAAGTAGATTTGAGCCAGCTTTGCCTTTATTTCAGTCAGCTAAAATACTTCCACTTCGATATTTCTTTATTTATAAAGCGCTCAAAGTTTTCTTCGTCAGAAGTGGAAATTTTCATTTTAGAAAAAATGAGGTTTACTCATTAAGAAATATGTTTTCCGTAGACGTCCCACTAGTTAATAAAGAACACAGTAGACGTTCTCTCAATGTTATTGCACCTTACATTTTCAACAAGCTGCCGTCTGAAATATCCAGTCTGGTTGAACACGGTCATCGATTTATGAAAAAACTCAAAGATTGGTTGCTATCAAGATCTGAAGCAGAAACCCTATTTCAAGTTTTATCTTAAATACTACAACATTTATTAAAATCTCGTTGCTTTCATTCTCGTTACGAGTGCCTAATTTCAACCATATTTTCTAAATAATTGTCTTTAAAATTACCTGCATGTGTCTGAATTTTCTATTAATACACATCTCATCGACATCGCGTTTTCCTACTCCTTGCGGCTTTCACATTACCTAATTTTATAATTTCTTATAGCTATACACTTGCTACAGGTTGTTTTATAACCACAAAGTGTATTAATATAATTTCAATAACCCATGTTCTATATACCCAGAGTTACTGTTTATAAAATAAGTATGTACGTAGCATAATATTTAATTTTGTTATCAATGAATTTATTAATTAATTATCTAGTTACTTACTAAGTTATTTTATGAATATTTAAAATTGTTAATGAATGGTTATTTTGAAATTAAACAATAAACAATAAACAATTCTATACAATATCGTCGAATGATTGTTTACGTTTTTCTGTTTCTTTTCAACCTATTTCCCCTTTAATTTCTCCCCTAATTTGTAAAAGAACCATCTATAAATAATCGTGTAGTTTTTCAGGCAGATACAGTTTCGTAGTGACTTTTGTGCAGTGTTGAGTGAAAATAAGGTTAGGTTAGGGTAGGTTGAAGTGGCGGCCAGCTAAAGTCGCCAGCACACTTAGACCAAAGAGATCCGTTGTGATACCACGTGGATCATGGGAGAATCCTCCCTCCACCTACTCATAATAAAACCAATTAGAGCTTCTTATGAAGCGTAGGAGGCTCTTGATGTCAATATTCATCAGGTCGCCTATATCATTATAATAGGGAGTTCCTAAGTGGAGTTTCCTTCTACGGGAGAGAGCTGGGCAGAATCAAAGAAGGTGAGGAATAGTTTCCTCCTCTTCTTCATCCATGCAGCTTCTACAGAAATCGTTCGCAAAGAGGCCCAGCCTTGTGGCGTGCTTGCCTATTAGACAGTGTCCAGTGATGACACCTATTGTGGTGCCGATATGCAATCTGTTGAGAGAAATCAAATTCTTAGAGCGTTTTAGATCCAGCTTTGGCCAAATCTGTTTTGTCGCTAGACATGTTGAACCACTTGTCCACCTAAGATTTGCACTCTCGATAGCATCCAGCTTAAGTTTAAGTTTGCGAGAAGCGATTGGAATACCTAAGGTGCCGTTATCCGGCAAGATGGGTAAAGTTGTTCCTTCTTTGGCGAGTTCATCGGCCTTACAATTCCCTGGAATGTCTCTATGCCCCGGCACCCAACACATGTGAATTTTGAACTGCTCCGCCATCTCCACAAGAGACGAACGGAAGGAGAGCTTAAGATTAAGCCTATCAGAGAAAACACCTGCACCAACCCCGTCTTTGGTCTTTGACCCGTCTGTGTAGAAGTGAATTGATTCATCTTCTAAGAAAGTATCGTCCTCCCAGAGTGATCTGGAAGGGATGGTGACAAGGAAGTTCTTCTCAAAATTTAGACGTGGGATGGTGTAGTCCGTGTTTTCAGGAGAGATTTTAAATTTATTCAGAATAGAGGCGTGGCCGAATTCTTTTCTTGACCACTGTTGGGTAGCTTCAAGGCGAACGGCTGCAAACGCTGCCATTTGCTTGCTATCTAAAGGGTGGTCCAACGAAAACGCACGATCTTAATTGTAAGTCACACCTTAACGTCAAGTTTTTTCCCAACTTAATTTGACATTTCTTTGTTTCAGTGTTTGACAAATTCAACCATGGAGAGGTACACAATTGAGCAGCGCGTTAAGATTGTTGAAGCCTTTTACGAAAACGGGCGTTCAAATCAAAATGCATTTCGTGCACTTCGTGATTTTTTGGGTCAGCATAATCGACCAAATGTGTTTACAATCGGTAGAATTTCGCGCAAATTTCAGCAAACCGGGTCTGTAGGAAATGTGAAATCCACGAGTGATTGTTGAAAAGCCGATGCATCCACAAAGAGTGACTGTTTGGTGCGGTTTATGGGCTGGCGGCGTCATCGGGCCGTACTTCTTCGAAAATGAGGTCGGCCAAGCAGTTACCGTGAATGGTGTTCGCTATCGCGAGATGATAACGGACTACTTGTGGCCAGAAATTGAGGATATGGACCTGGACGATATGTGCTTCCAACAGGATGGTGCCACTTGCCACACAGCCAACGAAACAATGGCTTGAATGCGCGAGAAATTCAATGGCCGTGTTATCTCACGTCGTGGCGATGTTATTTGGCCGCCACGATCATGTGATTTGACACCGTTGGACTTCTTTCTTTGGGGATATTTAAAAGAAAAAGTGTACGCCAATAAGCCAAGAACAATTCAAGAGCTAAAGGATGAGATAATTCGGCACATTAACGACATTGAACCTCAATTATGTCTCAGAGTCATTGAAAATATGGACCATCGGATAGAGGTATGCCACCGAAGCCGTGGCGAGAATTTGGCCGATATTTTATTTCACACATAATTGTCATAGATCCTTCTATCATAATAAAAAATATTAAGATAATTCTCTGAAAACTTTTTGTTTTATTTACAATTTACATCGTGCGTTTTCGTTGGACCACCCTTTATATCGAGGGGTATTAGATGGAATAAAAAGTCCAGTGCCGCGGAGGGTGTTGTACGTAATGCTTCGCTTATGCACAGACAAGCTGTACGTTAGACCTTACTTAGATAATCGCGATTTATAGCTTTATCTAAGGCTGTCCACCAGACAATCACCCCATATGTGAGTATCGGTCTAATGATCGAGGTGTAGAGCCAGTGAGTAATTAGAGGTTGTAATCCCCATTTATTCCCAATGGCTTTCTTACAAGAGAAAAGTGCTACTGTAGCTTTCTTTACTCTTTCTTGAATATTAGGTTTCCAACTTAGCTTCCTATCCAGGATAAGACCCAAATATTTTGCTTTATCAGAGAAAGTTAAGCTGGTTCCATTAAGAGAGGGAGGGTCGACTAGCGGAATTTTATATTTCCTTGAAAAGAGGGTGGTGTCCTGTCACCTCTTCTGTGGAACCTGGTAGTAAATAAGCTACTGGTGGACCTAGACAAGACAGGATGCAAAGTGATCGCCTATGCTGATGACGTTGCCATCGCTGCCTCTGGTAAGCACCCAAATACTCTCAAGGAAATCCTCCAATATGCTCTCCTTCGGCTCACCAGATGCGCCTCCGTTTGTGAACTGGGGGTTAACCCCCACAAAACGGAACTCGTCCTCTTCACGAGGAAATATAAAACTCCACCCATAGACCCTCCCAAGATAAATGGCACCAGTCTGACCTTCACTGACAAAGCAAAATATCTGGGTCTTATTTTGGACAGAAAACTAAACTGGAAAGCCAATCTACTAGAACGCGTAAGGAAAGCCAATGTAGCTCTCTACTCCTGTAAAAAGGCTATAGGTAGGAGCTGGGGTATGAAACCTCAAATCACTCACTGGCTGTACGTGTCCGTTATCAGGCCTATTTTACTCTACGGCGTGATCGTCTGGTGGCCCGCTCTTAACAGGGCTGTCCACCTCAATCAAATAGCTAAGGTGCAAAGATCTGCATGCATGTGCATCAGTGGTGCACTGAGGACTACTCCTTCAGCGGCACTGGATATTATGTTGAACTTGCTGCCCCTTGATATTTTCAGTAAACAGATCGCTGCCTGTACGGCCATCCGTCTGAAAGCCTCCTCTCAGTGGTCCAGCTACCACACTGGCCACTCCTCGATCCTGGATCTCCTTAACTTCAAGCACGAAAATACAGACTACACTCCGCCGAAAATGTGCTTCGACCGTGACTTCCGTACGAGCATCCCTGAACGGGATGTATGGGACAATTCTCCTCCTATCGATGGTAACTCGGTACACTTTTTCACAGACGGTTCTAAGACCGAAGGCGGGGTGGGATGTGGTGTTTTCTCCGAGAAGCTCAACATAGAATTATCGTTCCGCCTCCCTGATCATTGTAGCGTTTTTCAGGCGGAAATCATGGCAATTAAGGAAGCCCTGTTCTGACTGAAGTGTAATGTACTATCTGTCAGAGATATTACCATTTTCACTGACAGCCAAGCGGCAATCAAGTCTCTGGAATCGTGCTCGTTTACTTCAAAGGCCGCTCTCAACTGCCGTTTATCTCTCACGGAGATGACAGAGCAGTTCAACATTCACCTATGCTGGGTGCCAGGCCATAGAGACATTCCAGGAAACTGCAGGGCAGACGAACTTGCCAGACAAGGCACTACTCTTAGAATTCTGTCTGATAGGCAGTCCCTGGGTATGCCCCTAGCTACATGTAAGCATCTACTAAAGCTGAATGCTATTAGCAAGACCAACCTCAGATGGGAAAACGTGTCAACGTGTCTCATCTCGAGACAGATCTGGCCTCTGCTGGATCATAATCGTAGTACTGAGTTGGTCAAACTAAAGCGATCACAAATCAGCTGCGTTGTTGGTGTTCTCACTGGACACTGTCTTATAGGCCAACATGCGAAAAGACTTGGCCTCTTTTCAAACGACTTCTGCAGAAGCTGTAGGGACGAGGAGGAGGAGGAAAGTATCCCTCACCTCCTATGTAACTGCCCAGCTCTGTCGCATAAAAGAATGCTCTTTTTAGGGTCCCCCTTCCTTGAAGTCCTTGGTGACATAGCGTCCTTAGACGTCATGCGCATCTATCGCTTTATCAAGAGCTCCGGTTGGTTCTGCTAGACCATGAGTAGCGAATTGGTTTTGATCCATGGTATCACAAAGGACCTTTATTGGTCTAAGTGTGTCTGCACTCCCGTGCAGACAGCCAAGCCAACCTAACCTAACCTTGAAAAGAGTACTAGTTCAGTTTTGTGGGGGTTTACACCCAGACCACACCGAACTGCCCATCCAGTGAGTTTATTTAAAGCGTTTTGTAAGAGTTTCTTCAGAGTATTTAGGTGCTTTCCCGAGACGGCCAAGGCAACATCATCTGCATAAGCGATCGCTGTGTATCCTTGATTATCAATAGTTCATTGACCACCAAATTCCACAGAAGCGGGGATAGAACACCTCCTTGTGGAGTGCCTCTACTAACAGATCTTCTGATAGACGTCCCACCCAGCTTGGAGTTGATAATCCGACCATTGAGCAGTAGATTGATCAATTCGCGGAGTGAGCTGTCGACTTTCAGATCTGATAGTGCATCTGCTATCGCTGATGTATTGACGTTGTTGAAAGCGCCCTCTATATCCAGAAAGGCAACCATTGTGTACTCCTTGTGGAACAGGGAATATTCAATTTTGCGTACCAGTGAGTGCAATGCTGTCTCCACTGATTTGCCTTTGCAATACGCATGTTGGGCCGCTGACAGTAGCTTCTTATCAATACTGTTGCGTAAATGGATATCATTCAGCCGTTCCAATGTTTTTAAGAGGAATGATGATAGACTGATAGGTCTGAAATCTTTTGGATTTGAGTGAGAGCTTTGGGTATGAATACAACTTTGACTTCTCTCCATATCTTTGGGATATAAGCCAGGTTTAGACAACTTTGCAGAATCATCTTCAGCACCGGCATAATTATGTCCGATGACTTATGCAACTCGGCAGGTATTATGCCGTTTTGGTGCTACAATTAGGCAGAGAAGCCTCCACCACTGTGGTATTCAGGGCTTCCGAGTCCGAGGACGATTCCAAAAACTCGTCCTCACTCAAAAGCAGTGGATGAATTTTACTGAGGCAGTCATCCGTCTCCATGTCCGACAATTTGTCTTCATCGACTAAAGACGGATTCTGCTTAGGAAATGACGTTTGAGAGTCGTCACTATCCAAAGAAGGGAACGTGACTGTAGGAGTGGGATCAGAAGGGTGGGGGGGCAGTATGCCCAGATCTGATTCCTCATCTTTTTGGTATACCTTGATGGTGATAGGGTCGAAGCCATAGTAGACGACACCGCCAGTCTTCGCCAAAGGAGCCACAGATTCTTTATTTATGACGATGATTGCGCATCTATAAAGACCTTTTGGCTCATCCAGCTTAGCGACTTTCCAGTTGTGCGTCGGAAGATCGGGGTTGCTCGTTCTTAGGATCTCTAAGATCGTATCCGTGTTGGAGGCTTCGGCTGGGATCCAAGTGCGAGTTCTAGGTCTGCTAGGGATATCATCCTTCGCAACAACCTCGAGTTTGGCACCTGGCCATACCTCTAACAATTTGCCAATGGCAAGCTTATATAGGTCGTAAGACCTTTGATCAGCGCAAGCGATAAGTTTCACATGGCCCTGATGCCATCCACCATCGTTGCATCTAGGAGGAGGACCTGGATTCTACTTCATGATTTGTATAAACACAAGAGGAAGTTTTGCTGGAATAAACTTCCATTTATCAGGAGCGATAGATCCATCTGGGTCGCTTTTGTCGATGACCGCCAGCACTATTTGAAAATAAGAAAAAGTATAAAAATAAAAAATGACTGGTCGTGGTAAAGGAGGAAAAGGCTTGGGTAAAGGTGGTGCTAAGCGACATCGTAAAGTGTTGCGTGATAATATCCAAGGTATTTCAAAGCCCGCTATTCGCCGTTTAGCTCGTCGTGGAGGTGTTATACGTATTTCTGGTTTGATTTACGAAGAAACCCGTGAGTAATATGTATGTCACTTTTATGTTCATTCAATAAAACAATTTATTTAAATTATTTCACAATTTTATTTTTGACATTGATTGCAAAAAAAGTATATCTTAAATAAAGTTAACAGTTTCAAATAAACACTTTTAATTTTTTGAACATTTTCCATGAACTGCAGAAACTAAAGTGTACAACGCTGCACAAACTACTCTTAACGCAACCTCTGTTAACAGAGATAAAAGAAGAAGAGAGAAACATAAAAAATAGGGTCACGCATATCAGACCGGTACCATATTTTGGTCACTTTGTAACTGCGTGGTACAAGTGTCCAATGTTTTTCTATATGTGGTTTTGTGCAAACCATGTTTACTTCGTTTAGCAACCTGCCGCTATGCAGCTAAGATCGTAAACATGTTTATCATATTCGTCTACAGCTGCTGTTATACAGCTGCAATTTGTGCATTGCTATGCTGTGCTGCTTGGAGAAAATATGATAAACATGTTTACCTAAGAATTTAAAATCCGCTAATAACATGCGCCTGCCTGGTGAACAGAATATGTACAGTCACGCTGGTACATGCAAATGGTTGCTTGTAACTCGTGGGGTGCTAAAAGTGTTCCTAGAAAATGTTATTCGTGATGCTGTTACTTACACCGAACATGCTAAGCGAAAGACAGTCACTGCGATGGACGTTGTATACGCATTGAAGAGACAGGGACGCACCCTTTATGGTTTCGGAGGTTAAATTATATGGAAAACGGTTTAAATTTTCCCACAAACGGTCTTTTTCAGGACCACAAAAATATCTATAAAGTGATATTAGTTCGAAATTAATATTTTGTTCAATCGTATTTTTCGTTTTTATCATTTAATAAATTTAAATGCATATATTGGTTAAAAATTCTAAATTCAAACAATATACAGGAGTCCAAAAAGTGGCATCAGCGAAACTTCAAAATGGAGGTAAATTTGTACATTTTCTCTGTAAGTATTCCATGGTAAAAGAGTGAAACAATTAATTGGCATCTTAAAATTAAATGTGAAAAATTTAATTGTGTGGTTTTATTTTTTCACATTCCACATATGACGTCAGCCAGATTTCAAAATGGCTGCAAATTTCATAGCGTGGTTTTATTTCTTAGCAAACAAATTCACATACACACACACATTCATAAATTATTATTTCTTTGTTCCTTATGCATTCATGTTTGTATTCGAAAATAAGAATTCTTAGAAAAAAGGTTCGATTGTTCGATAAAAGATACGCGCGAACACACACATACATATGTGTATATACATACCTATGGATGGATATACATATGTATGTATGTTGGTGTGATGTCACCTTTGAATTTTTATTTTCAATAAACAAGAAGATTTTAGGAATTTATTTCCAAGTTTAATTTCTTGATATTCTGGAATAAACTATACACACGCACACACACTTAATGTCACCTTTGAATTTCTACTTACTATGAACTGGAGATGAATTTTAAGAAATTTTTTATCAAGCAAAAATGAAATTATTTAAACCTCTTAATGTAAATTATTTGTCGTCCTTAAAAGGACGGTTTGTTTTGTTTCTTTGTCATGAAGTATAAATTTAGGCACTCTTTTCTGTCTTCTTCGGCAACAGAACAGCTTGGATATTTGGAAGAACTCCTCCTTGTGCGATTGTTACACCAGAAAGTAGTTTATTCAACTCCTCGTCATTACGGATGGCCAATTGCAAATGGCGGGGGATAATTCTTGTCTTTTTGTTGTCACGAGCAGCATTTCCCGCCAATTCTAAAACTTCAGCCGCCAAATATTCCATAACAGCAGCTAAGTAGACAGGAGCACCAGCACCAACGCGTTCAGCATAGTTCCCCTTACGGAGAAGACGATGAATACGACCAACAGGAAATTGGAGTCCGGCACGATTTGAACGCGACTTTGCCTTCCCCTTCACTTTTCCACCTTTACCACGACCAGACATTTTTCACTTTTTACTTTTACTTCTACTTGTACACGACACCACTGTTCACTGAATAATGATTTTTATTCGAGACGGGTGCTGGTATTTATGTAAAAATGTACAATCAATCTATATTATATATATGTGTTTGTGCGCATGAGAAAATATCGTTCAGGCAAGCAACATTAACTGGGGTAAAATTGAGAATTTTTACAGTTCTCGTTCAATCGTTAAACAGTGAAGTGTTGTGAAATAGTAAAAATTAAAAATGCCACCAAAAACTAGTGGAAAAGCAGCAAAGAAAGCTGGAAAGGCTCAGAAGAATATCACTAAAAATGATAAGAAGAAGAAGCGCAAGAGGAAGGAAAGTTACGCCATCTACATTTACAAAGTGTTGAAGCAAGTTCATCCCGATACTGGAATTTCATCGAAGGCAATGAGTATCATGAACAGTTTTGTTAATGATATCTTTGAAAGGATCGCCGCTGAAGCATCTCGTTTGGCTCACTACAACAAGCGTTCAACAATTACCAGTCGGGAAATCCAAACAGCCGTTCGTTTGTTATTGCCTGGTGAACTTGCTAAGCATGCTGTAAGTGAAGGAACTAAAGCAGTTACTAAATACACCAGCTCAAAATAAATATTCGTTAAAAGTTTCCAATTTGATTCAAATGGCCCTTTTCAGGGCCGCAAAATATACCCTTTTGAGATTTTATAACGATAGCAATTTAAACAGTGTTTAGTAATAATAATGTGCTCGTGCTCTTACAATTTACATTGAAGAAAGAAATGTAAATTATTTTCTGATTCGTATGTGGATTTTCTTTCTTTAAAGTGGAAATAATTTAATAAAAAAAAAAAGGAAAAACATATTTCAATTTCTCCATACTTTTTTTCGAATTGCATGTGGATTTTCTTACGATTCATATGAAAGCAAACAAACTAGATTTCTTCCATTTTGTCTTCTTTTGATTGCGTAGATTTGCTTACTATTTAAATGGAAATCATTTTAAACGAAAAGAATTACGTAAAAAAAAAGTCTAAATATTTCTTCCATTTTGTTGTTTGTGTGGATTGATTTACCATGAAAATGTTTTTTTTCTTTTTCTTTTCCAGAAACGGATTTCCCCTTCGATTTCCAAATAAGAAAATGAAATTAATTTGTATCTCATTAATGAACTAATTGTAGCCCTAAAAAGGACTTTGGAGTTATTTTCTTTTCTAATTTCTTATTGCGGACTTTTGCAATGAAATTATTTCTTTGCCTTTTTGGCGGTAGCGGCTTTTTTTGGCTTAGCAGCAGATGCAGTCGCCGTTTTTGCTTTAGGTACTTTAGCTTTAGGAGCAGCAGCTTTTGGTTTTGTCGTTTTAGCCTTAACTGTACTAGTTTTTTTAATACTTTTCACCTTTGCCTTTTCTACCTTCTTCTTTTCAGTGCTCTTCTTGGTTGCAGCAGCTGCCTTCTTCACTTTCTTTTCACCAGTTGATGCCTTCTTCACTTTTTTCTCACCAGCGGCAGCAGTTTTGGGTTTCGTTGATTTCTTTTTTTCAGCAGATTTTGCTTTTGGTTCCTTGTTAGCTGATGCAGATAACTTAAATGAACCAGCAGCACCTTTTCCCTTTGTTTGAACTAATTTACCACTAGTCACAGCACTTTTCAAATATTTTTTAATGAACGGAGCTAGTTTTTGAACATCAACCTTGTATGTAGCCGCAATATATTTCTTGATAGCCAAAAGAGAAGAACCACCGCGTTCCTTTAATGTCTTGATAGCAGCATCCACCATTTGCTGAGTGGGGGGATGAGTAGGAGTTGATTTTGGTTTCTTTGAACCACTGGCGGCAGCCTTTTTTGGTTTTTTCTCTGCGACAATTGCAGGAGCAGCAGCAGCAGTATCGGCCATTTTAGATATTTAGAATATTAAACACGTTTTCTAGCAACAAACACTTGATAATCACTATTTTAATAGCCGCCAACCGAACACCACCATGCGGATATAGTTCTCTGAGAATCAAAAAGTGGGAAGGTATGTAAAATTTTCATTTATTTGAGCGCTTTTACTGAGTTGTATCCTTGAGTTCCTCGAAAAAACACAATATTTTTTATGTTTTAAATACCAATACCTAGAAGTCTTATATTAATTAGGTCATTATAATATAATAGATCAGTTTTTAATTACATTTTATCAGATTTTCTAATAAACCATAGCGTTACACAGTGATTAAACTCAATGTTTGATGAAATTCTTTCACTGCTCACGTATAAAATTGCTATTATTTAAACAAATACAATAGTTTAGTGTGTCAAATCAGATTAAAAATAAAGTATATAGTTTATATAATGATAAAAATTTAAAATCAAACCATTCTATTTTAATTTGTGAAGGGAATAAAATAATCATTTCTTGGGTAATGAAACGACTATTTTACTTTCTCTGAACGTTTTGAGTTCCTATTAAAAGAAATATTTCTTTGTTTTCGCACAGAAATATACTATAAAATAGTATTATTTACCATCACATTCACAAATTCTAAGTAAATTAAGATACTTATAACTTCCATTCCATAACATTTCACATTTATCCATTTGATATTGCATCTTTACATGAGCCTGAGAATGCTTAAGAGAAATATATGTATGTACATATATTTTGTCTTTCTTTTTTTTCCGTTTTTAATTGTTTAAGAAAATTAGCTTTTGTAATATCTTGTAATTACTAAGAATTTTGGGATACAAATAATATTCTTTATTGCTGGACTAAAAGAAAAGCAAAAAAGTGATGAGAAATCTACCATTGAAATACCTTGAAATTCTTTTATCCGTAACTCCAATAACCGGCAACCTTTAATCAGTGTGACCATAGTGGAATATAATATTCCATTTGTGGAATATATTAGAGCTGCAGAGAATATATTTTTTTCTAAAAATAATCGCATATAAAAGTGGAATATTTTTTCTAAAAAAGAATATTTGGATAATTATATTCTCCGTAAATTAGAACTATGTTCTTCCCTTCAGTTAATTTCATTACTAATAAATTCGTACAATTTTGGACTGAAATTTCCACTCATAAAAATAGGTGCAATTTGAAAATTAGTTATATTCGTATTTTGCTTTTTATGAGAGAGTATTCAGTTATGAATTTGATTAAATCAAAAATATGTAATCGAATGCAAACAAAAATGTTGAAATAGTCTTTTAATTGCAAAGACATGGATGAAAGTAATGGAAATATGATGTGATAACTACATATGTATACTATTCCTAATGAATTAATCACGTAAATACTCATTTGATTATATAAAATACCCGAAGAAGATGAACAATTAGACTTTAATCTTCAAAACTTTTAATTCTTAACATTTTTTTAAGAATTACAATTTTTTTTTTTTTTTTATTGGAGTAATACCCAGTTTTGGTTTATCATGTTTTACGTTTTGTATGAGATAAACTTTTATTTGTTTTTTTATATATTTTTTTTTTATTAAGATGTATTACCAAGTGGAATATAAAAGTGGAATATAAAAATATTGAAGTGGAATATAAATATTCCACCTTTCGGGTCGAGTAGAATATTTTTGAGAGAAGCTAATGGTCACACGGCCTCTAATATCCAGTATTCTGTTTAGCAAGTATTTTGTGAATATTCACTTTATTATCCGGGGAAACCTCTAATATCCCGAACATATACACAGTCATTCAGATCTTACAAATGTGGTTTTTGTTAAAAACAAGCAGTAAATTAATTTTTCTTTTTGCGAGCATCTTCCGCTTATTCGCATTCGTTATTGCAGTGTGTACAGATATTTACTTTTTCTTCAATTTAGTTTAAACCTCTAATGACCGGAAAAATCGATTATCTGGAAGGCCGTTGGTCCCGAGCATTCCGAATAAAAGAGTTTTTACTGTATTTCATAGGACACTCAAATCGAACGAACGACTTGACAAGTATTATTGAAATTCGGACTAAGCTTATATAAAAGCTATAAATCTACATAGTCACCTAATATGAAATTCATTTACATATTAGGTATGTACATACATACATATATTCATGTATGTATGTAAGTTATAAGCATATACAGTACTCCTTTCTGGAAAACTGTACTTTATTTTTAAGAAAATGTTTTCTCATCTGACAAAAATAATGTCTTCTTCTGCATTTACTAACTGAAAGATGTTGGTATAAAATTATTTTACCTCGCCCTCAGATTGCATAAAACACTTACATATTCGCTTCACATCAATGCAAGTATAAAAAAGGCAAATATACTAGTAAAAATCCTCTACCCACTAATTAATAAGAACTCATACCTGCGCAGCGTATGATTTAAATTTTTATTTAAAATCCGTAGTTTTCTTTATTAATTTTTCTCTTACATCAGTTAAAACCCCTATCTTAATAACCTTCGATGCAAAGAATTTCATATTAATATTCTAATTTCTATACCTAATATAAGAAAGTCCACTGTTAATATAACAAATATATACTGGGAACAATAAATCATTTGAATTTGAAAATTATATTATTTTATTATATAATAAAAGCTGAATTAAACGGAACTTGAAAGAGTTAAAATCTCCTTGTCATATTTGGGGTCCTGAAAAGGACCGTTTAAAATATGTATATTGTATGTATGTATGTTTAAGCACGTTCACCACGGATGCGTCTGGCCAATTGAATATCTTTTGGCATAATAGTGACACGCTTAGCATGAATGGCACACAAATTGGTATCTTCAAAGAGACCAACCAAATAAGCTTCACTAGCTTCTTGAAGAGCCATCACTGCTGAACTCTGGAAACGCAAATCAGTTTTGAAATCTTGTGCTATTTCACGAACTAAACGCTGGAATGGCAATTTGCGAATCAACAATTCAGTGCTCTTTTGGTAACGACGAATTTCACGAAGAGCTACAGTTCCTGGACGATAACGATGTGGTTTCTTGACACCTCCAGTTGCTGGTGCACTTTTGCGAGCAGCTTTAGTGGCCAACTGTTTTCTAGGTGCTTTTCCACCGGTGGATTTACGAGCAGTTTGCTTTGTACGAGCCATTTTTAACTTTTTCTTTTCACTACACTTTCACTTCACTATGAACACAAAATGAAATATGAAAATTTTCAATTCTCAGTCTTATACAATATCGTCGAATGATTGTTTACGTTCTTCTGTTTCTTTTCAACCTATTTCCCCTTTAATTTTTCCCCTAATTTGTAAAAGAACCATCTATAAATAATCGTGTAGTTTTTCATGCAGATACAGTTTCGTAGTGACTTTTGTGCAGTGTTGAGTGAAAATAAGAAAAAGTATAAAAATAAAAAATGACTGGTCGTGGTAAAGGAGGAAAAGGCTTGGGTAAAGGTGGTGCTAAGCGTCATCGTAAAGTGTTGCGTGATAATATCCAAGGTATTACAAAGCCCGCTATTCGCCGTTTAGCTCGTCGTGGAGGTGTTAAACGTATTTCTGGTTTGATTTACGAAGAAACCCGTGGGGTGCTAAAAGTGTTCCTAGAAAATGTTATTCGTGATGCTGTTACTTACACCGAACATGCTAAGCGAAAGACAGTCACTGCGATGGACGTTGTATACGCATTGAAGAGACAGGGACGCACCCTTTATGGTTTCGGAGGTTAAATTATATGGAAAACGGTTTAAATTTTCCCACAAACGGTCCTTTTCAGGACCACAAAAAATCTGTAAAGTGATATTAGTTCGAAATTAATTTTTTGTTCAATCGTATTTTTCGTTTTTATCATTTAATAAATTTAAATGCATATATTGGTTAAAAATTCTAAATTCAAACAATATACAGGAGTCCAAAAAGTGGCATCAGCGAAACTTCAAAATGGAGGTAAATTTGTACATTTTCTCTGTAAGTATTCCATGGTAAAAGAGTGAAACAATTAATTGGCATCTTAAAATTAAATGTGAAAAATTTAATTGTGTGGTTTTATTTTTTCACATTCCACATATGACGTCAGCCAGATTTCAAAATGGCTGCAAATTTCATAGCGTGGTTTTATTTCTTAGCAAACAAATTCACATACACACACACATTCATAAATTATTATTTCTTTGTTCCTTATGCATTCATGTTTGTATTCGAAAATAAGAATTCTTAGAAAAAAGGTTCGATTGTTCGATAAAAGATACGCGCGAACACACACATACATATGTGTATATACATACCTATGGATGGATATACATATGTATGTATGTTGGTGTGATGTCACCTTTGAATTTTTATTTTCAATAAACAAGAAGATTTTAGGAATTTATTTCCAAGTTTAATTTCTTGATATTCTGGAATAAACTATACACACGCACACACACTTAATGTCACCTTTGAATTTCTACTTACTATGAACTGGAGATGAATTTTAAGAAATTTTTTATCAAGCAAAAATGAAATTATTTAAACCTCTTAATGTAAATTATTTGTCGTCCTTAAAAGGACGGTTTGTTTTGTTTCTTTGTCATGAAGTATAAATTTAGGCACTCTTTTCTGTCTTCTTCGGCAACAGAACAGCTTGGATATTTGGAAGAACTCCTCCTTGTGCGATTGTTACACCAGAAAGTAGTTTATTCAACTCCTCGTCATTACGGATGGCCAATTGCAAATGGCGGGGGATAATTCTTGTCTTTTTGTTGTCACGAGCAGCATTTCCCGCCAATTCTAAAACTTCAGCCGCCAAATATTCCATAACAGCAGCTAAGTAGACAGGAGCACCAGCACCAACGCGTTCAGCATAGTTCCCCTTACGGAGAAGACGATGAATACGACCAACAGGAAATTGGAGTCCGGCACGATTTGAACGCGACTTTGCCTTCCCCTTCACTTTTCCACCTTTACCACGACCAGACATTTTTCACTTTTTACTTTTACTTCTACTTGTACACGACACCACTGTTCACTGAATAATGATTTTTATTCGAGACGGGTGCTGGTATTTATGTAAAAATGTACAATCAATCTATATTATATATATGTGTTTGTGCGCATGAGAAAATATCGTTCAGGCAAGCAACATTAACTGGGGTAAAATTGAGAATTTTTACAGTTCTCGTTCAATCGTTAAACAGTGAAGTGTTGTGAAATAGTAAAAATTAAAAATGCCACCAAAAACTAGTGGAAAAGCAGCAAAGAAAGCTGGAAAGGCTCAGAAGAATATCACTAAAAATGATAAGAAGAAGAAGCGCAAGAGGAAGGAAAGTTACGCCATCTACATTTACAAAGTGTTGAAGCAAGTTCATCCCGATACTGGAATTTCATCGAAGGCAATGAGTATCATGAACAGTTTTGTTAATGATATCTTTGAAAGGATCGCCGCTGAAGCATCTCGTTTGGCTCACTACAACAAGCGTTCAACAATTACCAGTCGGGAAATCCAAACAGCCGTTCGTTTGTTATTGCCTGGTGAACTTGCTAAGCATGCTGTAAGTGAAGGAACTAAAGCAGTTACTAAATACACCAGCTCAAAATAAATATTCGTTAAAAGTTTCCAATTTGATTCAAATGGCCCTTTTCAGGGCCGCAAAATATACCCTTTTGAGATTTTATAACGATAGCAATTTAAACAGTGTTTAGTAATAATAATGTGCTCGTGCTCTTACAATTTACATTGAAGAAAGAAATGTAAATTATTTTCTGATTCGTATGTGGATTTTCTTTCTTTAAAGTGGAAATAATTTAATAAAAAAAAAAAGGAAAAACATATTTCAATTTCTCCATACTTTTTTTCGAATTGCATGTGGATTTTCTTACGATTCATATGAAAGCAAACAAACTAGATTTCTTCCATTTTGTCTTCTTTTGATTGCGTAGATTTGCTTACTATTTAAATGGAAATCATTTTAAACGAAAAGAATTACGTAAAAAAAAAGTCTAAATATTTCTTCCATTTTGTTGTTTGTGTGGATTGATTTACCATGAAAATGTTTTTTTTCTTTTTCTTTTCCAGAAACGGATTTCCCCTTCGATTTCCAAATAAGAAAATGAAATTAATTTGTATCTCATTAATGAACTAATTGTAGCCCTAAAAAGGACTTTGGAGTTATTTTCTTTTCTAATTTCTTATTGCGGACTTTTGCAATGAAATTATTTCTTTGCCTTTTTGGCGGTAGCGGCTTTTTTTGGCTTAGCAGCAGATGCAGTCGCCGTTTTTGCTTTAGGTACTTTAGCTTTAGGAGCAGCAGCTTTTGGTTTTGTCGTTTTAGCCTTAACTGTACTAGTTTTTTTAATACTTTTCACCTTTGCCTTTTCTACCTTCTTCTTTTCAGTGCTCTTCTTGGTTGCAGCAGCTGCCTTCTTCACTTTCTTTTCACCAGTTGATGCCTTCTTCACTTTTTTCTCACCAGCGGCAGCAGTTTTGGGTTTCGTTGATTTCTTTTTTTCAGCAGATTTTGCTTTTGGTTCCTTGTTAGCTGATGCAGATAACTTAAATGAACCAGCAGCACCTTTTCCCTTTGTTTGAACTAATTTACCACTAGTCACAGCACTTTTCAAATATTTTTTAATGAACGGAGCTAGTTTTTGAACATCAACCTTGTATGTAGCCGCAATATATTTCTTGATAGCCAAAAGAGAAGAACCACCGCGTTCCTTTAATGTCTTGATAGCAGCATCCACCATTTGCTGAGTGGGGGGATGAGTAGGAGTTGATTTTGGTTTCTTTGAACCACTGGCGGCAGCCTTTTTTGGTTTTTTCTCTGCGACAATTGCAGGAGCAGCAGCAGCAGTATCGGCCATTTTAGATATTTAGAATATTAAACACGTTTTCTAGCAACAAACACTTGATAATCACTATTTTAATAGCCGCCAACCGAACACCACCATGCGGATATAGTTCTCTGAGAATCAAAAAGTGGGAAGGTATGTAAAATTTTCATTTATTTGAGCGCTTTTACTGAGTTGTATCCTTGAGTTCCTCGAAAAAACACAATATTTTTTATGTTTTAAATACCAATACCTAGAAGTCTTATATTAATTAGGTCATTATAATATAATAGATCAGTTTTTAATTACATTTTATCAGATTTTCTAATAAACCATAGCGTTACACAGTGATTAAACTCAATGTTTGATGAAATTCTTTCACTGCTCACGTATAAAATTGCTATTATTTAAACAAATACAATAGTTTAGTGTGTCAAATCAGATTAAAAATAAAGTATATAGTTTATATAATGATAAAAATTTAAAATCAAACCATTCTATTTTAATTTGTGAAGGGAATAAAATAATCATTTCTTGGGTAATGAAACGACTATTTTACTTTCTCTGAACGTTTTGAGTTCCTATTAAAAGAAATATTTCTTTGTTTTCGCACAGAAATATACTATAAAATAGTATTATTTACCATCACATTCACAAATTCTAAGTAAATTAAGATACTTATAACTTCCATTCCATAACATTTCACATTTATCCATTTGATATTGCATCTTTACATGAGCCTGAGAATGCTTAAGAGAAATATATGTATGTACATATATTTTGTCTTTCTTTTTTTTCCGTTTTTAATTGTTTAAGAAAATTAGCTTTTGTAATATCTTGTAATTACTAAGAATTTTGGGATACAAATAATATTCTTTATTGCTGGACTAAAAGAAAAGCAAAAAAGTGATGAGAAATCTACCATTGAAATACCTTGAAATTCTTTTATCCGTAACTCCAATAACCGGCAACCTTTAATCAGTGTGACCATAGTGGAATATAATATTCCATTTGTGGAATATATTAGAGCTGCAGAGAATATATTTTTTTCTAAAAATAATCGCATATAAAAGTGGAATATTTTTTCTAAAAAAGAATATTTGGATAATTATATTCTCCGTAAATTAGAACTATGTTCTTCCCTTCAGTTAATTTCATTACTAATAAATTCGTACAATTTTGGACTGAAATTTCCACTCATAAAAATAGGTGCAATTTGAAAATTAGTTATATTCGTATTTTGCTTTTTATGAGAGAGTATTCAGTTATGAATTTGATTAAATCAAAAATATGTAATCGAATGCAAACAAAAATGTTGAAATAGTCTTTTAATTGCAAAGACATGGATGAAAGTAATGGAAATATGATGTGATAACTACATATGTATACTATTCCTAATGAATTAATCACGTAAATACTCATTTGATTATATAAAATACCCGAAGAAGATGAACAATTAGACTTTAATCTTCAAAACTTTTAATTCTTAACATTTTTTTAAGAATTACAATTTTTTTTTTTTTTTTATTGGAGTAATACCCAGTTTTGGTTTATCATGTTTTACGTTTTGTATGAGATAAACTTTTATTTGTTTTTTTATATATTTTTTTTTTATTAAGATGTATTACCAAGTGGAATATAAAAGTGGAATATAAAAATATTGAAGTGGAATATAAATATTCCACCTTTCGGGTCGAGTAGAATATTTTTGAGAGAAGCTAATGGTCACACGGCCTCTAATATCCAGTATTCTGTTTAGCAAGTATTTTGTGAATATTCACTTTATTATCCGGGGAAACCTCTAATATCCCGAACATATACACAGTCATTCAGATCTTACAAATGTGGTTTTTGTTAAAAACAAGCAGTAAATTAATTTTTCTTTTTGCGAGCATCTTCCGCTTATTCGCATTCGTTATTGCAGTGTGTACAGATATTTACTTTTTCTTCAATTTAGTTTAAACCTCTAATGACCGGAAAAATCGATTATCTGGAAGGCCGTTGGTCCCGAGCATTCCGAATAAAAGAGTTTTTACTGTATTTCATAGGACACTCAAATCGAACGAACGACTTGACAAGTATTATTGAAATTCGGACTAAGCTTATATAAAAGCTATAAATCTACATAGTCACCTAATATGAAATTCATTTACATATTAGGTATGTACATACATACATATATTCATGTATGTATGTAAGTTATAAGCATATACAGTACTCCTTTCTGGAAAACTGTACTTTATTTTTAAGAAAATGTTTTCTCATCTGACAAAAATAATGTCTTCTTCTGCATTTACTAACTGAAAGATGTTGGTATAAAATTATTTTACCTCGCCCTCAGATTGCATAAAACACTTACATATTCGCTTCACATCAATGCAAGTATAAAAAAGGCAAATATACTAGTAAAAATCCTCTACCCACTAATTAATAAGAACTCATACCTGCGCAGCGTATGATTTAAATTTTTATTTAAAATCCGTAGTTTTCTTTATTAATTTTTCTCTTACATCAGTTAAAACCCCTATCTTAATAACCTTCGATGCAAAGAATTTCATATTAATATTCTAATTTCTATACCTAATATAAGAAAGTCCACTGTTAATATAACAAATATATACTGGGAACAATAAATCATTTGAATTTGAAAATTATATTATTTTATTATATAATAAAAGCTGAATTAAACGGAACTTGAAAGAGTTAAAATCTCCTTGTCATATTTGGGGTCCTGAAAAGGACCGTTTAAAATATGTATATTGTATGTATGTATGTTTAAGCACGTTCACCACGGATGCGTCTGGCCAATTGAATATCTTTTGGCATAATAGTGACACGCTTAGCATGAATGGCACACAAATTGGTATCTTCAAAGAGACCAACCAAATAAGCTTCACTAGCTTCTTGAAGAGCCATCACTGCTGAACTCTGGAAACGCAAATCAGTTTTGAAATCTTGTGCTATTTCACGAACTAAACGCTGGAATGGCAATTTGCGAATCAACAATTCAGTGCTCTTTTGGTAACGACGAATTTCACGAAGAGCTACAGTTCCTGGACGATAACGATGTGGTTTCTTGACACCTCCAGTTGCTGGTGCACTTTTGCGAGCAGCTTTAGTGGCCAACTGTTTTCTAGGTGCTTTTCCACCGGTGGATTTACGAGCAGTTTGCTTTGTACGAGCCATTTTTAACTTTTTCTTTTCACTACACTTTCACTTCACTATGAACACAAAATGAAATATGAAAATTTTCAATTCTCAGTCTTATACAATATCGTCGAATGATTGTTTACGTTCTTCTGTTTCTTTTCAACCTATTTCCCCTTTAATTTTTCCCCTAATTTGTAAAAGAACCATCTATAAATAATCGTGTAGTTTTTCATGCAGATACAGTTTCGTAGTGACTTTTGTGCAGTGTTGAGTGAAAATAAGAAAAAGTATAAAAATAAAAAATGACTGGTCGTGGTAAAGGAGGAAAAGGCTTGGGTAAAGGTGGTGCTAAGCGTCATCGTAAAGTGTTGCGTGATAATATCCAAGGTATTACAAAGCCCGCTATTCGCCGTTTAGCTCGTCGTGGAGGTGTTAAACGTATTTCTGGTTTGATTTACGAAGAAACCCGTGGGGTGCTAAAAGTGTTCCTAGAAAATGTTATTCGTGATGCTGTTACTTACACCGAACATGCTAAGCGAAAGACAGTCACTGCGATGGACGTTGTATACGCATTGAAGAGACAGGGACGCACCCTTTATGGTTTCGGAGGTTAAATTATATGGAAAACGGTTTAAATTTTCCCACAAACGGTCCTTTTCAGGACCACAAAAAATCTGTAAAGTGATATTAGTTCGAAATTAATTTTTTGTTCAATCGTATTTTTCGTTTTTATCATTTAATAAATTTAAATGCATATATTGGTTAAAAATTCTAAATTCAAACAATATACAGGAGTCCAAAAAGTGGCATCAGCGAAACTTCAAAATGGAGGTAAATTTGTACATTTTCTCTGTAAGTATTCCATGGTAAAAGAGTGAAACAATTAATTGGCATCTTAAAATTAAATGTGAAAAATTTAATTGTGTGGTTTTATTTTTTCACATTCCACATATGACGTCAGCCAGATTTCAAAATGGCTGCAAATTTCATAGCGTGGTTTTATTTCTTAGCAAACAAATTCACATACACACACACATTCATAAATTATTATTTCTTTGTTCCTTATGCATTCATGTTTGTATTCGAAAATAAGAATTCTTAGAAAAAAGGTTCGATTGTTCGATAAAAGATACGCGCGAACACACACATACATATGTGTATATACATACCTATGGATGGATATACATATGTATGTATGTTGGTGTGATGTCACCTTTGAATTTTTATTTTCAATAAACAAGAAGATTTTAGGAATTTATTTCCAAGTTTAATTTCTTGATATTCTGGAATAAACTATACACACGCACACACACTTAATGTCACCTTTGAATTTCTACTTACTATGAACTGGAGATGAATTTTAAGAAATTTTTTATCAAGCAAAAATGAAATTATTTAAACCTCTTAATGTAAATTATTTGTCGTCCTTAAAAGGACGGTTTGTTTTGTTTCTTTGTCATGAAGTATAAATTTAGGCACTCTTTTCTGTCTTCTTCGGCAACAGAACAGCTTGGATATTTGGAAGAACTCCTCCTTGTGCGATTGTTACACCAGAAAGTAGTTTATTCAACTCCTCGTCATTACGGATGGCCAATTGCAAATGGCGGGGGATAATTCTTGTCTTTTTGTTGTCACGAGCAGCATTTCCCGCCAATTCTAAAACTTCAGCCGCCAAATATTCCATAACAGCAGCTAAGTAGACAGGAGCACCAGCACCAACGCGTTCAGCATAGTTCCCCTTACGGAGAAGACGATGAATACGACCAACAGGAAATTGGAGTCCGGCACGATTTGAACGCGACTTTGCCTTCCCCTTCACTTTTCCACCTTTACCACGACCAGACATTTTTCACTTTTTACTTTTACTTCTACTTGTACACGACACCACTGTTCACTGAATAATGATTTTTATTCGAGACGGGTGCTGGTATTTATGTAAAAATGTACAATCAATCTATATTATATATATGTGTTTGTGCGCATGAGAAAATATCGTTCAGGCAAGCAACATTAACTGGGGTAAAATTGAGAATTTTTACAGTTCTCGTTCAATCGTTAAACAGTGAAGTGTTGTGAAATAGTAAAAATTAAAAATGCCACCAAAAACTAGTGGAAAAGCAGCAAAGAAAGCTGGAAAGGCTCAGAAGAATATCACTAAAAATGATAAGAAGAAGAAGCGCAAGAGGAAGGAAAGTTACGCCATCTACATTTACAAAGTGTTGAAGCAAGTTCATCCCGATACTGGAATTTCATCGAAGGCAATGAGTATCATGAACAGTTTTGTTAATGATATCTTTGAAAGGATCGCCGCTGAAGCATCTCGTTTGGCTCACTACAACAAGCGTTCAACAATTACCAGTCGGGAAATCCAAACAGCCGTTCGTTTGTTATTGCCTGGTGAACTTGCTAAGCATGCTGTAAGTGAAGGAACTAAAGCAGTTACTAAATACACCAGCTCAAAATAAATATTCGTTAAAAGTTTCCAATTTGATTCAAATGGCCCTTTTCAGGGCCGCAAAATATACCCTTTTGAGATTTTATAACGATAGCAATTTAAACAGTGTTTAGTAATAATAATGTGCTCGTGCTCTTACAATTTACATTGAAGAAAGAAATGTAAATTATTTTCTGATTCGTATGTGGATTTTCTTTCTTTAAAGTGGAAATAATTTAATAAAAAAAAAAAGGAAAAACATATTTCAATTTCTCCATACTTTTTTTCGAATTGCATGTGGATTTTCTTACGATTCATATGAAAGCAAACAAACTAGATTTCTTCCATTTTGTCTTCTTTTGATTGCGTAGATTTGCTTACTATTTAAATGGAAATCATTTTAAACGAAAAGAATTACGTAAAAAAAAAGTCTAAATATTTCTTCCATTTTGTTGTTTGTGTGGATTGATTTACCATGAAAATGTTTTTTTTCTTTTTCTTTTCCAGAAACGGATTTCCCCTTCGATTTCCAAATAAGAAAATGAAATTAATTTGTATCTCATTAATGAACTAATTGTAGCCCTAAAAAGGACTTTGGAGTTATTTTCTTTTCTAATTTCTTATTGCGGACTTTTGCAATGAAATTATTTCTTTGCCTTTTTGGCGGTAGCGGCTTTTTTTGGCTTAGCAGCAGATGCAGTCGCCGTT